>VUYV01000041.1:2084151-2590841 GCA_008711295.1 Anarhynchus alexandrinus
TTTTTTTTTTTTTTTTTTTTTAAAAAAAAAAAGAAAACTTTCTACAAAACAAGAAGACACATTAAGAAGGTCTCAAAAGGTCATTTAATCCAGCCAATACCCCTGGTAGGATCAATCAATTCCACTACAGACATCCATGTAACTTCTCCAACTAAAACTTCCAGCAGCAGAGAACCCCACAGACCTCCCCAGATGTTAGATGAGGTTACTTCCCTCACTCACTTTCACAAAAGTCCTTTCCTAATATCTGACCTGAATCTCTCTCATTGCAATTTAACTCACTGCTTCTCCTAGTCTCAACAGGCCTTGTATCTGCTCCTTTTCCCCGCTATTATTCTTACCTTCACGATTCTGGTGTTTATCTTTCTTGAAATTCAGTGCCTCAAACTTGATACAATAGTACAGCCAATATCCTCTTATACATAGCATAATGTAATGCTGCTTATAATTGTATTTTTTTTAAACAGCAGAAGTGTTGACTTACATGTAGTGTAGCATCCAATACAGCTATTATAACCTTTTTTTCAGTTTTGTCTAAGCAGGTGTTCCTCCACCTTGCATTTGTACCATTAATTATTCTGAACTGTAGCACACTGCAATAGTCCATACTAAATTTCAGCCAACATTTTACAGACTATTGCTCCAGCATGTTTATCCTAATCCTGTCCTTCAAAGTTCTTGCTGCTTCCTCCTCACAATCACCTGCAAAATAAGCAAGTATTATGAGCAGACCCAAACTAAATCCTCCAGAAATACATTCAGCCCTCTATTCAATAGCAGATGCTTCACACAATTAGTCTACGCAGTTTCCTAACTACTGGTTGATTCATCTTGCAGCTGTTTCATCTACCATGTATTTCTTTTGCTTGCTTATAAATGCAGCATGCAAAAAAAGTGTCCAGGTGTTTAAGGAAAGATGCATCTCATCTACAGCTTCTCTGCCATCCACAAGGCTTGCCACTTTCATGAAATTAAATTAGACTGGTTTGACAAGAGTTGCTCTCAATCAAGACACCCTATATTCACTTTTTTTTTTCAAGTATTTGCCAAAGATTGTGAGATCCAGCACTTTTCTTGAATTCAAGTTAGGTAAATTGTCTGCAATTCTCTAATTCTCCTCTTTCACTTCCATTCTCTTACCTTTTTCCACCTTTCTGAAAATTCACCCCCCTCAGTTTTTTTGAGCATGAATATTTCAGCCACTTCCCTAAAAGCTTAAGGATAACATTCATCAGGACCAGCCAATACAACAGCAATCTTTCTCTTCCTCTTTCTGCCCCTCTGTCATTTACAATAATCACACTAGCTACAAGGGAAGATCACCAATAATCACCTTTTTTTCCCCTTTAATCATAACCCATAAACTTCCACGCTCAAATTCAACTCCAGTCTGGACCTCAGAACAAGCACATACAACCTTGATAAACCAACTCTTTGATAAACCAAAATCTTATTAATAAGGCAATATAAGTACTCAAGCCTCTGAATCACTTCACCAAATTTGATATAGTATATAAGTTTGACTGACTAATAAGGATTTCAGTTCTTCTTCTTTAGACTGAGAGAGTTGGGATTGTTCAGCCTGGAAAAGAGAAGGCTCCAGGGAGACCTTATAGCAGCTTTCCAGTATCTGAAGGGCGCCTACAGGAAAGCTGGAGAGGGACATTTTACAAGGGCACGTAGTGATAGGTAATGGCTTCAGACTGGAAGACAGATTCAGATTAAATATCAGGAAGAAATTTTTCACTCTGAGGGTGGTGAGGCACTGGAACAGGTTGCCCAGAGAAAGTTGTTGAGGCCCCATCCCTGCAAGTGTTCAAGGCCAGGTTGGACGGGGCTTTGAGCAACTTGGTCCAGTGGGAGGTGTCCCTGCCTATGGCAGGGGGGTTGGAACTCTATGATCTTCAAGGTCCCTTCCAACCCAAACCATTCTATGATTCTATGATTTATTTCTTGCACATCTTGTATGGCATTAAGAAATTTAAGATGGGCAGCACACTGCTTTTTCCTCTCCTCTCCCCCGTGAGCCCATCAATCACGAACTAGACATCAAGATATCCTGAGGTTACCAATGATATATATATACTTCTTTAACATCATTATGTCATTTTCACAACACTTCATTGACTCTTATATCAAGTTTTCCAGAGGCCACATTGCCACGTGAACAACCACAAACTCCAAGTAATCCATAACTAGCGTCATTATTGCTCACCTACCAAACCAGATTTTAACAAAAGCAACCCCAGAAACAAAAAGCCCAGCTGGACAATGAAAGTGTGAATCTCGGCTATAAAAGCAGAGTCCCCCCTCCAAGCAGGACCTGCTTCTGATAAACCAAAGGAGGTTATCATCTCCAAGAAAGGATATACACAAACCATATCTGTGATGCTTTCACCCTGCCTTGCCTCCCCATCATACAAGAACTCCACTTTCCTTTTAAGGCTCCCAGGCAAACAAACTACACTTGGTGCACTGTCTCAAATGTAAGTGGACAGAAGTATTTTCCGTTGAAAGTGGAACAAATTAGCAGTAGTCATTTTGCAAAGAGTATTGAGACCTCCAAAACTCAAAATATCATTCTAAAGTAAATCTCTCTCAAGAATATAATACATTTTTTTTGTGATTTTAAGTCCTGTAGAATGCATGTTAGAAAAACTAAACTGTCTTCTACTCTTGCTGTTAGAAAAAGATAAAAGGAAAGGAAAGCAGAGCTTTGTTGTTTTGTTGGGGTTTTTTAACCTTAACACCTCCAAGGAGCCAGATTCCAAGGAACCTTGCTCAAATCAATTTAAATCTGTCCAAAAAAGAAATGTGTCACAGCCCTGGACTTTACTGTTACTATTGACTTTTAGAAACACGTAGAGCTTATTATAGCTGTAGTTCATCATGACTTCTTCACACACTACATTTGCAGAATAAATTACAGCGAATTCTCCTAAGATCTGCAGCCAACACATATACAGACAGTGACAAGAACCTGTAAGTAGTAAGAGCTACCAAAGAAACATTTTTTCTAACAGAAAAAGCATATATACATTTTACAGCTATCCACAAAAACCACGCTAACTAGAAAGAGTGAGAGTATGCATATGGACGTGCACACAGAGATCCCCATCTCATTTTCTTAGTAAGCATTGTTCTCACCTGTAGGCTGTTGTGTATCTTTGCACATATCACTGACTGCAGCCTCCAGTCTCAGGGTATCACAGGCCCGTAATTTCTGCACATGGTCTAAGTTTAGCTCTTTGTATCTCCATTTCCAGAGGTGCTGCAGTACACAAAAACAACTGGCTTCAGTGGAATTTGGGGTGGCCAGTATAACAAGCACTGTTAAAAAAGGGATCTTCAGGAGCCATATTAACTTTGAACATCCAGTACTGGCAAGGTTTAGAAGATTTCTTTGCTGACGGACACAGGAAATTTAACAGAAAACTGAATTTCTTCTTGTCTTTCCCTTCCTTCTTCTTCTCCCACAACAGTAGATTACTGAATTATGTTTACATATGCAGATACTGATTTTAACAGTTCTTTGGGAAGGAAGGAAGGTCTCCCCCTTGTTTTCATTAAAACTATAATACAGTAATTTAGAAAAAAGGGCATGATAGGTTACATGATGGACGCCAAATAAGGTAATGGCAATAATGTTTAGGAATTACTAATAGGCAGATCCTTCTCCCCTGCAAAAGCAGGGCATACGTGAACTGCCTGTTTGTTTAAAGTAGTAATATCTCAGCCAAATTCTTTCCTACGATTGCGTCACCAAGCGATATGCACCTGTCATCTTAAACACAAGACCAGCTGAACTTAGGTAGCCCCATAAGTAGGAGAGCACCCTGAACCTTGTTTACCAAGAAGCGGAAGGCCATCAGCTTGCCTCTACCCCATTCGACATGGATACAGACAGATGGGAGCTGCCTGCCTGTGCTGGTAATTAATTATACAAGCATGCCCTATATAAACCTTCCAGGAAAATTCTAACACACATGCCCCCAAAGATCCATTCTCAAACGCTCGTTTATGGTAACTCCCCAAAATATGCAAAACTTCATCAGAACTTAATACGGAAAATGCAATTGCCAGTAAGCAACGTAACTTCACTGTTAATCCTCTCGTCCTTTCCCTGAATCCCAAAGCTGGGTAAAAGATGAGCTTTTTGCAAATTCCTACTCTTTCAGCTTTTTTCTTTTGTCACTGCTTTAGTATTGCCTCCACGTAACTACTGTATTTGGGGGTTTGTTTGGTTGGTTTTTTATAAAAGATGTTTGGCAAAGTCCAATATCATTCACAATATACCAAAAATATAAATATTAAAAATAAAAAACTAAATTATATGGAATATTCTGTACTATCAGCAAGCCTCTTTCTTCTTGCTATGTAGCCTTTTATTAAAATCTAATACTAACACCAGATTAATGTGACAGCCATGAGTATACAAACCAAGTTATAAAGGAAATAAGCTTTTATTACTTTTCCAAAGATACAGCTAGCTTAAAAGTAACAGAGGGATGATGAAAATCTCTAAGGGGAAAAAAAAAAAAAAAATTCTGGAAAAAATAATCAAATTGTTAAACAGTTAATTGGATTGCCAGGCTTACAGTTAATACAGCAATCCTCCTTACACAAAGTCTTTACTTCAGCTGTGTATTTCCCCAAGTACAAGAGAATTTAAATCAAACTTTTCTTCAGCATTTGAGATGTTTCAGTTCTTCTGATGGAGTTATGCACTAGTACACGGTACCAATACACACAATAACCAGGACCAATAACAAGAAATAGAAATGCATTAGTCAGATGCCAAAAACATGCATAACAAACTGCCCCAAAATAGATTTTGTCCTGCTGGAATTCTCTAGGAGTGTTATGGCTTCAAATGCAACAGTTGCAGAGCTCCAGCTGGAAGAGTCCTTCTCAAAAAGTCGTTAGACATCAGAGAGTGAGTCACTGTTTAGTGAACATTAATGATAAAAAGTTTCAGAGCCATTAGCAAAGTCGAACGTTAAACTTCTTCTAAACCATTAAACAGATGTTCCAGCCTTTATGCTAGCATGACTTTTTTTCCTAATTGCCTCAATTACGTCCTACTAGGAGCCTGTTGTTCCTGCATCTCTGCACAGGACTCGAACCTCAGCCGAGACTTTTCTCATCTCCTTCCACCTCTGCAGTTCCTTTTGTTGATTCCCTCATAGAGGGCAACAGCAGCTAATAGATATGCTGCTAACAAATGGGGGGGTCTCGCAAGGAGATGAAGGGACAAGGCTACAGAAGTGACGGAGGCGGAGGAAGGAGGAACATGTTTCACAGGTGGGTCTGAAAGCACAGTGGTGGGACGGAAGGAAGCGCATAGCAGAAAGGGGCCAAACACAGCTCTAACTATGCTGTTTACATTTAGTCCCACAACAAAAATTACCCTGGGAAGGAACTACTGGTTGGCGAAGGTTAATGGCCTGTTAATCACAGAACAGGTCTTTAGAATGAACTGTAATTAAGCCTTTTCTCTCCTTTACTCCCCCTTGCTCTTAGAGACCATTTACTGCACATCTTGCTGCCCCTGAAGAGGCCTGTGAGGCCGGGGATGAAACCAACAGTTCTTTATTTTTAGAAGATATGTTTGTGAATGGCTTCCAGCTGAAATGTTAGAAATCTTTGCAAGATAAGTGACTTGATATGACTCATTTGCTAATGTCATAAGCCTGTGGCACAAAACATCTTAAAAAAGATAGTTTTGTCTAACTGCTTATTAAATAGAGTCAGTTTTTATATTACTATGTTTTTGTTTTCCTTCTACATCTCAAATAATCTAATTTCTCAACAATTAAGCAGTTTGTTTTAATACACTCCTGCTGATTTAAATAGGAAACAATACAAGCAAAAGGGTATAATCTTTATTAGGTCAATGATCGTTTCAGTAGGTTGCAATAAGTTAAAAATTTCATTATACGCAATTAAGCAACTTCATTAATATAATTGCCATTTTCCACACTCTTTTGGCTTAGTATAGTTTGTATATGCAAATAATTCTATTGAGAGATACATGCACATATATATACTTCCCACCTACTATCCCTTCATTACTTGTAGGTAGAAATCGGTCATGGGCTTCTGAAAGCCAGTTAAGAAACTACACCTAAAAAACAGCTTCCCACCAATAAAAGCTGCCCATCATGGGCAACAGTGTAAGAACTACCTTCACAGCTGTGCAAGTTATGCATATATGTGCTATACTGGCTCATTACTTACTAATTCTCTTAATAAAGCAGAGCTGATTTGTTTTCTAGTTACAGAGCCTGGAAGAGGGTCATAACCTGGACTGAAATCTGAAATGCCACACCACAGTACAACGCCGCTCCAATAGTTGGTAGAACATTCTTCTGTTCCTGGAAACATGAAGTTTTACTTTGCAAAAGAAGGAGTTATGTTATGAAACTAGTAAAAAAAAAAAAAAAACACCTCCAAAAATGTTATGATTGTCTATCTTGCAGAAGGGAAGCAATTTTCAGCCGAGTAATTGGTACATTTTCTTAGTGCATTATGTTTCTCAAAACATGTTACTGTAGGTGGAGATTAGCATCCCTTTTCTTCAAGAGGAAAATTACTTGTCTTCTATAGTGACTGGAGCTGTCATTCCATGAGCTGACAAATGTTAACAATCTCTGGAGGTGTTCTTTACAAACATCTCAAAAATAAATAAATATATTGAGATCAAGGATCCAATGACCAAAGAAAGGTTATAAATAGAAGGAAAATACCACCATTTGAATATTCAGATGCACCATATATCCATCCATTCCAACATAAGGAAAGCTATTTAAAAAGCTGAATTACCACATTAACAACTAATACTGAACTTTGCCAGGGAAAGGACACAGAAAGATTATTTATTAACAAAACAAAAAGTTTGCTGTACCTTCCATCTTGCAGATAACATCAAAAAAGAAGCGAAACTTGACAACAGTTCCTTTCCGGCTGTCCAGTCTATTAATCTGTGCAGACAGATTAGCAAAACCCTTACATCTGCATTTAGAAAACTCTACAGATCTTCTTCTTTACATTATATTTTTGTTGTTCTTCACATTCTCACTGCAGTTTCTTGAAAGTGTTTCCAATGCATGAAACAAAACATGAAGCTGAACTGCATTATCCCACATGCTGAAAGCAGGTCCACAAAGTCCAAACCAACCAGTTTGCTCAAATTAATTTATTAAACTACCGTAACCACTGGAATTTGTTTAAACTATGATGCCAACACCCCAAAACGCTGTCTATATGTGTAACACACTTAACATTTAAAATTTCAACAATAAAACTTGTCTTTGTTTGAAAAATTTATAGCAACACAATAATATACAGAATATAAAGACACACAAATATTTCTTTCTTTGCAAAAAACTGTCAATCACAAAACAAGGTACTTTACTGAGATTTTGACTGAGACACTGTCTTTCTCTTACCCTTTCCATAATACTTGAGAACAGCAGCTATTAAAATCAGAACCAAGTGGTAAAACTGCTTTTCCTGAGTTCAGACTTTTGCTGAGCTAACTACCAACATGTCAGAAAACCTAAAATTACAACTATGCACGATGTAGGAACACCTTCAGAGAACTATAATCTGAACTAGAATCAAAATAATAGAAAAAAAAATAGCAGTCAATACAATTCAAATGTAAAATCCAAGAAAAGTAGGAAAGAAGGAACAGACTGGGAGATACTCATTATACTTTCAAAAGTTTTCATTTCTCCCAATGTAAACCAAGTATATTGTTTAATATAGAGTTATTCCCCTATCAGATGAATAACAAAAATATAAATAAATTGGCCTTGCAACTAGTTTAGCCCAGGACTATAACTAGCTCTTTCAAATGAATCAAGAAGCACACCACAGAATTCTCAATGCATTTAAAGAATCTCCTTCTTGGAAAAGATGAACCTTCCTCATCTTACTCAGAATTTAGCATTACCTTTGAGCTCATGATCATCATGTGATGGGCTCTGCCCAACACACAACTCCACATAAATCCATAGACTGTAAACAATGGAATTTAGCAACAGCTGACTGAAAAACAGGCTGTGGGAAAGAGGGGATGGAGGAGTTAAGATATAACAACTTCAGTCTTACTATAAAGTTAGTATCTCAGTGATAAAGAGGACAAAGTAATATGGATTGAGGGCACACAAACAGGCAATGTTTTCTAGGGTCAGACTACACCTACTTTGTGTAGTTAAGCAAGAAAATGACAGCTTCAAATCAAGAACTGCAAAATACTCCATTGCATACAAAGCAGAAATTAATGTTTCCTTCGCCCTTCTTCGCCTTCTCCAGTAGGAGGCCTGAACTTCCTCACCAGATGCAGTGCCTGATTTCAGCATTTTCTTTCAGTTACTGTGGAAACAGACGCAGATTAGAACCCCTCATTCCACAGGTGGAAGGGACTCAAGGCAGCTCACTGATGAGCTATATCTGCCCCACCTGAGAAGCATGTCCCACGTACCCTCCCCCACTTACCCAATCATCTAAATCCTGCAAAGTTTAAGAAACAAAATTATTCAGCAGGATCAGGCTTCTAGCAGAAAGGGGACATCAAAATTTTCTTCTACTGATTTGATGAAAATGGGAGAACAACCTAGACCATTTAAGCCTCTGAAAGGCTTAAATGAAAGACTAATTATCATTTATTTTCCTTCATTACATAAAAGTTCATACAGTGGAGAAAGGAAAGAAGCTGCAATACCTTATGAATGAATCAAAAGTCATTATTTTCAAAGGAAAAGTAATTAATGAAAGGATGAATATGTATTGTAGAAAATAATTATGTAATATAATATTCAGTATTATATATAGCATACATTCTGACATCATACAGGTTAAGAGCCTGAGAAAAATACTGTTTCTCCTAAAGGCAGAATGTCACATCCATAGAGCCAGAAGTATTTGATAACTTTTACATCTTTCTTTAAGTAGCACTGGGATTATTCCTTAGCTGACCGAAGCCTGCACCACATCGCATGCGCTGACTTGGTGCAATGCCTGTAATTAGTGGCTTTTTTGATCATACAACTTCCTTGTTTGCAAATAGGAACAGCTTTTTGTCTTTAGTCGTGGTGAGGTGCCATTTAACTTATGCTGGAACAAGGAAGATGCGGGAGTAAGCCAAAGTTAAAACTTTCTGATACTGAACAGCAGGTTGCCTGATGTCTTCTGCATTAGCATTTAAGTTCACTGCAGCTCAACTCATTTTGTATCAGAGGAGATTTATATCAAGCAGTGGGAAGGAATGTCATCTTCTGGTTCTGTCTTACAGAATTACCATCAAGAACAAAGATTATAATAAGCAACAAATAAAAGCACAGTTGGGGCAATATTTCAAGTGCTATCTAAATGCGGAAAGGTTACTGAGGTGCTAGAAGTATTTTCTAAACATCTCACTCTTGGAGATACTTCTGGAAATGAAACATTTTCTTCTCTCTTGTAATTGAAGTGTATAGCGTAGTGGAATTTTGTATACACGCAAGCCAGTATCAAGCTACATAATTTGCTTTCTCTTATGCCATTCTGAAGTAAAATTTACTGTTCATTTGTCCTTTTTTTCCCACCTTTGGCTGAGATGCCAAAAGATGTAAGACTGCCAACTGCAAACATTCACAAGGGCATTCTGATGATCTCCTGTTTAAGCTGAAGCTGGTTACACACCACATCCTCACTTACATATTATCTTAGAATGGTCTGGGTTGGAAGGGACTTTTGAAGGTCATGTTGTCCAACCCCTATGCCATTATCAGGGACATCTTCAGTATTATGAAGAAGGCACCATTTTTTCTTGATGATTCTTCCCCCTGAAAATAGGTACTTCTGCTATACAGAAATTGAAATTTATGTTTGAAAGGCCAAGCTTGCTTCTTTCTTTTATAAGCAACACAAACAACCATCGTACAACAAACTTTCACCACCGTTGGGTCAGCTCCAGTTGGGTCAACAACACTTCCAAGGATTTCCTACAAGATCTTCTCTTCCATTTCACCTTCATTCTAGGGAGGCCAGAAAGTCTGTCAAATGCCAACTACAAGCAGTAAATTCAAGCTTAATTTTACAACAGGCAGCCTATGCCTTTATGCAAGGAACTTGCACCTCATTTTAGATAACATTACTTTTCTAACTCACACACAGCCCTAGAAACTACAACTGCATTCCTACTTCCTATCAATGGATACAGCTTGGAATGAAGACGGCAGAAAACATGCTGCCATCTCCTTGATAACCACTTAAGGTATAACTTCTTATGTGAGACAATCTGAGCTCTAAGCACAGACGCATAGTCGGCCATGTTAGACCAGACTTGCTTTCTCACCACACATCGCAACTGAAACATTTTTTCTAAAGTATATAAAAAGTTTTTCAAAGATCTTGAGTATTTAAATCACAGAAGCATGAGATCAAAAATGACAACTCTCCAGACAAAAACAAAGTATATATATATTTTTTAAACACAGACAGTTAAAAAATGTCTATCTCGTCAGCATGACAGAAATACAGGTTTCATATTTAAAAATGGCAGTCTTGTATGGAATATCAATTTAAATAACAGTATATCAACACCGCAGCTCTGACAGTATACATTAATTTAGCAACACAGAAAATAATTAGGGTTTCTTCACTTAACCAATTAAAAAACAATGCAGGATCTAAAAGACTAGCTACCAAATCAGGAGAGTGTGTTTGGAACAACTTCATTGTTGCATGTAAGACCTGCATAAACTTTCTTTAGAAACTACTGTAGGTCCTAGTCTTGCTTTGCAATTTTTGCATTATGGTATTTACATCTTTTACCTTTTCTTCAAAAATTATTCCTGTTATGAGCATTTTCTGGTTTTGAAAATGATAGTATTAGACTACCCAAATTGAGGAAAAAGCACCTTAAGAGTGAAACCTGGGTAATTTAAATCCTGAAAAAGAAAATCACATTTTCTAACTGGGAAACAACAACAACAACAACAACAAAGAAAACCAAATAAGTAAAGATACTTCCTCTCAGAATATATAATTGATTAATAGCAACTCTTATGAAATACTGATTTGTATGCAAAAATATTTTCAACAGCATTGAAATATTTGGCTAGCAATACAGATACATAAGGAAAAAAAAAATCTCCAAATCTTCTTTTTGTTCAAATACACAGCAGTGAACATACTTTTCCAAACACAGCACAATTTCTTAAAAGCAAGGAAATTTCACTAAGTTAAGACAGAACTTCTTTATTGGAAAATGTTTGACATCACCAAGTCAAAAAGAGCCCACATCCAAAAAATCCCTCCCTATTGTTCTACTGCATTCCATTCCTGTTACATCAAGCCAATATTTGTGACAAATTAACTCTGCCCTGCAGGCCAGTGAATTTCTATTAACGACTTATTATGGAGGAAAGTAAAAACAGCACAGTCAAGAGCTCTACCAATCAGACAAAGCAAGCTGTCATTCTGCTTAACTTCTACAACGAATGTCCTCAGACCCACATGAGAGAAAAGAAACACCATTTGGCATTTAAACTTGAGGTGCCAGGATGCATTAAAGCAGAAAACAAGCCTCGATTGATTACGCCAATTTTAAAAGGTCAAGAATTGCTAAGGTTTTTTTGTTTGTTTTAATGCATTTGTTTTAAGTTGATTTACAAGGCAATTGTTTTAAATTGTAAATTATAACCCTGTATAATGGGTACTGCCTCAATTAGATTTTAACTATATGCTAATCTGAATGTGGGTTTTTTTGTTTCATGCTTTCTCAAGGTCTGCAAATAAAGACCGCATATCCCATAAAAATACTAAATCAGATCAATATAACTAACATTTATAACTGAGTATGTGTTTGTAATGTAAAGTGCAGGGCTTCCATAAACTATGATCATTTTGAAACATTTAAATTTCATTTGAAAATGCTATTTTTGCTTTCTTCATATGACCACTGATTCATACTGTCCAAATGGACATGGAGAGGGAAGCAGTGCAGAGAAGAACACAACTACAGTAAAATAAGTAGACCAACTCATAAAGGCTTCATCTGTGCTGTCTGCTTTCAAGATGCACCACTAAAATCAAAATCTAGCTTGGTCTTAAAATCAAACCAAAGATCTTCTAGAATTAACAGTATAAAACTTGTTCACCTTCAACATTTCGCTCAGGATTTGCTTGTAGACTCAAACATAACAATAACTGTCTTTTTTCTTTTACAGATTGTACTGATCATTTCATTTTTAATCCGAACAAATTTACCACAGTGATGACCAAAGAAAAGATAGAAAGCTTATCCATATAATCAGTGGTAAAATAGCTGCAGTGCTATTTTCACTCATGATCTCATCTTTCAAAAACAAACTGTTTTTTTCAAAAGCATTTCTCCTTAAAGAAAATAAACACTCTTCGGGCAGCAATGTCAAATTTAAGTCACTGGAAATAAAGAAGGAATCGGATGTCCTGGCCTTATGCGTATACGCTTACAATCCCTTAGACTAGGAGATTAATAACATCCAAACCAGCCTCACCCTTACTTGTCTGGATTTGGGGTGGCAGGTCCCAAAACCAGAGAAGGATTCAGTCAGAAGGGAGCAGAGGACGGCAGCACAGCTAACAGGATGCATCACTCCAGTACCCAGCCCCAGTGCAGGAATCAGCTGATGTGCAGCCACCACTGAAAAACTGCTTTAATTTGGTGGTTACCACCTATCTCTCTAATGTCTTGGTAACGGGAAGAAAAATAAATATGTGCTTAAATATGCTGCTGACATCATACAAAAGTTAAAGGCTAATCTCACTTCCTGCACGTCAATTACTCCAACGGAAAATAGGTACGGAGGTGGTTCTGTTGAATCTGACCTTCACAGCTGCATCGCTGTCTGCAACTGCTGACCAAAATTATTGCACGTAGACTGTCCCTCCCTTTCCCACATCTCAATTTTCCATGTACAGCCATCAAATTTCATCTTTAGAGTTTTGATTAATAGAAGTATTATCACACGGATTAAAATATATTTAAGGAAACTAGTTTAGACTAACTTAAATGTTTCAGGAAGGCTTTAAAATAAAGCATGATTAGCAACTTCTTTACAGGTAAAGTTGTCACTACTCAGCATGTACAAACCTATGAAAAATTACTAGTACCTCCATCATGCTTCTGAAACAGCCATAGACCAAAGATATAATGAGAAGCAAAACTAATGCTCATACCCTTGTCCCTGTTATACATCACTTCAGAAGTTCTCTTCTGGACCAAAGTGCATCTGAAGTTGCTTCTAGAGGTTATGTGCTCAGAAGTCCAGAAATGGATCCAGCAAAATGCTCAAATAATCACAACATGCTCTAAAATCTGCACAATACTGCACAGGAAATCATACTCAGCAATGCAATGAGATGTGGGAAGCAAATTAATCTCGATTTGCCAAAACTGCCCACTTGGAGCTTTTAGTCACTTCTGCATTTGCACTGGTACCTCAAAGTGTCCTGTAGTGAAACTATGTGTTCCTCCTGAAGCTGCACACCTAACTTCCATCTTGGCACAAAATGACTTCATCTCTATCATAAGCAACATTCTAGACAGTGTACTTTTGGCTTTTGTTATGACTTGAGTTTTGGTTTGTTGTTTTCAGTTTCTTGTTGGTTTTTTTGTTGATTTTTTTTTTAACTTGAAGGCACTTTATGCTACCCTTACACAAGCAAATTGCTCCTTTCCATAGTGCACTGTCAACTGCAATCCTGCATAATAAAATGGTGCTAACACTTCACAATGAGATTTTCTGTTGGTGCCCAGAAACACATCTGCAAGAAAGGGTTTACTCAGAACTAGGTTTGTACACTAAAATAATAATGTTCGTATCCCCTCTCCCTCACAGCTGCTGATGATTACAGGCTGGAGATGAAACATATGCAGAGAGGCTGGTTCTGAAAATACAGCCCTTAAATATTGACCTTTTATTTCACTGTTTGCCTTTTGATCTGACTCTTGACATCCACAGTTTATAATCGAAAAACATTTTTAAAAGCTTTCACATTTTAATTAAAGATACAGGCAGAAATAGTTCAGCAGAGCATGAAGAAAAAAAACCTGCAGACCCATCTTGGGGCCGGCTGTCTCCGAAACCTTGCCTGCATACTTCACCCAGCTGATAGACAGAGCGCTGTCGGAAGGGAATTGATAATGTCCTCTGGCGATAATAACTAGAATTTCCCGAAGCTGAGGGAGTTCAACACACACCTGTGCCCAAAGCCACTACGTGCAGCACTGCTGAGATTTTTGCACGCTGCGGCTGCACGTGTGAGGGGATTCACGTCAGCGTGCCGGAGAGTCTGATTTCCTAAGCCCTTACCTAGCAATGAAGCAAGTATACACTCAGCTTTTAGGAACGGTGAAAGGACCTTGGAGTTTAAGCACATCATCTAAATACATTTTGGAAACAGGCATTTGTTTAATGTACATGCTTGTCTTTAAATGTATCCTTGGGACTCCGGTGTTACATTAACAGTGACCACCATCAGTTCATTAACGTGAGATAAACTGCTTATGCTTCGACAGGATGAAAGAGTAAACAGAACTGATACAAACAATTACCAATGTCTTGCTGACTAATTTAACAAAAACATTCCTGTTGGAAGGCATCTTTGAAGGTCACCTCATCTAAACCCACGTCTCAAAGCAGGGTCAACTACAGCAGGTTGCTCAGGGCTGCTTCCAGTCAGGTTTTGAATATCTCCAAGGATGGAGATGCCACAAACTCTCTGGGCAGCCTGGTTCAGTGTTCAATTACCCTTAAAGAATAAATTTGGATTGCATTCAAACAGAATTTCTGGTATTTCAATTAGTGCCCATTGCCTCTTGTCCTGTCACTGGGTACCACTGAGAAGAGCCTGGCTCCATCTTCTTTACTCCCCCACCTCATTAGGTGTTTACGCACACGGATAAGATCCTCCTGAGCTTTCCTTCTCCAGGCTGAACACTCCCAGCTCTCTCAGCCTCTCCTCCTATGTCAGATGCTCCAAGCTCTTTCATCATCTTCCTGGCCTTTTGCTGGACTCGCTCCAGTAAGTCTGTATCTTGTGCTGGGAAAGACAGCACTGGATCCGGCCCTCCAGCTGTGTCTCACCAGTGCTTAGTAGAGGGGAGTAGGATGAGTAAGGGTGTAATTTTAACAAAATTCACTGTTGCACACACCTTTCCTACATGGCTGAGATGTATAACCAATGTAAAAGCAAGAGCAATGCTTTCTCATACTACTGACCTACGGGGCTCAAATTTATACTTCAAAATGCAGTCATTTTATTAAGTTTGCTTTCCTGTGGAAGTAAGACCACTTCAATCTGGTTATCCTGAGGTGTAAACCAGAAAGTTAACAAAATCTTTGTGCTTGTTACCACATAACCCATAAAGTACAATACAATCAAGATTGTCCTTTCACTTGTCCGAGCCCATCAAGCTAATGCCAAAAGCCTGAACGAGTAAATTTCTGTAGTATCAGAGAATTACATGAGGAAAGAAAATCATAATTCATATAAAACTATTATGACCTCCAGCCTTCAGAATTGCCAATACAATAACATTAGATTTGTCCTTAAAGACTTATATTAATAGCTAGCCTTGGCCATGTGAAAGCTAGAGGACTCCATTTTTACATTTGTGTATGTATATAAATGAAACGCATACCCACACACACAATCCTAAAAAAAGACCCAGTTCATCTTAGATTGCAGATCTTGTAAAAACTTCTGAGCAAGCACAGGAGTAAATATAGCTAAAGTTTGAAGCTCTTCCTGCGATGATTCATTTGCACAAGACACATGGCAAAAACAATGGGATCTATACATTACGGCAATGAAACTGTCTTCCTCTGTGTGGGCAGCACCTAGCGTGCTGTCAAGGCTACTGAAATAGGAACAGAAACAATAAGACTAAAACCAGCTTTTGAACGCAAGATGTTTACACATAATTTAGAAAATAAATTTCCGGCCCTTTTTTTGGAAGCTGAATTCCACCTTCCCAGATCACACAGTTCAACTCTTTGTACCAGATATTTATGTAAGACCCTGCATTACAAAA
The DNA here is from genome assembly GCA_008711295.1 of Anarhynchus alexandrinus. Classification (NCBI taxonomy): domain Eukaryota; kingdom Metazoa; phylum Chordata; class Aves; order Charadriiformes; family Charadriidae; genus Anarhynchus; species Anarhynchus alexandrinus. The sequence goes on from VUYV01000041.1 coordinate 2,100,224, forward strand.
CCAAATGACGTAATGTGCATTTTTAAAGGAGCACCAGGGTAGTTAGTAGACCAAGCCACTTGCGCCTTAACGTGCACACAAGTTCAGGCTGCTTTTTAAAAAGAAAGCTGGTCTTCTAACTCCATATAACTTTTCATTTCCTAATGCTTAATACTTTAGAACAGAACTGAAAGAATAAACGAGGCATGAACGCATCCCATTTTTGTACTACGAGGAGATAACCTTCTAAAGCAACGCAGTCCCGCAATTCAAATTCTTGCCCAGGTCTCCTCTATACCTTCAGAACTGTATGTAATACCATATGAACGGATGTCTAGAATATCCTTGACTTAGGAAATACTGGAGTGTCATGCATTATCATAGCCAGTAGACAATCTGTAATCTAAATAAGCATCCGTTTAACTTCAAGTAGTTGCCCTTTTCAGCATTATAACTTTTTATTTGTCCTCTGTGACTATACATATGTACATACATATGTATTTATCAGCAAAGGTTTACAACTACAGCAGTCAGTAAGTGCAAGCTCACTCTGGCCATGCATTAGCAAGACATTTCTTAGTAAGGCACAACCAGTTTGCACTCAGCATCATACATACCACAATTCCGTAGCTTGTCTGGCTTATTTCTGGCTGCTATCGTGCACCAGGTGCCCCTGCATTAAAAGACTGTTTAAGGTACCTATTCTCACCTGTTCACGTATTTTACTTACCTTTTTTTTTTCTTTAGATTTTTCTAGATCTATTTATGAAATGCTAGTCAGTCCAAAATCCCATTGTTCTAGCAGTTATTCATAAAGTTGGAGTTTAAAGAACAAAAAGGTCATATAAGCCTCTATGCCTTCTTTACCACCTCCTAAAGTCCCAGTGTTAAGTTCTTGGGAACCAGCAGAAGGTTGTATTTATACCAGGAGAAATTATTCCAAGTTAAGGTAGAGACCTGCCAATGAAGTTCAGCCAAAGCAGAAGATATTTTCAGGGCCATTCCTACCAGCATTTTATCTTCCTCCCCAGTGTCTGGTTCTCAGGTCAGTACCTGTATGGGAATGACAATTTAGTTCACTGACAAACAGGAACTGTTTTGAAAAGTGATTAATTCCTCAACAGTTATTAATTACTCCGAAACATACACTCACTAGACTGTCACTAGCATAAAACAGGGTTATTTTCATATATACACCATTTGCATTATAGGACCTTTAGGTACAAATTTGAATTTGACTTCTCCCTGCTTTGCAGAAAGAAGTAACGCAAATGATGTCAAATCTCTTTTTGTTCAGGTATAAAACTTGCTGCTAGAGACTAAACACTGAAGTTAGAAGGCACGGCCTTATTAAATATTAATATTCTGCTAGATTTTTATATTCCATTTCAATATATTTGTGGCCAATAACCATCCATTTTCCCTCACTTGCAGAAGCTGAGCAGGTGTGCAGGTAGCTGGTTACCAAGACAACATACTGGCAAGGGATTAGAGCAGACACTTGTATGTGTATAACTCTGAATAATGCAAACACTGTTAAGTGATACATTTTTCATTATCTGAACATCACATGATGTTTTATGCCATTTAATTTTTTTTTTGCCTGTTGAACATGCTCCTGTTAAGAACCCAATTCAAACCTCACAAGCAAATGTAATGATAGTTTCATTATAACAATGAAAATACCACTTTACGCATTTCTTCCATGAGCTAGATAAGTAGTTATCCAAACATCTGTTCCATTTCCTACACCTCACATTTAGAAGAACTAAGCAGCAAGACCCAGACATCTATAAAAACAAAAGGAAGGCGAAGAAATGTATAATTTTATCAAATATATCCACACTTCACCAAGAAGGCTGGGTACTTTGAAGAGTTATATCTCTGCAGTAACTCTCACCCAGTTGCTCTAGATACAGACACCAGTCCTTTAGCAGAATCTGAAGTTTTGTTTTGTTAAACTGTGGAAAGCACTGCAGAACACTTGACAGTGTTATATCAATGAACTATGAACTATAACGTGAAGCAACAACCTGTTAATAAAAAAAAAAATCAACACAGGTGAATAGAAGCTACGTATTAAAAGATTTTCTGTTCCTAAAGACAATTTGAAATGCACCTATTCAAAGCAAAACATTTACGTAGATTAGAATATATACCACTGCATGCTAATTTTAATGGTTCATTTTTATTTTACACATACTGCTAGAGGACGGAAAGCCTATAGCTTCCTCCATACTTCTCATAGTAACAGCACACTTCAAATATACCAAAATATGTCATCTAGGAAAGCACAAAATAATGAGAAATGGCCCTTTTTTGATCCACTACAAATCAGATCAACAAACTCTCACAGGATCAAACAGCTATGTTTCATAATTTAGCAAACCTCAACCTCCACTTCACTCATTATGATCACCCATAATATGAGAGAGAGAAATGCTGAAGTTTCCTCGCGTGGATGGAAAATGTTAAGTGTTACTGTCATTCTATCCTCAGCAACATGAAGGAGAAAGAGGTACAAGTACACGGTCCTTCAAACAAGTGTTTCTAGAATTGAGCCAAAGGTTTAAGTGCCGCTACTCTAAATTTGTAGATTTCAAAATGAGGAAGATAAAACCTGACGTATTTTAAAGGATACATCTACGCTTTTCAAAGGCGAAGAAGAACAGAAAAGACAAGTTCATGTGCTTTTCAGCCCTCTTCTGTACCGTAACTGCTTCCTGCTGTGAGCAAACCACCTTCCCTTGCCCAAAACTGAAGCAACACTTTTTCTGCCTCAACAAACATGTTCAGGGATCTTTCAAAATCTTTATCAAAGTCAAATCTCCCCAAAAGGTTGGAAGGTACCTGTACTTAGTCTCATTTCAAACTTTTAACTGAGCTCACAAGATGTAGAGACACCTGGTGGATAAAATCATTTTTAGTAATTGAAATGTCTATCCTCCTTTCAAATACCTGGTGGTTAGACAACTCACCTGTCCTGGTGCCTCTGAAAGTCTTGCCAGAAATACAAATACTTTTGAAAAACCTGCATATTCAGCAATTAAGGGTAGAACCTCAACAAATGAGTACTTAAAAAGTGGGCTGAGGCTGCTGAAGTTTGTGGAGATAAAGTAAGTATCTACGTATTTCCCAGGACTGTGGCTTTAGGGCCTTCAATATCACAGAAAGTCAACAGAAATTAGACTCCCTGAGCTTTGACATGCCTGAGCTTGAAAAACTTCAGATCTTTACAGATTAAAGATGCAAATCCTGGAAACACTTCAGCACACGTGACTGATCACTGGAGAGATCCCATTCAGTTCAATGAAGCAACTTGCATGGCCAAAATGATGCTTATAATTAACTATTTCCAGGATTAGGGTTTTAAATTTTGCTGCAGACTGCTCAGAAAAGATGAGAGACTCAACCTGTCAACTTGCTTAATTAGACAGAGTTGCAATTCTCTGACTAGCTTCCTCCAAAGAAACAGCCATCTGTTTCATGTTGCAAACATCCCAAATGTCTCATCCTGATTTATACCTAACTTACGAGAAATACCTCTTAAAATCAAAGTCCAAATCATGCAAACAGATACTTGTAGAGTTAATGCCATCCATAAGCTCACTGAAGTCAGTACAACTTTACAATAGAATCAGTTTTTTAAAACTGCTATAAGACTTTTGTCACAAACTTCAACAAAATATCAGACAGGCTTTGGCAGGATCCCAAGGGCACCCCCAGCCCTGACTGTCCCTGCCCAGCCCCCTGGGGCTCCCCCCACCCTGCCCAGGTTCCAGGACCCCATTTCAGCCCCCGGGGCCATCAGTCCCTGCCCCAGCAATGCGGCAGCAGTGCCGGTCTCCAGCTCCCCACAGCCCTGCCCGGCCATGGGACAGAATTCTTAACTATTCACAGTAATGGGGGAAGATAAGACATAATCCAGATTAAGCAAAATTGCAGATAAAACGAAAATGTACTGAAATTAAAAATGGTACACGACTATTTCACACTGTCATTTTTGGAGGCCTCTAGCTAGTGGTGTTCCCCAGGGGTCAGTACTGGGTCCAGTCTTATTCAACATATTCATCAATGACCTGGATGAAGGGACAGAGTGTGCCCTCAGCAAGTTTGCTGATGACACAAAACTGGGAGGAGTAGCTGACACACCAGAAGGCTGTGCCACCATACAGCAAGACCTAGACAAGCTAGACAGTTGGGCGGAGAGGAACCTAATGAAGGGCAAGTGTAGGGTCCTGCACCTAGGCAGGAATAACCCCATACACCAGCACAGGTTAGGGGTTGACCTGATGGAAAGCAGCTCTGCTGAGAGGGACCTGGGCGTCCTGGTGGACAACAAATTGACCATGAGCCAGCAATGTGTCCTGGTGGCCAAGAAGGTCACTGGTCTCCTGGGGTGCATTAAAAAGAGCGTGGCCAGCAGGTCAAGGGCGGTCTCTGCCCTGGTGAGGCCACATCTGGAGTACTGTGTCCAGTTCTGGTGCCCCCAGTTCAGGAAAGACAAGCAACTACTGGAGAGAGTCTAGCAGAGGGCTACAAAGACAGTCAAGGGACTGGAGCATGTGTCTTATGAGGAAAGGCTGAGAGACCTGGGTCTGTTTACCCTGGAGAAGAGAAGACTGAGAGGGGATCTCATCAACGCTTATAAAAATCTGAAAGGCAGGTGTCAAGAGGATGGGGACAGACTCTTTTTCAGTGGTGCCCGGCAACAGGACAAGGGACAACAGGCACAAGCTGGAACACAGGAAATTCCGTCTGAACGTAAGGAAAAACCTTACTTTGAGGGTGACAGAGCACTGGCACAGGCTGCCCAGAGAAGTTGTGGAGTCTCCTTCTCTGGAGATATTCAAAACCCGCCTGGATGCGTTCCTGTCAGGTGAACCCACTTTGGCAGGGGGTTTGGACTAGATGATCTCCAAAAGTCCCTTCCAACCCCTACCATTCTGTGATTCTATGATTTTTAAAGAATTCAACCAGATCTCTGCTGCTGTTGCTTTTCATAGAATAATTGTCCATAACATGCAACAAGTGGTATAATATACAGCTAAAGTTTCTTGCCATGAGAAGGCAGACCAGAATCTGCCTCTTCCTCCAGAACTTTATGCTTGTGGTGGGTTAACCCTGGCAAACAGCCAAATCCCCACCCAGCCACCTGCTCACTCCTCCTCCTCAGTGGGACAGGGGGAGAAAATAGGATGAGAAAGCTTTTGGGTCAAGAGAAAGGCAGAGATCTTGCTTACCAATTACATTCACAGGCAAGACAGACTTGACATGGGGAAAATTAATTCAATTTATTGCCAAGAGAAACAGACAAACATTAAAGCAATACCCTTTCTCCCTTCCTTCCTAGACTCTTCATCACTCGTCCAGGCTCCTCTATCCTCCCAGCCCTGAGCAGCACAGGGGGAATAGGGGGACAAGGGCATTACAGTCAGTACCCAGCATTTTTTCCCTGCCACCCTTTCCCTCTCACTCTTTGCCCCTGCTCTGGCGGGGGCTCTCCCCGAAGGCTGCTGTCCTTCAGGAAAATTTTCAGCTCCAGCATGGGCTCCTCCTCAGGCTGCAGTGACTATCTGCTTAGGCACCATGAAGCATCTCCTCTTTCTCCTTCTCTGATCTGTGTTTCCCTCCTCCTCTCTCTGTCTGGCATGTTTTGCCCCTTTTTTGAAGAATTTTTCACAGAGGTGCAACACCAGTGGCTGATGGGCTCAGCTGTGTCCTGTGGTGGGTCCACTGGAGCTGGCCACATCCAGCATGAGGCAGCCCCTGGCCTCTTCTCACAGAGGCCACCACTGCAGCCACCCACCCTCAAAACCCTCTAGGGACACCTGAACAGTATCGAGGTGCAACACCACAGAGTTTTTGGAAAGAAACTGAGACTGAACAGTATACCCAGAGTCTCAAATCTTGGGCAGAAGTTAAACGTCATAGCATCACCCATGAGGAATTACAGATTAGAGTGGGGCAAGAGAGGAAAACAACCTTTCTGACAGCAACGCAGAGCTCTGGGGATGTTAAGGAGCAGCAGAACAGAATCTGCTCTCTCAAAATAGGACCAGAAAGAAAAATGCTTCATTTTAGCTCTTAGGCATGGGGGGGGTGGTTTACTGAACTTAGAACCTGGTCACCTTCACAATATAACCACAATTTCTCAAGTGCATTTACAGCAGTAAGACTGCAAAAGGCTAAGCAGTGCTGACCTCAGTGGCAGCACAGAACAAGAGTTTGTGCGGGAGAGATCACAGGTGTCTGAATAATCGTCCACTCTGCTCCACACCACTTTCCCTTTCCCTCCAACCACTTCAGAGCTTTTGGTTGATGAGATGCTGTGATTCCTAACCTTTATTTTATTGTGTTGATGTCGTGATCAATTATGTAGATTTTAGGTTTGTGCATTTGCCTAAGAAATTGTCATTTCAGTTATTATCTCTGCTGTTGTCAAACTTTGGTCTCTAAGCTTTCTCTGTTAAAAAACATGTTCTTGTATCAATATCTGCTACATTTGCCTACAGCATTTCCCTTGCTGAAGGGGGCTCTCCTGCATGCTTTCAAAGATGTAATATAAACATGCCCCTGTTCAGTTTTAATTACATCGGAAAGAGGTATTCCCTGTGGTCTCTGGCAATCCTAATATTACAGAGCAGAAACTTCAACTAAGAGCTAATCAGATTTAAAGAAAACTTGTTTGCAAACACAGTTTTAGTTTAAGCATCCATAAGATTCTAATATGTTATAAAATATTTTCTTTCCTTGAGGTTATGTTTGTTATCTATTTAAGCAAGAATCTAATTCTACATTTTTAATAATAAACCTAAAGCATTTAAACTAATAGCTTTAAGAGATTCAATATATGTATACCAATAATGGCCACCCTATTAGTCATTATCACACACACATAGCTGCTTGTACAAACTGTGATGGCCTCCAGTAAACAAAACTGGAAGAGAAATGAAATTCTCAAGCTAATATAAATACAACTCGGCCGCTTCTCATTCATAAATGATAACATTTATATATCAAGGTGATATTTTCAGACAAAGGAAATTATAATACCCTACAGTACCATCTTTCCATATGTTTTGGGTGGGTTTCTTATTTTGTTTTGTTTTTTTAAATCAAAGTACTGCTGTAATTTGATCTTCTAATTTGTTACTACAGCCTGAAACTTCTGAATTGCAAAACACTAAGTTCTGCACCCTGCTGTTGATTCTTCTTTAATGAAAGAGAGCAAACATTGCTGGTCATCCTCTCCAGCCTTCCAAATACTGTTTACGTAATCAACCTCATATTTCTATTGAATCCTGCAGAGTTAAACTGCAGGATTTCTGATAAGGATTTTATCAAATCCAATGCCACTCCAGAAAGTGAGCATTAGTAGTGTTTACAAAACTGCTCCACCATTTCCTCCCACCAACAGGGAAAAACAAACAAACAAAAAAAAAACCACCCAAAACCAACTATACAGGTTATAAAATCTAGTAGTTGTCTTCCATACTTCAAGTCTCTAAAATTGGCAGGATTGCAATTGCTTCACATCTCTCTCTTCACAGCAAGAGACAGTTACAGGCACCTGCAAAGGAAACATTCTCAGCTGAGAGCTCTTACAGGGGGAGTTCTTCCTGGACATCCATTTCTGTCAATGCATACACAAAGATGATGTGTGTTACGACACCCTCAGTGGCAATTTCTCATCATGCTCTCTCCTACACGCCTGACCATCCAGAGGAAGAGCTAATTGCTTTTATAGTTTTGGCTGAGCACAGTGGCTAAAATGCAGTCCACATGAAGCGGAGGCAATATGGACAGAGCAGAAGAAAACAAACGTAAAACTCTAGCAAGGACTTCAACTCATGCTTAAAGAGGTATGCCTCCTGTCTGTATTACATGCTGAGACCATGTTTTGATAGTCAAATAGAAAACAAGTAACTACATTACTTTTGCATACACAACCACCTGTTCTTCACGCTCACATTTACCACAGATGTAAAATTTCCCAACATCCTAAAACAATCTCCAGCTGTAGAGCAGAGCAACGGGAGACACAAATCTGGTGTGAAACAGAGAGAGTCAGAGATCAAGGGCACTGTCAATGGGCACAGGGGACCCTGCAGTAGTAGGGAGGCAGTTAGATTTGCTTTCTGAGATGATCCTGAAAGTAGAAAGAAAGTAGATTGCATCTGCAGTGGAAAAAGGAAAAATCCCATTAAGTTCTGGTGACTTCTTGTAAGCAAACCGCAGAACGCTTGAAGCCTACCTGGCATTTGTATAACATGATCATGGTACATAATACACACATAATCAAACATCTGCCCTTTCCTGAATACTAAGAAAACAGATAGCTAAAAACATGAGCCTAAGCTCTTGCTATAGGCTCACCTCTACCTATCGGAAGACTTCTTCCATAAACATGTTGAATGTCATCTAAAAAAAACCATCACACACACTAGTCTTGGTAAGACAAAAGAGGCACCTACTGCACATGCAGCTGCAGCTAATCCAACTTGCCTTTTTTGTTTGTTGGGGTTTTTTTTTTAACATTGTGTGCAGTTTGCTCTGGGAACGCTGTGTTTTCCCCAGCCAGTTACCTTTGCAACTAATCTCCATTTTCTCCAATAAAATTGAGGTTAGGGTACCTGAACCTTTATCATGAGGTATTATGGAAAAAGGTGTGGCTTTCTCAGCAAATCGACAATCCATATGGAGCCAGCTCGGGTTCACTGGGACTCATCTCCTGCCCCGATTTGGCTCCAACAGACCTGTACTGATGCCTGCAAAGACAGAAGTAGATCTGCACTGAATCCTTCAGCACTCTAGTTCTGGGAAGACTGGCTAACTCAGCATTAGCATAGCATGATCTTCTAGATTATTTCAGGTCTAGTGCTCCAACCTGACAAACTCCCTAGAAACCCAAGCAGCTTTTCGTGGACCCGACCTGACCCTACCAGGGCTCACAAGGTCAGGCAACGTCTAGAAACCATAGTACTGCTGAGATGACTTTGGAACAGCATAGTTCAGTTTGAATCGCGCAGCAGTGGAGCTACCAAACCCTGCCAGAACAGTAGGTTCTTCACAAGGCCAGCTTGGCCATCTTCTTTTATAGTCTGATCACACACTGATAGCTGAAACCTGATTGTATTCCTGTGCCATGACACAAGATGCAGTCATCCTCCTCACACTGCTCAGCACTATCTCCTTATTTCTACTTTCCCAACCTCCTCTCACAATGAGCAGTAACTGCTCACCTTCACTTCTGTATCTTCCTCTGTCCCTCTGCAGAGGAGGAGGAGAAAGGCCAACTGGCAGACACTGCATGATGCTGAAAACACCAAACCAGGCTGGAGACCTGACTTATGATCAGGCTAGGACAGTAAAGCCCTCATCCTCTTCCTCAGGTCACAAACTGCTTCAGCTTCCAGAGTGCTGCAGTTTGTCGGGTGGACGGTTCACAGTGAACACATCTTATACACGGCAGCAGGCATGGACCTTTGAGTAAAGCTAGCAGCTGCAGCATCCCACTTGTAATTGTGTCTGTGCCCTTTTAAGCGAGGTACCCTTTCTTAATTCCTGTGTTTCCACAGAAACATCGGATGAAAACTAAAAACACTTCCCTGCTGCTCTGCGGTTTTAATTTGCTTGCAGAAGGTAACAAAGCATCCATGAATTGTCCCCACAGAATTAGACTGGTGCAGTTTAGATTAATTCAGGACTCACTGTATAGCTCGGTCCTTGGCATGGAGCAATTAGAGCTGGCTAACATTTTTGAAAAGGCATGCTGCTTCTGCACCCACTCCAAGATCAGATCATCCTTTGTGTGTGAACTTTATTCAGAAAGAAAAAGCTGACATTGAAAGTCTGCAAAGCCTCTAATTGCTAGATTTCTAAAAAAAAAAAAAACCACCCAGAAACAAAGAACAATGCATTCAAATTCCTCCACAGAAACACTTTAAAATTCTGGGGTTTATTTTGTGATATGCTCCATTTGCAATGGAGCTGCTCTGGAGAATATCAGAAATATTGGGCCTCTTCCTCAGTAGGTCACAAATGGCCCAACACTAAAAGTAGTATCTAGCTCCAGATTAATGAAAAGATCCATCTGCAGTCCATAGTACTTGCTACAGAGGTGCATGCACTTGCTTTCATTGTCATCTTTGTTATTTGCAAGATAACCCACATCATCCTTCTGCTCTCCCACAATCATTTTCTTCTCTTCCCCAAATACATTAAAAAAGCAGGGAACCTCCATGATGTGTGTGCAGTGAAGTTGAATTTCTTGAAGGATGCAGTGGCAGAGCTATTAAACCAGCCTCGACCCCAAAGGAAGAAAGTCTTGTAAGAGAAGGGTCCAGCCCCAACTGGGTACTTACTTCATGTGAAGGAGAAACAGTAAAAAGAGATCTCACACGTGGAAAAGTAACTGCTGAATTCCTTCTGCTGTTCTAAAACTCATAACCACCTATGTCCTCAGAGTTCATGAGATACAGAGATGATGGCACTATTGCTGAAAATGAATCAGACAGACTGTAAAGAGAATATAAAGTATGAGACAGTCCTTTAGCCACATTTTAATTAAAACCAAACAAAACAAACATCAACAACAGAAAAACCCCACACCCAAAAACCCCACCACCCAGCACATGAAAGAAGCGTGACGTTCTTAACTGGAGTAGGGTAGACTTCACGTGAAATGTACGCACAGCTCCCAAAACAAATTACTCTCTCCACTCATTTTCAAAAAAAACAAACTGATGCTGAACAGTGGACCAGACACATGACAGCTAATAAGAATGAGTTCTCAGAGATAGAAATTACTGAGAGGGAAGCAAAATCCAAAGAGCTTATTGCTGTCAAGTCTGGGTGGCAGAACAATCTTAATCACAGAACACCGAAAGAACTGGTACATGAAATTGCAAGTCTGATAGCATGGATATTAAATAAATCCATCAAATGAGGGAGTACCACATGACTGAAGAAAACCAAATATGGTGCCTATACTTGAGAGGAAAGACAGAGGGGAAAAAAGTCATTTTGGTAGTACAGACAGATCAGTCATCTACAGATAGAACACAAATCTTGAGGAAAGAATGGAAAACAAAGGAAATCAAATGAATTACAGAAGACAGATCATGTCACACTAGTCCAAAATCTTTCTTTTCTATTTTATTCCCACAAAAAGTGTCGTGAATGTAATCTATCTGGATTTTAATAAATCATTTGCCAAAGCACTACATAAGCTAAACTGGAAAAAGTCAGCAAAAGTATAAGATGTATAAATCAGATAAACTACTTAAAGGAGAAACAAGAGTAAGTGGAAAGTACGAGGCAGAAAGCTCCTTACTAAAGAAGTTCCTTCAGACTGGTCTGCAATGACATGGAGTTGAGCATCAGAAAGGAAGAAAAGCATGACAGTGAACAAAAGACAAGGTTTAACAGTGCAAGATGCAGTGCCTATAAGAACTGTTGCAGTGCAGGATGATTCCAAACTATCAGCACAGCACAATCATGAGACCGGGAAAGTGCAGCCACAAGAACAGGCAAAGGCAACTGATGCTTTCAGAGCTGCTTCGGAGAAGGGCCCTGAGGTAGACCAGAGCTTTGAGGTGGATAACATACTGAGACTTCTAAAGAAAACAAGTTTTTTTCCGCAGACTTAGGTCTTCAAGCTCAAGGAAGCTAGGTTCTATCAGAAAAAAAACCTAGAATACGCAAATTGAGTAGGGAAGACAACAGAAGTAAGAAGAGACTATACCCTGGGCTCCCCTTGCCCACTCAACCCCTCCAAGGACAGGTCTCTGCTTCCTGACTTGATTATTCAGGAGCTTTCTAAATCACAACAAACTCTACACAGTCCTCTTGGAAGCCACAACTCTCTGTGATCCCCACTACAATCTCCTTCTACTTCAGCCGCAGACTCCCCTCCCTGTTCACAGAGAAGCTCCTCTGCCTGGGCATGACCACAGCTCCCCACAAAGGAGCAGCCTCCCCCTCCCTTCTGCAGGTTGGGATCTTCATCCAGGCTTCTTAAAGCCGTCTAAGAAACAATGGAAGCAGACAAACAACAAACACCATCCATCACAGGCAACGACAGGACGCCATCAGCAACATCATCCAGACACGTGGAGTGCTTTCATTATGGACAGCATGAACGATTCTGGTCAGCCCACCATGGAAAAACGAACTAGGGCAAGTGCAGAGAACCCTTAGGATACTCACACGAGCACGGGGGATATTCGGGAGGGAAAGCCTGAAGGAATATAGATTCTTCAGCCTCCTCAAAATCCTGTGTACAGCTGGCAGCACAGCTAGGCCAGCACAGCCCACACCACAAACAGCAAGTTCTGCCCAAGAAACTTCTTGAGCATTAAACTGGTTACCTGGCACTGACCTTTACACCATGGTGACTGTGCTGCTAACTGTCTGCCAACTAGCGAGCTCAAAGGTATTTCAGGTGCATCTACAAAGGCACACCTGCAGCAACAACAACTCTACTGTAAAGCCTGCTCAGGAGGTAAAAGCCTTGCTTTTTCATGTAAAAAACACCATGATTCGTCTAAGCCAAGATGAGAAGGAACAGTCCTTCAAACCAGAGGACAAAGAGGAATACATGGATATTTGTTAATATGGGCACAAATAAATTTAAACTCAAAATTACAGGGGTTTAACTGCTAAAGAGTTTGGTTCCAGAGCAGCTTTTCAGTAAAAGGAAGCAGTGGAAATCGTTTGACTGATGCTGGGACGGAGCTAAGCTGTTTCTGAGAAGCTTCACCTGTAGAGGAATATATGGCATGCCTGACCCTGTTAGCAGAGACTGAACCCGATGATGGGGTGCCCCTGCCCACCAACCTCAACACCAAACCATGCCACATCTGACCATGCTATCCCATTCTTGCCTCTTCTTTTCCCTCCGCTCATGTGTGTCACTTACCCGCTGTGCCTTTCTCAATTCAGATGGCAAACCCTCCAGGACCGTGACTGTGACTTGTTAGCTATACATATGGTTCCTGACAGAAGTCCCAACAAAGCCTCAAGGCTTTACCAAACATACTTAGAAGTGATGCAGCCATGGATAAAGCAGTGGAGCTTAACAGGTCGGCAGGATCCATGAGCACAATGGGTGAAACTGGTGTCTAACGTGGCAGTCCAGCATGAATTTAAACTGGCTGAGCTTTTAGATCACACCATTTGTATTTGCTGCCTCCTGTATGGAACTGGTAAAGCCCATACTACAAACTCAATCACATAAAATGTTAATCAAAACCCTTTGAAGACATGTTCAAAAAACCAAACCTCAAGATAATTCTTGTTTTAGATAACTTTCATCCTATTTAAATCATGTCTCAGGTGCGTGTCTACTAATAACAACAAGTTTTCCCAAAACAGTGCAAGAACAGAGTAAATATATATGTATAAAATCAGAGCTCAAATAAAGTACACATGAACACTTTACCAGACAAAAAGTATCAACACTCTCTCCATCTCAGTGCCAACAGACACTTATCTCTGCGTGAGAGAACTCCAAGTGCAAATGCAGTGGCAGCGCTCGTGCTGTGCAGACAGGCAGCAGTCAATGTGCAAGACCTGGTACCCAACGCCTGCTCCCACAACAGAATTTAGGCTCTTACAGGGATCCCTTTCTCACACTTGTGCAGCTCCTTATAGAAACCAGAGAGGAATGAGGGTTGAGGACCTAAAAAGATGTTCAGAGACACATCTCTGAGCAGCCACAGCATCTTCCAGTTGAACTCCTGTCTTCCAAGGCAACCTCCCTCCCTTTCCCATCCTGAGTCACCAGGGCCCATGTCCAAATCCCTACCGTCTCATTCCTTCCCTCTTCCCACCTCCTGACACAGCCTGGCTTGTATTTCTTCGGCATTTAGACGACCTGATGGTCACTTGGTGCTTTGGAAACAGAAGCTGCCTTTTTTGTTTCAGGGTGCAATTTAACCTCTGCCTGCAGCAATAGGGAACTGCTTAGGAAGGTCTGTTTGAGCTCCCAATAATCCTGGGATGCAACATTCTTGCTTGCTCAGCAAGGACGCGACATCCGCTGTTTAATTGCAGAGAGATGACAGGTAAGCTTTCACCATTTTATTACTGGCACACATTTTTCAGAGACTTCTAAACTTGGCAGGAATTAAATAGAAGCAGCAAAAGAACCATTTTCCTCTAAAAATGCAGGCTTCTGCCAAACCTGCCCTGTAAAGCCCATGACACTGTGGTTGCAAGTGACAAAACAATACATTTTTTTCCCCAGAAATTTATGCTCAAAAAGAACCCTAAACATTTTTATGAGACAACAAACAAAAAAGGCAGCTGGCATGAAAAACTTCAATCCCAATGCTTAAGAGTTTACTACAGCTTACCAGGAGGGAGCTTGCAGGCCTGATAGAAAAAAGAGTATTTCCATCTTACAGTTCAATAAGCCAAATGATTTTGATGCCGTGTGTCCCATATTAAACTCACTCCAAAAAGTGGACTACACATAGAGCAAAAGATGTTTACTCTAGCAGAAATATCAGAGACCATTTAGAATTAAGAAAACTTTACAGATAGGGCTTTCTTTTTAATTTCAGAAAAGACTAGATAAACTCAAGAAGGGTTATCTGGTACAGACGAAATTGGGATGAAATTTTAGGCCAGAAAAAAAAAAAAAAAAAACACCAGCACCAAGAACTGCTTTCAGCTTTATGGAAACCACAAACGGGAGGCTTACAGTACAGAAATACCATCTCAATCAGCTCCAGTGGGAGCTGCCGTCAGCAGAAATGCTCACTCCATTGTACTGGGTGGGGAGGTAAGAGGCACACTGATGAAGATGTAAACATAAGGTTTAACATACAATTGTGTTCAGAAATCTGATTAACAGTATATGCCAGCCTGGTACCCAGCAGACTGCTTCTCTCTGTATGCTCCAAATCCCGGTAGCACGCTGAACATAACGCCTTAACCAAACTGTGGCACCGCAAAGCCGATACATGTCAGAAGGCACAACGCAGACAATTCCAGCTTATACTAAAATTCCATTTATGAAGGGACAAATTTGTCCCATTTGACCAGGGTTAGGCAGTGTAACAGTAAAAGTGATGATAACTGCCCTGCGCAAGCGTTTCCATTTTTGACGGCAAGGCTAGAAGTGAAGGAGCACTAGAGGAAACCGCTTAAGAAGGATGATAGCAACACCTGCACCTTTCAGAAGAGGGAACCCAGACAAGTCTTTACGGCTGATGATGTTTGCACAGTATGAAGAGTTTACCCACAACCTACCAAGTTAGCCAAAGCTGTCCATCCTCCTGGACTAATGTAAGAAAACACACCGTGAAGTCTGACTGTTTGTGCTCCTCTAATAAATTCTGAGCCTGACAGAGTTTCAACCATCTATAGCATGGGGCTCAAGGTGTACAAGGGGGAAGAGCCAGAGTACTGCTCACTGGTTTCAGGGATGTGTGGGGAGACTGCAAGTAATGGGGGGGAACTGGAGGAAAAGGAGAGGTACTGGACTATCAGTGCAACTGGAGCACGAGGGATGATGGATATCAGCTTGGGTGGATAGCTCAAGGGACAGCAGTAATATAGGAAACCAGACTTTTTTGACTCAGATATTCACAAATTATTGTTTCTTCGTTTGTTGTGGTTATGGCCCGTGCAATCTAAATTGGCCGCAGTGAGGGATACAGAAAGAGAGAAGGAAGAGGTAGAACACAACAATCGTTCTGCATCCCGCTCTGAACGCCTGTGCTTCCAGCCCCTGCTACTCATGCATGCAGCCTTTCCCACCTTCACTCCTCTCCATGATGCAGTTTTATACGGGTGTGAGGAAAAACAAGGCTTCTGGAGCACACAGGTGGGACTCTCACATCTAATAACTTCTCAAATATTACTGCAAATCCCTCGCCATTCTCTCCAGAGGCATCTTACTCCACTTATTATTTCATTTCCTGTTTGTTCCGTTGTAAGTTTCCTTTTATTTAATTTCATGCAGCTTGGCAGAATAGCATCAAGCAATTAAAATGAGGCACATATAGCACTCACAAAAATACTGCCGGAGTCTCCAATGTTCTCTCCATCGTTTGAATTAATTCACGTTTCACAGATACGGGCCTACAATGCCTCTTTCCCTCCGCACTTCACTCCCATTTGCAGATATTATAGTTAAATTATATAATTGAATCAATATTCATTAGTAAAACATCTAATTACCCACCAGTTTTATACCTTTGATGTCTCTCATGTTAGAGTCAGCCCACAGATGATGTGAATCCCAGGGCAGGAGAGTTTCAGCAGATGGAATACAACCATTGATCTTGGCACATGACCATGCGTTAGGCTTTCGCTCACTGGAGAAATTGCTGGAGAAATCGCTCCTTGAGTGTGGGACCTCACCAAAACGTAACCTTTAATTTGAAAACAAAACGCATTCCCCGTTCTCGCAGTCATGAAATCACTGACATGACCCAAATGAAATCCAGTGCAATATCATCTGCCTTACTCTGGAGACAGTCTGAGCAAATCTGAAAACTTAAGAACAGAGTCGCTCATCTAATCAAGTTGATTCAGAAACGTAAACTGGGGGGGGGGCAGAGGAGAGGGAGGAAGGTCTTAATCAATTTTGTGTCCCTGATGAGCTTCTCAGGAACATCCAGTTAAAATTTTCAGTCTGAATTCCAAACTGCTGAAGTGCTCACTGTCCCTTACTAAGCTATAAAAAGTCCAAACTCTTTCCAGCTCCTCTTCCAAAATTCAACAACGTAGTAAAGCAGTGTCAATATAAAAGTACAGCATCTTGGCAGCAGAACATGCAGAAAAACTATGTGAAATGGAACTCAGTTCATAAGTTTCAGGCATCTGTTTACATGCTGCACTCCTCTTTCTAAGTATCTATCTTGCTGTTCAATTAGAAGTTGCTTAATTTTTTCTAGTTTACTGCAAAATTAGACCAGGATATATACTATACCTTCTGTTGCATCTTTGCAACCCTATCCTAGTGCTCCAAAAACTGTAGCACAGGAGCCTGTGAGGAAAGCTTCACTGCAAGTCTGGTTTTACCAACAATCTTGTAACACAGGACAATCTCTCTGAACCCCGTGTTTCAGAATATGATGCATTTATTCACGCAGGCCTTACAGAAGCACAGTTAAAACATGCATGAGAGGTTTAACCTCTGAAGCCACTAATGAATAAGATCATCCGTAACTCCAAATCACAAGGGGGCACCACATGCACCACTCTACTTCAGCGCCAAGTACCACATTTTTTGGGAATGAGCTCTAAAAACAACCAGTGCATTATATTATGGAAATAACAGTTTCCCAATTGTTCTAATGAATACAGAACAGGAAACCTGAAGAACAAATCCTCCGCTGGTATAGATCCATCTACTTCATTTGAGCTCCGTTACAAATAATTTCAGCTTTATTACTTAGAAAGTATGCAAGTAAAGTAACAATCCATTTGAAATTAAAATTCTCTAGCGCTTTGTGTGGATCACCACATGACTATTAAGATAACAAAATTAATCACAGGTTTTCTATCTCAGCCTTGGTGGTTTTCATGGTTTCCACTGTTGTAGCAGTGAGACTATACTTCTCTCTGAAAACACTGCCTAGAAGCTAAAGTAGTTTCCTGAGTATTTCCATTATCACAGTCGTTCCCAGACTATGAAACTCTTACGCTTTGTACCAGTTGGTTATGTCTCTCCCTTAATTTCAGGATAACCAACTCTTCACATAATGCAGCTTTACAATCTCAGAGAGCAATTCATCTTCAGCCAGGCAATCAAGAAATAGAGTGAATGTAATAATTTTCCCTTTTGAAAGCTATACTGTTCCTTAAAACAGGATAATACCCTAACTTGTTTCAAATTTATTTACGAGTTCTTTATCTATCTCATACAACTTAAGAAAATTAGAGGTTCATTATTCTGCCTTGCCTCAGCCACACTTTAGGTCCTTTATTTTCAGTTGAAACCACCGTTTCATCTCTGCTTGCTTTCGTAATACATTTCAAACCAAAGAACCATCAACCTTCACATATGGTCTCAAGCATACATTTGACTTTGTTTTTGTTTTCCTCCGCTTCAACACCTCCTCAGATTACTCAGCTTAATTCTCTCATACCAAACACCCATTAGCATTCAGTCTTGTTTTATTTACTACCTCCTCCTGGGTTTCACCCACTTAAGATCTCCCTTATGGTTCTTCAAACCCGAAGCTGCATAGCGCCAAGCACACGGCGCCTGTTTTCTCTGCACTACAAATTCATGCTACAAGCATCAGTGTGACTCAACTCCAAACGAGCATTAGAACAGCACTTGCATTAATTGTTAGTTATTTCTGACAGCCCTGGAGAGTCTTCACATTAAGAAACGGTCTCTTGAAACCATTTTAAGCTCGCTCCCCCATTACATGGCAACGAACGGCAAAAGTGAAAGGAAACAAATAAGGGGCACACACTAGAAATAGACATTAAGAAAAGCTACAGAGAAGGTAAAGAAGATGCCACCCTACTCTCTTTTGACAGAAAATACATACAATGAAACTACCATAAACGGGGAAGACCTTGTTTTAAGGGAAAAAAATAAAAATAATAAAAAATCACTGAACTCCAAATTAATTGCCACAAACCACGATGTTCCTATAGCCCACTGTTAAGACTAAAAACAGAAAGTTATTTACATTGAATGTGAAACGTTCCCCATCATACTGTTTTAAAGTAGAAGATATTTAAAAAAAAAAAAAATGAAAAAATATGAAAAGCAAATCTTTGTCCAACAGACCCAAGGAAAAACCACCTTCTGGGAGGGTTATTCAGTAATTACTCACAACACCATGTCTGACGCCTTCCTGAGGCACCAGATTCTAGCTAACATCAGAAACAGAGTATTAATCCAAACCACAGTGCTTAAGCCAGGACTTAACCCTAACAATTCAGAAAGACTGAGTAAAGCAGCAGTACCTCTTTCCCCAGCTGACAAACCTTGCTTTTATGAACAGTTGTGGCACTGGCTCTTTATTCCTTTATTTCAGCCTATTAGTCAGAAACATACTGCTTTTCTCCAAGTAAACACTAGATTTTCTAGAAATAAAAGCAGAAGCTCAACACCAGCGCAGTGATAGATGAAGAATAAATAAAAGCCATTGTAAAGTAGCTGGGATGAAGAAAAATGTTTTAAAAATAAATATTCACAATAGCTTATAGAGAAATATGCACATACACTGCTTTAACCAACATTATTAAAATATATGAGCCCTGAATCATTGCTTTTGCTTAATGTCATATGAAATGTGGGTGTTCTCTTGTTTCTGTTTTAAATGCCAATGGCCATCACCATTAATAAAAAAATGAAAGATAAAAACAGTCCACAGACTGTAGGGAAGAATCAGAAAATGGGAGAAAAAGGTCTTCCAGTCATGTGAAAATGACTCCATGGTTTCACAGGCACCTTGGTCTTTCCTTGTCCTCATTCCTTTAAGCATACTATTAAACAGGACAGGGAGCAAACCTGAAATGAGCCAGGACATGACTGCAAACGGATGAAAGGGAGGATGCACATGTACTACCCAACTTTGATCTCTTCAATTATCTACCTGGTCTTCCAGCCATACCCCACAATGGAGAGAAACATTCCCTCAGGGAATTACACTCCCATTTGCCCCAACAGAAGCAATGTGTCTTCACTGGCCGGAGAGGGGGCCCAGCCAGCCACGTTCAGCATCCATCTCCTTCTCCAAGCATCAAGGACACTTTCTTAAGCCAGCCACACTAGGAAGGTAGCCAAATAAAGTCTCAAATGCTACATTCAGTTGTCAGTGCCCAAGGTCCCCCTCCATCCACAGTATGCGAGAAAGCACGCGTCACCGTATCTCTGAGCAGTGAACCCTTCTGCACACAGATGGGGGACAGACATCCACACACATTTCTCCTGGCCTCTTCCATAGCATCTAGCAGCACCAACCATCAAACGTCTCCTTGTGTATGATGCTGCCACGGACACAACATCTCCAACTATCTTCACCTACCCAGAGTGCTGTTACAGCAAAGCAGCCCAAAGACTCATTGGTCAAGATCCTCTTGAATATGTTAGTCAGGTATGTTGCTCTCTCCTCTGCCTCTCAGCTTTTCACTGAACACAAAGCTTAGTTTGAAGTATCTCGATAAAAAACAGAGGAACAAAGACCTTTGCAATACCTGTGCCACCTCCGGTATCACCTACTGAGACTTTTTCCACCCTAGGACCACAGCCCCTGTCACAGTTGCACACTAGCAAAACTACGAGACTACCCCAGGAGAAGCCAGTCCCCCCTGTGGCATCCACAAAGCCATGCAACTCACTCCTAAGGAGGGTGTGAATGACCACTGAATCCAGCATCTTCGGAAAGGAACACAAATTTCCTCTCTCTTCCTGCACTACAGCCATTTCACACATAAACACAGTCTCAGAAGGAAACTCTTGTCAAGTCGAAACAGCTACAAAACAAGAAAAAGGTGATTCAGCTCTGAGGACATGCTCTGCTGTGCTCTAATAAGCACTGAAGCCTAAAAGAGTGGAAACTAGTGAGACAGAGGCTTTAAAAACTCACTGTTGCCTTCACTTCCATTTCCTCTCCTACTGACCAGAGGCTGATAGGAAAAGGAAATTTTGTTATTGTTAAAAGATACAAACAAGATAGTCGAAATAGCTCAGAATCCGATCGATACCTGAAATTGTGGCCACATGTAACAATTCCGATCACAATTTCTCACCCTGTATAATTAGCTTTAAGGTCATCTGGCCTTATTCTGGGTATCATCACCCCTGTGGATATTTTTTTTTTTCCCTATCACATCAGTAACTCTTTTAACCCATAAAGAATAGCCTGACCCAAATTTCCAACAAGTGAAAACAGGTGTATGAATCTATGCTAAAGCTCCAAGACTGTCAGGCACTTAAATGCCCCTTTATGCATCTACGTCGAAAAGCTCAAGTTGCCACCCAGCCCCCATAAGCACCTGGCAGACCCCTACTCTGCTGCAAGGTACACAAAGAACAACTGAAATCCTGACAGCACTGAGCAACCATTTGCCATAGTTTCCATCCACACTCTGGAAGGCACTAAATAAGACTTTCCCGTGACCGGGCTCATGCACAGGACCAGAAACAACATGAAGATAGTGCGTGTATATGTATATACATGTATATGCACCACACAACGGTGGCCATCGAGAGAGCATAGATTCTGTGAGCAAGACTTCTCCTTTTGGAGTTGAGAGATGCTGTCCTGAAATCCCTTCAAAACCCATGTCAAAGGGAATGAGAAGATGAGACTGTACAGTTCCACGCCTTTAAAAGAAAGGACTGAACCATACAGCACCCTAATTCCACCAGAGCGTGCACTCCCACGCATGCTGATGCAGCCCAGCCACCCCGGAGTCACGTCTAGCACTTTCTCTTGGTTATCTCGCACAGACAGGGCACTAACAAGGATGGCTGTTCTCCGACAACTGTCCGACCTCGCATTAAGCAGGAAATAGCTCTCCCATCCTGGGACTATTTCAAGACTTAAGATAACTTCTCTGGTGAATGTGAGTGAATTTGATAATTACCAAAAGCTTACGACCAAGAAGATGTGTTCTTAGGGTACTTCTCATGAATGAGAATTTTACTTCTAGTCCCTGACCCTACCTGATTTGAAACAGAAATACTGACTAATCTTTCTGTCTGACCCACTTGAGCTCCACTGCGTAACCATTCCCTGCAGCCAAGAATTGAAGCACGGTACCCCACAACATCAAAAACTCACTGAAATAAACTACTTTTCCTTGCCCCCTTGCTCTTAGCTTTAGGAAGATTACTGTTTTCACAGTGGGAGGAAATGAGTCAAGGCAAAAGCGATCACCTGGCAGCATCCTATTTCTTCTTTCACTTCTTCCTTCCATCCCTAGAAAATAACATATGTCCTGGTGAATATGTCATATATTAATTACCAAGAACAATTACAAAAAAAAAAAAAAAATCAATAAAGCTCTTCGAAATGCACGTAACAGCGTGATATCACTTTTATGTAACTCCAAAATGAAATCTAAACTATTTTGCGTCTCTTCAACACGAAGTGCTGGAATGACAACGTATTTAAGGGGCTTCTTCAAACAGGACTTAGCCTGCCACACAAAACCAGTCGCCTATTTCCGAATTAGCCGCCCCGCACTCCGGCTGGCGGCGCTTAAGGCTCACGCTAATTAATCACTTACCGCCAGCGGCAGCCACCGCTCCCCCGCACCGCGCCACCTTCCCCGCACATGTCGCGGCTCTGCACAGCCCCTCGCCCGCTGCCGCAGCCTCCTTTGAGGCCGGGATTCACCCCCCGGCCCGGCCCGGCCCGGAGCGGGGCGGACACGCGTGGCGCCGGACCCGCCCGTGGGGCGGCAGCAGCAGCAGCCGCCGCCAGCGGCGCTCGGNCGCCGGCCTGCCCTCCTGCCCACCTGCCTGAACTCCTGCCCTCCTGACCACACTCCTGCCTGCCCACCTGCCTGCCCTCCTGCCCACACTTCCGCCTGCACTCCTGCCCACACTCCTGTCCGCATGCCTGCCCTCTTGACCAAACTTCTGCCCACACTCCTGCCTGCCTGCCCGCACTTCTGCCTGCACGCCTGTCCTCCTGACCACACTCCTGCCCGCCTGCCCACCTGCCTGCCTGCTGTCCTGCCTGCACTCCTGCCCGCCTGCCTGCACTCCTGCCCACACTCCTGCCTGCCTGCCCGCACTTCTGCCTGCACGCCTGCCCTCCTGACCACACTCCTGCCCACCTGCCTGCACTCCTGCCCACACTTCTGCCTGCACGCCTGCCCTCCTGCCTGCACGCCTGCCTGCCTGCCCTCCTGCCCGCACTTCTGCCCGTCCTGCCCGCCCGAGGTGCGCAAAGCGGCAGGAGCCGGGCAGACGGCGGTACCGGCACCTTTGACCCGCGCGGCCGCTCTGTCACTCCCGGCTGTTACCGGCGCGGGTGTAATAGGAACGTATAACCCCCCGTGCACCGGCAGCACACGGCGCCGGAGACCTGCGGGCGCCTTTTCAGCAGTTACCGGTATAATCCCTACGAAGTGACAGTGACCCGGGGAGGGGGAGCAGTGCCTGGCAGCTGAGCCTCACCCGCTCCCGGGGCGGCGGGGAGATGCCGCCGGGCCGGGCCGCCCCCCGCCCGTCNACCTGCCCCGCCGGGAGAGCATCGCCGGGGAGGGGAAAGGTGCTGTCCGTGGGGCCTGGGGAGCTGCGCGGCGGGGAGAGGGGGCCTCGCCCACCCCAGCGTGTGGGGTGCGGGCGGAGGATGCGCTGAAAGGGGGCCTGGGCCCGAGGGGGTGGCAGCACCCCGGTCCTCATTCCCAGATCTTCTGCCGTCCCCCGCCATGGCCACGGCCTGGCCCTCTCCCGTCCCCCAGGCTGAGCAGAGGTCCCGCTCACCCCTCCCAGGTAGGTGTAACTCCATCCTTCCCTCCACCTCTTCCATGTCTGTGTTCATCACACAACCCCACATTTAAAAAAAAAAAAAAAAAAGCCCTCAGACAAGCCTTCGGAAGTTCGATCACTTAAGGTACCGCACCCTTAGGGAAGTTAATTTGATCCCTGATGCTGAAATAGTACCATGAGTAGCTGACTGTACTGCTTTCTCCTCCAGAGCTTGCCATGGCATTAGCAGGAAAACCCCAATAGATGGCTGAGATAAGCGTATGGATAGAAAACTTTGTTTACGCTCAGCCTTGGTGTGATGGAGTGGATGCTCATTGAAAGAAGCATTTCAAGGACCTGGAGGGCTCCTGTTATTGAATCCTCAGTGCCGTGACTCTGTGTGTGGCGAGGGCTGTAAATCCTCCGAGAGTTGTTTTCCTTCCCAGATGCTCTTAACACACAGCAACAGTGGCAAGAAACGTCTCCATCTTTTCCTCTGCAGCCGGAGCTGGCTACTATTAGCCCAGCCTCGCGCTCCCCAGCACAGGTTACTACCTAGCAATTTACTAGGAAGAGCGAAGACCAGAAAAGCAGCTTCAGTGTAGAAAAATATGAAACAGCTGATCTGCCGTGTAAGGGAGACATTAGAGGAATTATGGGGTTTTTTTTAAGCATCTCAGTTGAGAGGAGCTGTTGCACCGGTAGTTAGGGTTTTCTCTTCAATTGCAGATCAGCTTCAAGGTTCCCATCTTCAAAGCAGATTAGCAGGTGAACCAGGTTAATTGCTCAGACATGGTGAGGTCTGTCTCTCCTCCCTCCTTCCTACGGTTGCTACCTATGATCAACAAGTACAGTCAGGTTTCCCGAGCCCGGCGTCGATTCCTGGGAAAGGAGGGCAAGATATGCACAAAGCAGTGATCTGAAAGGTGGACTCTCCTCTGAAGTCATACCCTCCGTCCAGAAAGGAAGCTGCTAAACTGACTGACAGCACCGTAATCAACTCAGAATCTCTCAGAAAGACAAACCTCCATGGGCCTGTTCAATGCCCTTCCTAATAACCCTGGTACTAGGTACACACAGGCTAAACCGATGGAAATGGGCAGAAGCCACAAGCAGAGCAAATCATGGGTGAAATCTAAGGACTAGATGTGAAATATTTTGGTTTCTTCACCTTGTACTGAGTGAGACCTCTTGACAAAGCTGATTATTGGGTGGCGAAGAGACCTTTGTCATTTCTGCAAGTATAAAAGCCTTGGTCATTGTTGGGATTGAAATACTGACAAGCTCCCAATTCCCTCGCTCAGTACAAGGTAACTATTTCCATGAAGTTTGCCACACAACTGCCACTTAAATAAGAGAGAAACACAAGTCAGCTGCTTTAAACAGTGAAATAAAAGCATACGCTACATGTCTTGTCTCAGCATTAAACATGAGAGGTCAGCATCAATAAAGTACACTCAATTACCTACATGAAATTGAAGTACATTTCAACTTTACAAAGATAAAGATTTTTAGAAAGGTGGGACAATGCTTATCTTGTCCAGTCCCAGTGATACTCCTGTGTGGATTTTATACTTAAAGTCCCATATTTCTGAAAAACATGGCGTGGTTTTCAAAGCATTGGCACCACTGACCTCGACGTTGCGGGTGGAGATACCTAACAGTCACACCAATGTCACCATTGGGTGCCTAATAGCTGGTGTAGAAAGTAACCTTTAAAAAAACCCTAAACTAAATTAAATAAATAGCAAAATCAACTATGGGTTGGGCAATTTCAGAAATTGTATTATCATCGTCGGAGAACACTTGTCTCTCACAGTCGGGTTTTCTGTTGCTTCAGAATAGCACAGGGCAACTCAAGTACATGTCATTGCAGCGCCGTTAGCTCCCTGCAACATCTCCTGGTATTCCCAGCTTTTTTGCCTTTTCCCTTTCTGAAGCATCAAAGTTACTATGGAAACAAGCAATGGCATTTACGTAGATATTCGGGAGGCCCACCCATACGTGCCATGCAAAGCGAATCTGGATTAATGGTGTGACCTACATCTGGTGGAGCACATCCATGTGGAAGGAAGCGCTGCAGCAGGGCCAAACACCTCCGAGGGGAAGGAGGCTTGGAATTGCTCCTGCCATTGCTGAGAGGCAGGGAGCGAGCAGCTTTCCCACAACCGGAGGAGCCGATAAGACATCAGACTCAAGGGACAAATATTTTGGACGCAGCACAGTGACATTCCTTCCGCCACACAGTGGGGAAGATCGGGAACGTGAGCTCCAGCACCATGCGTGATTCCTTTAAGGCTGACATGGCATGGGAAGAATTTTGTGTATCGTGGCTTGCGGTTGCAGAGTCTATTTAATTTAAATTCGCCTTTTTTTTAAGACTTTGACTTTTCTTGTCAAGAGGATAGACTTCAGTAATAAAATAGGGATAGGACAAATCTGCAGACTCTTGTGTAATGTTGGAAACTTAAAACATCGAGTGGATGATAGTAAGTCACAGACAAAAGCGCTCTGACTATTAACGCATTAGATAGATCTTGCACGGTTTTGTTTATTCAGGTAGATTTGGATAACAAATTGCATCAGGATTTTGACCGATCAGGAAGTTCAGTGATGAGAACTGGAACAGCATAAACCCAGAACGGCTTGAGTTTAGAAGCTGTGAAATTAGGGGGACAATTCCACCTACTTAACCCAAAACTTTCAAAAAAATGATTAATTGGGTTGGTTTGCCCTAATTTTTGATTGGTCAGTCTGAGACCTTACAGAAAGATGAAGAACTTGCTATTCAGAAAATCACTCACCCTCTGCAACTTGATAGTTATAAAAAATATCTCCAGCTGGACACCTCTGGGTATTCAGCCATTCTGGCAAGTAGCACTATAGTAACGCAACTGAGCGCTAGTAATTATTTATAGCACTAATTTTTAAAAATGAATTCCAAAACGCTTCTGCCCTGTATTAGCTAATTTGTGTTTTTATAACCTGTAAAGGCACTCATATGTAAATAACCTGTATAGGAAATTGTGTTCTTTTCTCATGTGTCCTTTTCTCTGTATAATTTCTTTCCTTCTCCGTTACTCAGAGGACAAGTAGGGATGAAAAGAATAAACCAGGATTATCATTCTTGCAAAATAATAGGCTGAAAAAGCATCGTCTCTCAGTAATTTCCATATAGAGACAGAACTTTGTAGCCTAAGAAATTGGATGGGAACCATAACAACTTTCAATTACACGAGCCTTGATATTTTTAGCTAGAATGAGAGGACAGATGATGAATTCAAGAGAGCTGTAGAGCCCGAAGCGTGGCCATTCGTGCTGCAACTCGCACCTGTTAGAACTATGGGAGAACAATATTCTGCTAATAAGAAGGACACAAGTTTCTAGGGCTAGAACAGATTTCACATCATCCCAAGAGGTATAACGATGGATTTAAACTCCCTCCAAAGGCAGTCAACGTGTATAGCTAGGCCAGGGACTATGTGGGACAGCAGGTGACACAAAGCCGGGAAGTTGTTGCCAAGAACTGCTAGTGCTAGTAGGTGATTAGGGCACTAATCAGCTGATTTTAGAGCTCCAAGCCAGCCACTTACGAAAATTTCTAACATGGTGGAGCCCAAAACCACCACAGGCATTACAGTTCATGCTGCACCAGCATTTGGAGACCAGAAGTGCTTCAAGGTAGGCACCGTCCAAAAATAAAAATAAAGGGGGGGTAGGGGGGCACCAAACATGTCCAGTCCTGATACAGTTTGTCCAGATGAAAGAACACTTTCTACTCGAGTTTAGATCTGAATGTTTTAAGTACCAATGAGGCTAAGGAATAGGTATCAGCAGCCTACACTTCTCTTCCCTTTGCTTTAGTCACCGTTTTCCTAAATGCAGGTAAGAGAGAAGAACGTGGAAGTTTCTGCAGATTTAGTAGAGGTTTCTAAGCTTGCTCTCAAATCTCTTCTGTCAGTTTCTTTTGAAAACATTAGGTATGCATTCTAACCATAGGAAGAAATGAAAACATCTCATATAAACCCATAACTTCATTAAAAGTGACTATTTAGCAAGACATGTTATTGAAAACAGGATACTAGATACAACAGATCATTGTCCACACCTGAATGATTGTTTCTCATGGCTCTTAGTTCCACAAGCACATAAGTTTGGACTGCCAAAATGAACTAAACAAGATGTGTTTACAATGACTTTTGAAACCTTCATCGAGGATGATTCCACTGTTTTGCTTCCTCGTACTATAGCTGTGCCAGCTCTAAATACGAAAACCTGAAGTGTCAGGACACAGGTACTGTCCGTACTTTCTTGTCTACAGAGAGACATCCAGTCTCACAGCTAACTTCACAGAAAACACTTCAGAATTTTTTTATTCTTGTCCCTCTGGCCTCGTACCTTATCTTTGCCAGGTGCTTAAGGAAGAGTATGAGATTCTTTCCATAGTTTGCCCTTAAGAGAATTTGTCAATCGTCATCCCCCAGCTGCACTGCAAGAGGTAATGTGAAAACGGCCGTACTAAGCCAGACCAGAAAGTGCAGCTCTTGACACGCACCCGTAATGGTCACACAGACACAAGTACACTAGTGGACAAGCATATAGCACATCACCTGTCAGTATTAAACATCCAGCAATATCAGATCTGTTACCTTTATATAGCCAAATAATCCACAACCATTTTTCATCTTCAGTTTTAGCATCCAGGGTATCTTCTAGCAGGAAACTCTACAGTTCGGCGATGCAGCCTGTAAAGCACTTTCTTCCTTTGCATTTGTCCTGTTCCTTGTATAGAAAAGGGCAGTGAGCAACTTCCAAATTCATCATTGTGGTGTTTATGAACAGCATAACGTGTGTATCAGGCACTGGTGGGCTGTTGCCAAGAAGTACAGATATGCTGGCATTTTGTATTTTTATGAGAATAAATCAATTAGTCAAAACCAGTTTTCAAACCCTACACCTTGAAACTGCAAATAAACTTCCCATCATAGGAAGTCTGATACAGGCGTAAGAGAGAAGGGAATTAAAAAAAGAAGCATGGAGAAGTTAAGTATTAGGAAGATGCAGGATCTCCAACTCACCAGGAGCTTAGGTGACAAGATTATTCCCCCCCACCCAAAACATCTGCTTGAACATTATTTTTAGCTGTGAACATGATCTCTCTGTCCTGACTGTAACAGTTTCCAAGTTGGAAGGGGGAACTGTACATCTGTTCTTTACTCCAAAAGCATGAGGTAATGTGAACTTTTCTGTGAAAATGAGTTGATGGTCTACATGAAGCCACAGAGGCAGAAACGAGATTACTGAAGAATTTCAGGTAGATCTCTACCTATTCTTTGGATCAGGCTCTTGCCTGCTGAGGTAGAACAATTACAATATAGATTACTCTCTTTAATACATAGGTCACCACAGCATTTTTTTCTCAAAAAGGTTAAAACAAGCTTTATTTTAACATACAAATCAGATTTGTGTACAAGGCAAAAGACACCACTATAGTGGTAGGCTTATTGGGTCTCCACACAGCACGTGTAGCCACTTGTGCTACAGTAATCCTGAGATACAGAAAAAAGCCCTAAAAATCTTTTAATAGGGGCCAAACCATCTCCTTTTAATCACTCGTGCTATAATCACCTCCATTTGGGAATTAAGAAAAACATTATACAGTTCTGAGTCAAGAAAATCAAGCATCTACAAGCCAAATACCCAAGATACTTGTCTAATTCCCTGCTATCATCTGGGTATACTACCAAGAGCACTTGGGGAACAAATCATGAGATTCAAATGCGCAAGGTTACTTCATTAACACTGCAAAGCATGTAGAAGAACTGCAAGATATTTTTGCTACCTTCACCTACTACTGTCCTCACAAACTGCCTGGTCAATGTGTCAAGCTTACACATCCTATGAACTTATAAATGTAAAAAAAATTCTCTACGCTGTGTGTTAAGTTACTAAGGAAACAAATTTAACTTACTTTGCTTCGTTTTACAATGAAGTTATATGTGATATAGAAATATTTTTAGAGGCTTATAAAAGCAGTAGAACTACAGACATTTAAAGTCCTGCCCCTAAGATGAAAGACTACTTGAACACCCTCATTTTGCTACAAGATTGTATTTGCCATTAACTGACATGAAAAAAAAGGAAGTCTCTTTTTAAAAAAAGTTAGACAGGGAAAAGATATAGATAGGGTTTAGTTTTTTTGTTTAACAACATATAAAAATAAGTTACACTATATATTATGGCTTTCTCATTTAGCAGAAGAGTGCCATCATGGATTTAAACACTAGATGTTGTAACTAATTAACTCACCATGTTCTCAGACTTTCCTTGTTTGAGTTTTAATGATTGTGTGAAAAGAAACGACAAAATATTAGTTGGAAAATTAAGAAGCCTCCAGAACAATTTCAATAGCAAGAAGCACTTGTAGAAGTCGTCTTTCAGAGGAATTTTTAATTTAATTTAGAATTTTAATTTTAAATTAATATAAATTGAAGTTTTAATTTAATTTAATCTCTTGGCACAAATAAAGGCCAAGCCAAACCTCCCATGAACTTCAGCAGAGCCAGGGCTTCATACTGAGCTTCATTTCAGAAACCTTTACACGCAAGTATGATCCCATTATGCTACTGAAGTAATAATTTATTTTTAATGTGTATGTTAATCATACAACTAAGATACTAGTTAGATTTGGTACGGAGCTATCGCAACAAGGCTGCAATAATGCTAAACGAACAAGGTTCAAAACTACAACACAGCTGCTCAATATTAAGTGTTGTCCACTATGAATAAAAAGTAAGGGGGGGGGGGGCGTGAAAGATGCTTGAGTCAAAGACTGAAAGACTGCATTTACACAATGCCATGTTACTGACGGCCGAGTATACTTACATTTTGAAGTCTAAAGTTGCATTCAAATTGGACAAGCTATGACAATATTCAAATACATGTAAAGAAAAAGAATCCTAATTTCATAGTAAAGTTGTAACAAAAAATCTCATTGTGCAGTTAAAGTAGCATTTGTGACATCGAAGTTCACAGCAGACAAACACAAATTTCAGACTTATGAATATAATAAGGACTATCATGGCACTGAATTTGGGAGTATTTTCAAGCTCTAGTTTTACTCAGGATAGCAGAGTTACCAGCTCAATAAAGTTAACTGAATACTGTACAAAGCTCCTTATAAACAAGGCTCCACATCATGCAGAAGATGAGCTTTCTCTCCCCTTTTTCTCCACGAAAAGTATCTGAAAGGCGAGCTACAGTGATTGTTTCTGATAGCAGTAAAATAAAGAAGCAGATAGAAAAGTAGGTATATCAAAAGATTCTTACAGAGAAGGCATCCGTCCTGGTTTGATTTTGCTTATAAAAAGGCACTTCACATGTTGCTAAAACTCTTATAATGTGCTAGTCCTTTTAGTTTTTCTGTTAGAAGGTTGTATTTCAAGGTGGTTAGCATGAGTAAGCAAACGTTCTTTATACAATGTTTATCTGTTACAAATTTTATAATTACATATAGTATCTTACACCATTTATTTAGAAGAAAAGATTCATGTTCAAAATAATAGCAGGTCTTCATACAATACTTCAGTGATGATGGATGATCTGTCATAAACAACACACCACCTGTAGTGAGTTCACGCTAATAAAATTAGCAGTGTAAATCTTTCAGAAGTGAGTCCTCAGTCTTTTGTTTTCCTCTCGTAGTCTCTCAATTTCAGCTACTAAGCTTTCATTTACAGAATACCTTTCAAGTAAAGCATGCATTTCATTCTAGAGAAAAGAAAAAAGCTCCAATCAGCAGCTATAAAGTTAATTATTCCAGTTTTAGACTATCAATTTTCGTATCCCTTTTGAAAATTAAATAACCTAGATAATACTGTTTTTAGAAATTTTTGATAAGAAAAGTAAGAAGTTTTTTTTTTATGCTGACATACAGTATTTTGATCATTAATACATTAGTGAATATTTTATCAAAGGATATTTTGCACTTCTTCAAGATGAGAATCTACTAATGCAGGTTCCATTAAAATGTTCAGTACCGAGACAAGGTCTTTTTAATGTAGATCAAAAGAACAAAGATTCATAAAAAGATGAAGTTAAAGAACACAGAACACAGTTCCGTATGCATGCAGTACCTATAACTGAAGCTTTCTATTTGAATTCCATCTATCTCCTCTTTACCCCAGCTCTTGGTCCTTTCCAAAGGACAGTTGAATTTGTTTCCCTTTTGTCTCTTTATAACTCCTGAAATATGGAATTCGTGATACCTACCCAATGCATATCTCCCCTTTATTTATCAAGCATAAACCAGTTTAACAGATTCCAATTCATAGTTTCCCCCTCCTTCACATCCAGTCCTCTCTTTCTGGCTCTTAATAAGAAAAATTTATTTTGTTTTGAGAGAAGAAGTCGGCATGCCTTGGTATTACTCAAAATGAAAACCGAATATACTTCCCACCATGTTCTTTGTACATACCAACTGCATATGGAACTGCTTGATCATCTCCACTTGCAAATTCACAATATCTCGATGACATGCTTCTCTGGGGGAAGAATTTCAAAGGGACAATGCTTAGCTTTATTTAGAGAGCAGTAATTCTCTCTAATCCTCAGCACCCAGAACTCCACATTTCCTCACCTTCATGACACTGTGAAACATGAGTTTAAGAACCTTTAAGCCATGAAACATACTACTCTACCACTTATTTTCTGGAATACTTTTGTTATGACATTGACTTTCATAAGTACCATTTTTTCGGTACACAAGACTTAGGAACTTTTCTGTTTAGAAATATAAAAATATGTGGCTATAACTTTTTTTTTTGCTTGCAAGCTGTAAACTTTTTATTTTTACCATTCAAAGCTGATTTTCAATCACAAGTATCACAGAGAAAGATATGTATCTGTAACTGAAGATACAGCTTTTCAGGACACCACTTTCAGCACTCTTTTGTAAGAAGGCCCAAAACATCAACAGTGACAAATGATACATTACCCTGAAGCCCACAGAATGCTCCAGGTTAATCTACATAGCAGTTGTGTTGTCTGTGAATTGACAAATTCATGTCAATTCATGGACAATTATTCCACACTACAAGAACCAAGCTTGGAAATACCCTCTGAACACTACGCTAGTATTCCAGACACCGAGGAAGAACAAGGAGAACAGCTCACAAAAAACGAGGCAAGCTCATATGCACTTCCTGAGCAGCACATCACAGTGCAATCGTCTGAGGCCAAATACTGTGCTACAGGTACCAACGGCCCGAGAAAGTAAGACATTTCTTAAGTAGACACACACAGATCTTACTTTATTCTCCTTTCCTAAAACATATAGCAAACCCAAAGGGAATATATTCTTCGCTTTCTACTTCCACAGGTTATTGTGCTTCAGAACTCCTACTGGATGCAAATAATCTTCGAGTGTATCTATCTAGTATAGATGCCAGCTGGCAGACAAGAAACCCAAAGATGTAGGTTATCTCCCAAAGAGAGGAAGTTCAAGAAACAAGCAGCTTTTTAAAACCAAATGAGTTATATATTACTCATGGTCCTTTTCTAAGGTCCCTATTTTTTCCCCCGCATTACTGGAAGAAGAATGGATTTCAGGCAAGAGCGATAAAAATCCTTTCTTCAGATTCCAGAGGGTGAAAGCAGTATCAATAAGAAGCTTGCAATGGCTCCCTTCCCTCTTACTGACCTCAGTACAAACAATCTTTTACATTCAGTTTGAATGTATCCACAATTTACAACTGGGAAAAGGGCGAGCAGAGCCTTCCAGCCACTCCAAGAAGTATAGGTCAGAAGAGAAACACAATCTCTGAGGCTCCAGACCTCAGACACTGGAAGTACAAGACTGACTAGCATACCTTCCAACACTGGGATGCCTGAACACAGACTTGGAAAGAAAAAAACATCTGCAATCCATAGACTGCATTTTCAGTCATGTGAAAGCTACAGCTTTTAAACAGATGTGTGATTATCGCAAAAAAAATCCCAGGGGAGTTTTACTATACTATATTCTTATTTAAAGACATTTAATAACAGTCAATGTATTTTTCTGTTGGTAGACACAGAACAGCCATAGCACATGGACCTACTAAGCTGGTTTTGCATTGCTTTTTGTCATCAAGACAGCAATACTTCCCCTGTCCAGCAATCCTTTTCCCCTCCACCATCTCAGTCAACCTACTTCATCTTAGACACGGGTTGGGAAGTGAACCCCTGGATACAACTCCCCTCTCAACTGCTGCATCTCCTTCAAACTCCACTCTAAATCCATGCTAACATGACTTACTTCTTTCATGACAAGTAGAACGTTAGTTAGGCATCCACAAACACAAAGTACTCTGACACCAACCATCACTTACAGAACAGACAGTATTTTAATGTCAAGCTTCACCAGTAGGAATACACAAAGTATTTTATTTTATACATACCAAGCTAACAACAATCAAAGCCAATACAAGTCAACTGTCTAGATTAAACTCTTCACAATGTCAACTTAAAGAGAAATTTCTCCTGCTGGGACAAGAGGTGAGCAGGGAAGGAAAGAAATCAGCACAAGGCTTCATGAAAGCAGTAAGGACCTCATTAGGCAGACAAATTTACCATCTGAGTATTCAAGCACTCTTTCTGAAAACATGTCAGCAAAGCCACGCATTAAAAACCCTCAGAGACATCAGTCTAATTAGTCATTGGAGGTATCCAAAATAAATAGTTTCATACCTAGATTCCAAGATTAGGGCTATTAATGGTGTCATTTCTAATGCACGTAGAAAATATGTTAAAGCAGATGCTAAAACATCTTAGTAACAAAAATGTTCTGCATGAATACCAGTACCTGAAGTCATCCATTGTTTCTTGTATCATATTCTGAATGAAGTTTATTTGGATTGATGTCAGAGGTGCATTTGGTCTGCTGCTCCCAATGGTTTCTACTATTTTTTCTGACAATGAACTGGCAACTCCAGCAGTGACAGGTGATGTTATCTTTGGACCTTTACAATTTAAAAAAAATAAAAAAATAAAAAGGTAAGCATAATGGAGTACAAGAGGGGTTTTTTTTATTTGTCTTGAGGCTTATCAGTATTTTATCTCAAATATTACCTATTAAAAAAATAATAAAAAAAAATAATCTTTAGAATGAGTCTTTCATAGGCGACTAGAGATGTACCAGGAGGGGTAACTGGATTTACAGAAGAATCAAGATTGTATGTTCTGTTTTAATGCTAAGGCTATTTTATCAGGTTTCACATCAGTTTGCAATCAACCGTGCCTAAAACTGGGCCAAAATGATCAACTTACTTATTGAGGTAGTATCATTTACTGGTGGATCATATGCAGTATGCGCCTGAATATTCTTCACTAGTTTCTCAGTTATATCAGGAGTCTTTACAGCAGTGGATGATGGTGGAGGATTTAAAGTTATGGATTCTGTGCTTGATGAGCTCGATCTTGAAAGCTGACAATAAAAATAATAATTTTTTTTTAAAAAAAAAGATCAACTCTACTTAATTGCACTTGAAGACTAAAATTTTCAGGAATGTACTTTCAAACATTTTGGGTTTCAGGAATCTACTCACAAATATATGCTTTTCATTTTCTGGCAAGACATCTTAAAAACTGATTGCAAAAATATTCAAAATTGCCTCAAGTGCGCACGCACAGAAAGGAGTGCAAAAGGCAGAGGCCTCTTAATTTTCAAACATTTTGTGACAAAGTTATAATCATTATTCCTAATAAACTCAGAATTCTCAAAAGCAATACAAAAGAAGCCAGGGTCTCAGCAGAAGCATATCAAAGATAGCTCAAGAAGGAAGAAGAGGGAGATCGAGAACAGGGAAAGAAGAGAGGGTGGAATTGACCTAATAAATGACAAACAATCATACTGGTGCAAACAACTAATGATCATTCTTGATTTTCTAGAAAAATCAAAATATTCCTCAGGCTAGTCCAGTTTTGTTTCACATGAACTTTTGTAACCTGAGCTTATTTAAAGAGAAACATACATTTATCTTGCATTGCTGAAGGCCAACACACTTAAACTGAACAACATTTTACAGATTTGTGCCAATACTGTGAACAGAGTTGCAAAATAAGACTCACTGGGATGCTATCAAGGATTTTTCCTTCAAGTAGTAGTATTCTGTCCAGATTTTAAAAAGACCACTCCTAACAAGAATTAGTATAGCATACCTGCTTTAAGACTTCTTTAGATTCTTGCTTTCCAAGATTTATTTTCTTAGCATGAGTCTCTGGATGTTCTTCCTCTTCTTTAACTGGGGATCCCAGAACTACATGTAATGGGCTAGACTGTATCCCTTGTGCACTACTGCCCACTGGGTTTCTTTTTACTGGTAAGGCAGTGGTCAGCTGTGGGAGGAAATCCAAACCCAAAAGGTAGGACTGAAAATCTGGACCTAAAAAGGAAATGGAACGGTGAAGCACACAGGTCAACAAACACACACCCCCCCCAGATCAAACTCACGAGTAAGATGCCTGCACACCCACACAAAACAAATTAAAAACATAAAATCACCCAAAAATGCACCCCACAAAAACTAAACCCTTAAATCCAACTTACGCTGTCGCTGTCCTTATGAAAGTAATAAAGCATGAAAAGCCTCCATATATCACTATAAATTGCATAAAGGAAAAACAAAATCACTTTAGGACCATACTCTTGGATTTCCTGTTACCATGTTGTGTCTTCACACCTCAACGTGGTAGACAATTTCCAGAAAAGTTTATTTGTTTCAGTGTCTGCTTTCATCGTACACTAAAATTAGCATGTAAGAACCAGCATAGGCCTCCAAAGGCCCACCACTGACAAATAAAAATTTATTCAAAGTATATTTACCATCTCTTTTTCCTTGAGGATCTTCATTCGCTTTACTTGCAATAATATCTACAAAGTACCAGAACAAAAACAAATTAAGTGTTTATTAAATAAAATCTACATCAATATTCATATCATTGCATTGAGTTCATAATCAAAGACAAATCAAAATACCAAGTAGGTACAGTGGTCAGTAACACACAAATGTCAAAATGTCATGCTATACGCAGACAAATGATGCTTTACAAATTTTAGTATCAGCAGCTTACCATCTCTGACTGGAGAAAACAGATCTCCTAAACTACTTCGACCCAAATCATCGAAATTCTTTAAATCAGCACTTTTCCCGTGATCTGTTTCTTTAGATGGAATCACATCCAAGCTGCAACTATGGGGAAAGCCTTAAAAGGACAGTAACATTGTTAGTAATTGACGTTTTCCAAAAATAACATACGTTATCCCTAAACAATCTCACAGCAAGCATGATGCCTGGTAAGTCCAGCAAACACTTTAGAACCTTCTACAGATTCAAGTTAGAGTGTCAACTTTAACTTCCTCATTTGGGCTGTCAATGCAGGTAAATATAACTAAATGCTGAGATGCTTATTAACAAAAATAAGATACAGTTGGATTCCTTTCCTCTTTTTAAAAAGGAGAGTTGTCAAACTGGAGAATGTGCTCATTTTCAAATAAATCTACATGATGGATGCAGCAAATTTATGGTATATCAGGGGAAATGAAAACTAGTGAACGCACTTTCTGCTAAGACAGTAACCACATTCAGATGATCAACATTTAAATCTATTCTGCAAGAAGATAAATCTGCTTCACTGGGGCCACTAAGCATTCTAAGGGAAATTCTATGAAAACATCTACTTTAAAGCTTACCTGATGTCAGGATATTCTCTGCTTATTTCTAATATTAGCAAATCAGAGTGGGGTTACAGTTGCAGACAAAAGAAACTTGTTCCTAGACCTTTCCCCACTCCACCCTCAAGCCCCATCCCTGACTTGATACAGGGAAAAAAGTTAACTTTTTTTATGCATGGTAGGAGGGACAATTGTTGGAAGAATGGAAGCGTATCTTAAGTTCAAAAAAACCCCAGTAATTATTCAAACTACAGTTTTTAGATGAATAAATCATAGAATCATAGAATTAGTGAGGTTGGAAGGGACCTTTAAGATCATCAAGTCCAACCGTTAACCTACNGTGGAGAGCAAATGGAGAGCAAATGGAGAAGGTGAACTGAACTGCTAAGATAACCACCTAAATAACTTTCACAATTTAGTATATTTGAAAACCAGATCAGGACTGTAAGCAAGCCACTATTCTTCCCTCACTGAACTCTTAACTCTAAAAGTGCATAGGTGTTGTTTGTATAATTTAAGATCTAGGCAAAGAGCATTAATGCTCTGCAATGCATAAATAAATCTCCTATAAATAGATCACCTGTACATACAAAAGCTTTACTTTGCACCTACTTTAATTTATAAAAAAAATAAACAAACCACTGTTCATAAAACCTGTAACTACTTCTCTACGCGGGGTTACTTCACGTGATCCAAATGTGACTGTGTGAATGACTACAATTAATCATGTCCAAGTATTTACATAAACTGGAACTCAAGTCAGATTCAAGATTTCACTTTTAAATGTATTAATGTATCACATTTTCCACTCCTTCAGACGTGTCAGTTGTGGTACATACATAGCATTGCACTTGCTTGTTAACTAAGTAAATACTCGGCATACTGAGACAAACTAGAAGTGCAGTATCAACCTGTGCCAGAATCTACAGAGGATCTACATGGAAGAAGCATAATACAAAACAGGACAAAAAGTCTTTTGTATATTTTACCCATTCCCAGTAATCTAAACGTAGCAAGTACCTAAACCAGAGGCTGGCTGTTAAAAAGTTTATGGGAAGCCAGCTCAAAGTACATCCAAACTTCTCATCGCATTCTGACTTCATTTATACTTCTGTACTTGAAAATGCCTCTGACAAAAAGCCCCTGTCCATTTATAAGCTGTACAAACAGATGTTTTGTTGTTTTAAATATGCTATCAGATCACTTTACTGAATGCCCCTTATTTCTCCAAAGTTAAACTCCATAATCAGGGTCTAGAAGAGTTTTCACAGAACAAATGAAGTTTGTGGTCTCTCATCCATTCCCATTTCTAAGTTTAAAGACTGTATCTTCTGAAGTATACAGAGGTCTTTACTTCTAAAGTGAACACTCAGTTTAATGAAAAATATTTGCTTTACTTGGTAAGACTTTATTTTCTTAAAACATTTATTTATTATGCATGCTCCTGTTTAAGGGGTAACAGCCATTACATCTTCAAATAAAGATAATAAATCATATATTTTAACTGAAATAAAATTTTCCACACCATTCAGTAATGTTGATTAGCAACACTTTTTGCATACATAGGAAGCATTCTGCTTCACCTTGTACTTCACTGCATACCCATGGGAGGTCATTAATACACATCCCTATGGACCGCAGTGGCTTATTGCCTAATTACTGTTGCTAAATGTATTTCTCCTTATTTAAAAAGAGAAGGAAAAAGTGCTGTTGCATTAAAATGACTTGAGGATATTTTTTTTTTTTTCCAAGAATCAAACTAACAATGTTACTGATTTGACCGTATTTTCAGAACTCTTGAACTAAATAAAATTAAGAGTACATTTCACACAGTGGCAGAATTTTAGAATAATGCTCAGAATTATTATAAAGAACTTGTTAATTTCAGAAACATAAATAGCAAGTACAGTTATACAACTAATCATTCTTGCAACTATATTTAACATCTTTCCTGCCATGTGATATTGGAATCATGCCTCACACAAAAATACAGTTCAGTTCTCACTTGGGTTTTTGGACTAGGGTTTTTTTGTGTTTTGTTTGGTTGTTTTTTTTAGATGAGGTCTGTTACTCCTATTAACAGAATTACAAACCATTAACTCTGCATTCCATACAGACACTGCATCAGAAAATAAACTATGTGTATAAGGATAATCCACAGGAAGTCAGAATGCAAGAGAGAGCCCCCACAGTATCACCATAGAGTTTTCTCCTTTAAAGTTTAAACGCAACTTTTACTTCAAGTCCAGAATTTTAGACTCCGCGTGTCTAAAGCTTATAGTAGGACCCAATTCACTTCCCACAGTCTCATAGCATGTCTAATGCAGTAGGGCAGGGAAAAGAAGTTGCAGATGTGCACGCACATACACACAGTTCTTCCAAACAAATGCCCTTCCCTCAGTGAAATTTTTATACTGTAATGCTCAAGACATGAAATATTCCTTTCATCTTCTACATTGTGCCAAATATGATTATAAGAGTAGGAAGAATACACTACCTGTTTTCTCCTGAAGAACCTCTCCTCCCTTATTCTCATTTGGCAATGTCAGATGAGATGAAACCGTTGCTGATGCCTGAGAGGCAATGTTTTTGATGCCAGTATTTTGAAATCCTCCAAGATTACTACCAGCTTTGACTTCTACTCTTTTGGATACAGGTTTACTTGAAGAACCCGTAAGATTAGACTGAAGATAAAAATAGAAGAAATCAAGAGAAGTTTTAATTCTTTCAGGTAAAAGTAAAAATATAAGCCAGTATTCTTTCTGTTTCAAAATACTAAAAAAAATTCAGTTCAAGTTGCAGAGGTTGCCTAGGAGGTAGGCCTTCACAAATATTAAAAAAAAAAAAAAGCAACTTCAAAGAACATGGGAAACACCTGTATTATTATATGAATACATATGTATGGATGGACGGACCTGCAAAAGAATAGCAACAGAACTTAAGGTAACAATGGAGTGACCTGGCATGAGCCAATTCTGATCCTAGGCTCAGGCATAGGAAAAATAAGAGATTACATTATTAGGGACTCCAAATTGTAAAGGAATAGTCAACCACCAGCAGCAAGTGTGCTAGAAGAGGAAGACAGTCTCAGAGTGGTAAAGAATCCATTTCAAAGCTTCCCTCCGTCTCTACTGAATGGATGCGTGGGGTTTCTGGATGCAGTAGAGCCTAACTCAGTCTCGGAAGAACCTCTTAAGCCTTCTCTATTATTTAATCAACTTTTCCACTGTTTATATGTGCCTGCAAAAGACCATATATAAGACCACGCAAAATACCTCAAGATGGGCAACTGTGTCTTCGCCACTACAGACCTTTCTGCTACTGCCTACAAATGAACATAAGGTGCCACACCACAAACTGATCTGTAGTGGCAGCGTATCCACACCAGGAAATTTAATACTAAAGTTTCACTCATTTCTACACTGAGGCTAGGAGTGGGGGCAACTCCACATTAAAACCCCCTAAAATGGCACTTACGACTGAGCAGTTTATTATTTCTGTGTTGCTATGAACCACTTTTGTTGGCATCTATAATGCTTAGAAATTGAACGCTAACTTTTTTTAGAACTTAAACTTATGCTTTGCTATCATTAATCTGCACTTTGAGCAATAGAACAGAAAGCTTTTTTACCTTGGAAAAAGTGCTACTGGACTGAAGACGTATGCATTTCACACAGCCTTTGTGAGCAATAACTGTTTTTACTGGTGATGTCAGTTGTCTTAAGTCATACTGGCAGATTTTTCCCCGGGAACATCCTATAGCCAAAGTAGTACCATCAGGCATGAAGTCTACTGTTGTCAGAGGAAAATCAGCTACTATTGTTGTCAGTAACCTTCAAAGAGGAGGAAGGACAGGATAAAGAAGCTTTTAGAGTTCAAAAGTTAGACTTCTCAAAACATAGCATCTAAAAAAAAAAAGTATAAAAGCTTTCATAATTCAGCTACAGGTCAGTAGTTCCGCTTCCCCAGTGCCAAGTAAATTCAGTGAAATATCTCACAGAACAATGGATTAGGCTTATACTAAGCGTTCACGCTTAACAAATTAAAGACTGCATATGCCCCAAAAGATTTCACCAGGACAGGATCAAATTCCCTTCATAATAGCAGTTCTGACACCAACATTATTTACTGGTA
The DNA here is from genome assembly GCA_008711295.1 of Anarhynchus alexandrinus. Lineage (NCBI taxonomy): Eukaryota > Metazoa > Chordata > Aves > Charadriiformes > Charadriidae > Anarhynchus > Anarhynchus alexandrinus. Next base: position 2,141,464 of record VUYV01000041.1, read on the forward strand.
TCACCATTTCCAGCAGCAACCACATACACCCTCTAACTTCCCAAGCCTATCAACTCTAACCTTCCCATAAATCTAGGAAGAACTTCAGGTTCTAGTTTGCATCCTCTACTACACCCCTCCAAACTAGAGCCAGACACCTGGTTTTATTCAGCCAGAGGGAAAGCACAACCCACACTAAAACCACAGTCCCATGACACCGCTCACCGTCCTACCCCCTTACTACACAGTCCCATCAGCTATGCCCCATACTTCCTGCTTTTTCAACCAATACTCTCCCATATTTACGGCTCACTATCTCAGCAACTCTGTGCACCGCAGTTATGTCTTGTATCTTGAACTAGAAAAGCAGGTAAGCTGCGCTCAGGCGGCTGCAGGTCCTCACAGGCTGTAGTGCCCCTCATAGAAGCCAGTTGGTCTGTATCGACAAGAAAAGCCCATACACAAGCACTTGGGAGCGGTCGCTCATATGTAGGGCCTCAATTAGTCCCCACATGCCTTGGTTTTTTTATTGTTTGTTTGGGTTTTGGTTTTTGGTGTGTTTTTGGTTTGTTTTTTTTTTTTTTTTTTTAAATAAAAAAGCATAATGGACTATGGGACATGTTCTCCAGTAGCGATATACCAACCACTTCAGCCATTCTGAACTGGGTCTAAATTAAATATTTCATGTCATAGTTAGGCATGCTTTTTCAGTTTCTAAAAACCCAATAAGGATCCTATAAAATCACAGGTCTTTAATATACTCACTTTTTACTTGAAGAGTCATAGAGAATAATTCTTTTATCCAAACCTACAGTTACAAGCAGCAGCTTATTGACTGGAGAAAAGCAGATTTCCGAAGCTGGTGCTTTATGAGTATTTTCAAAATTATGATACGGGCTCTGGCTATTTACATCCCACAGAGTTACATTTCCACTGTCAGAAACACTGCCTAGCAAGGATTTCTTAAAGGATGAATACTTCAAGTGTCGAATAGGCTGTAAAACAGACATAAAAATGAATTGTAATATCACTATTAAACAATATTAGACTATTAAATTATTTTATAAACACACAAACACATTAGGAATACAGATGCTACATTAATTTACAGTAGTTTACAAAGGTTGGCCACTCTAAAAAATACAAAGCAAAAAGAAAAAGCGTTCATTTTGCATTACAATGCCATTTTTGCTGTCAGGGACCAGACTTTTTTGTATGTGTGTACCAGTATGGGGTACCATATGGGCGGATTAGCAAAATGAAGGAGAAGAAAAAAAGAAAATGTCCAGAAAAGTTTCTTGATTTTTCAGCTAGTATCATGTCATCATACGCACTAAAAGAAAAAAAAAAAACAACCACAACACACACCACACCACATCTAAAAATAAAGGAGTGAAAAGCTACATTATTTCATTGATTGGTCTCCTGCCAAGAATGTTAAACTTAAATCCCCTCCACTGATTTGAAGTACTTGGATATAAGCTGATTTGATAAGATGCTCGGACTCCACAGTTACGCAAGTATGTAGGTCCTGCAGAAGAACAGACTTCACCCTGCAAGCTAGGACCACAGAAGAGGATAATACACCTAGTTTATCACTTGCAGCCTTCTTACCACAGAACCATGTAATACAGGAACTTAACCTGCCTTTCAGAAGCAGGTAAGTATTTTGTTTCCACCATGTTGCTTCAGAGGATGTTTCGGAACCTCACTGCTCTAACACTAAATGACAATACTCAGTCTCCAGATTCATTTTATTTTATATGACCCATTTGCACCAATTCACTCCTGTGACGATAACGCCCTTACACTTAAATTGTCCTTCTTTCCCTTGGGAATTTTCAAATCCTCGTCTGAAAACAAAAGCCTCAGTTGTGACCTAAGTCTGGTACCTTGATTTCTATACTGTCGTAGTTGTTCCCATGTCTATTATTTCAATCGCTTTTGGATACTGACACAATCCTCTCTTATGGGCAATACATTCCAACTGTGTCTCATCATGGGTCTACTTCTCATATCATAACCATTACTGAAAATATTAAACAAGATTAGCTACTGATAACCCAAACAAGTATTTTCTTTCAATATTACCTACTGTCTTCTTTCTGATAGCCAGTTTCTTACCCATCCTCAATTCCTTTCTAACCTCCATCCTCTCTAATATTTTCTCACAAGGCACCGAATCAAGTGCTTTACTCAAGTCCAGACAGATGAGAACCATTACGTTTTATTTGTCTGAAAATGCTCTCAAAAAGCTATTATATTATAGTACAGACCACATTGCAATGCACTGTACTGGATTTTATCCTATTTCTCTCTTTATCTTCATTTTAATGGAGATATGCATTGGTTCATATGCCTCCAACATAATCTCTAGCATTTGTATTGCATGTCTCACTGGAAGCCCAATTGCTCCACAAAGAAACAGCACCCTCAACTGCATAATCAAATAGGACAGAAAATGACTGTTAATTAATATGGTCCTCTACTGGACATGATGGAGACATTTTTATCAGCATTTTTCAGTTTATTTACAATAAAGAAATAAGTATTGAGAGACTCAGGAATAACAGCTTCAATTACAAACATGAGCTACACAGGAAACGTGCCCGTCCCTCACAGGTCTCTCAATTCTTCACCTCTGCATACCTTCCTTACTGCCCTGGCAGCTGCTCATGCTCCACTTTCTCCCTCCTCTGTCCTCCTGACCACCAAGATTACTCTCTCCTAGCTCTCCTCAAACCTCCCTTGCTGTCCTACTAAGTCTCCCACTTCCTTTTCTCATTTTTCCTTCTAATCTCACAGTCCCAGGGCAAGTTCTCCATTTTCCTTCCTATACGTACTTTGCCCATATTACCTCTGTTCCCCACTTCTCATTGAAGTCGTGGTGTTTCCTCAGAGCAACTTGAACAGTTTAATTTCAGGTTGCTGATGAAGGAGGTGTGAGGAAGTTCCTATTCACTCCTCGCTTTCACTGAATTAGGTTAGCAACAAACTTCACTTGTAACAATGCAATTACTAGATCAGCCTCAAGGAACAGAGGCGCTTAAATTTGTGCACGCTTTTTACGAGACAGTCAAATGCATCATATTGGCATCCCTGACAGTATGCTACATGTCCAAGTTTCAAACTCTTGCCCAGGCAGCTGAAGGCACGAAAGCACCTTGTTTCTGAATGGCTGCTTGACAAGACAAAGCCAAAACATTTCTCCTCCCAGAAATGAGTCACTTAATGGGAAGTTTTCTAAAAAATAAAAAAAAAAAAATAAAATACTTGTTCTGAGAAACATCTGGGTAAAAAAAAACCACAGCTTTAAGCTTAGCAAAGTTAGAAAAAGCAGACAACCAAGCCTCATACAGGAACGCATCAAGATGGAGGTGGTCAAACTACATCACTTAAAATAAATCTTAGCTACGTTTTCCTTATTTCCCACCCCATCCATACTCAAAGAGCAAATTACAAACTGTAGTTTAGAATAACAGGTTTCATGAAATATTGTTCTGTCTTTATCTTTAAAATATTGACTCAATTCTAGATAAATTTTATAACACAACAAACAAAAAACCAACATGCTATCCAGAGTTCACTGGGGTGAAGTTAAAACACACATGCAGCCACTATGAAAGCTGACCAATATATACAGAAAAATATCTCCTTTATAATATTCCTTTTGCTGTAATTCTCAAATTACTTCTCCAACCTTCTCCCTCTGATTACATGGATTACAAGGATGCTAAAATCAAAAATCATCATGATCAACCATGTGTTCAGAGACAATGTTACCTTTTATGTAACTGAATTTAATACTATTAACTGTTATCCTTTTATGTTGTGTTATTTAAGAAGAGTCTATTTTCTTCAGTTGCTTAATTTTCTCTTTACCAGACTTCTTATCTACTTCTAACCCCTCTGTACCTCTGCCAATCCTAATTCTGTAAACCTCTTTTGAGCTGTCACACATACTATTCTACATCAGATTCTATCATCAATTTTTGATTTCAATACATGTTTCTTTATCTTATTTCTTATACTTTATAATGTTTTTGTCTATCTTAGTGACAAGAAGCTAACACATAGTCACAGCCTTCACCAAATAGTCTTTAAAAAAATGTTGATTTTTGCTCGGCATGATGAAGTCACACAGAATTTCAGTACACTCCTAGTCAAGTTTTTCTCGAAGAAGCTGAACTCATTTGTCATCTCCTGTCCCTTTTCTTAAGTTATGGTTTAGAAACAAGAGTTCTGTTACTTGGACTTTGAATACTAGGGCCTCCAACTCAGCCTAGCTGAAAATAGCCCCAGTAGTTAGTTTCTTGGCCTTTGTACTGCCAGCAATAGGAATCCCAAGCCTAAAAAGGGCACACAACCCATACGGTTTCACTGCAAAGTTTATTAGTTAAAAGAGAAAAAATGGCTAAGGATGTGGGAGACAAGTTAAACATTGGTACAGTTCTGAAAAGAAGCTCAAGAACATTTACAGGTTACAATTTCATTCACAGAATCAAACGGCAAAGGTGCGGGACATGTTTCATTGGGAAAAATCCAGCTAGGCAAGCTTAAGTATCTTATCTGAATTGGATCTAGGGGGATATTTAAGAGACTTGCTTTATTTTAAGTCAGCATAGCCGTTCACTAGGGGAAACTCAAATATGCTTAAATTAATGTCTGAATAGAAGTGGGAAGGGGTCATCTGTTTTCAAATCATTTTAGTCACTAATACTAAAATAATTTCAGGATTATTAGGAATGATGTAATTATTTGGAAAGAGCCATGTTTTGGAACTAACCTGTGAAGACTGAAAAAAAAAAAAAAGAAGCAAGTTTCACTACATCTTAGTATCTCTGGAAATTCTGCACATGCAGAACTACCAGAAACACATTTAGCACAAGGTGCTGAACCCACAAAGAGAAAATGAAGTCCTCTTTTGAACATTTTACCAGTCAATGTAGCACAAAAAACCATATACGTCTTTTTGCCTTAGCTGTGATTGGAGTACATTTTCTGTAGAAAAGAAAAGTACATTTTATCTTTAAGCTTCACAGAAAGACAGCAAAACAAGGAACAGTGTGCTTCAGAAAATGGTTGGTCCATTGCTAAGGACGACTTGTTACACTTAGGGTTTTTTCACCACTGGAAAACAAGTGAAAAGCCCAAATCTAAACCAAAAATAGTCTAGCATCACCTTATTTAAACATAGTACAGTTTCTTAATCTCATTCATACCTTAGTGAGCTTTATAAGTGAGAAGGCGGAGGTAAACACAGTTGACAGCCTTCAGCTTTTAAAGTCATTTCACTATATGGAGTGACCAGAACTCATCACACTTCTTTACAAATCAGCCAGCTGTTCAAACAACTAAACTAAATCCTGTTGCTAGGAGAACAGCACCAGGCAGTGAAGACTTGAACAAACATTATGTTTCGAAACAAACCTTAATTCATCCTCACAACAGCAAGCAGATAAGAATCTGGTAGTCTAAATGAATACCAACAGCAAAGACAAATTATGGGATCTGCAAACAACTCCGTGCAAGAACTCAACTCTAATAAAGTACAAAGGTGTTTCTAAATCAAAAGCAATTAACAGAATATAGGCCAAAACTCACATGAAAAGAAAATTGTTTGAAGTCACAGAAAGCACTGCAACCTTGGGCTGTTCTACTACTTGTAAAATCCATACAATATCAGAAATTAACTGGCAAAGAAACTACATTCCATCATGCCGAATCAAACAGAGACAAGCTAAATTTTTATAAGGTTAGTTTGACCTCACATTCCCCAATTGTAAACAAAGTTACTAGGGAGTGGTGACCCTTACTAAGCCAGACAGCTAGTGCCAGGATCACGCAGTGTGTATCTATTCAAGCTTACTCTTAGAAAACTGAACTATAAATCGAGTAAAGGCTTCTTAAATTTAACAGAATTACACAAGTCTTCAGGTATGTGCTTCACTGCACAATTAATCCTCCAGTTCTCAACAAGTACTAATTAAAACCTAATACCAAAAATAGAGCTATTTTTGCACATAACAGCAAAGGTAATTTTTAGGATATAAGCTGATAAACCGGGACATCCAAGTAGCCATCCCATTACACAATTATAGCTTGATTCCATTTTAAATTAAGGCTGCAATCAAATAACTGCCCCCCTTTAGAAAATGTTATAGACCCTTTAGAAAGCAAAGAGCAGCTCTGTGCTTGCAATTACTTTGATTTAACACTTCAAATATCTTTATCCATCTTAAAGGTCACTCAGCTTTACAGTAGGCCTCTTGATTTCATCTGCCAAAATAGTTATTCACTGCATCGCTTATTCCTAATCACTTTTCGGTGTAAAGCACTGAATATATCAAATGGGTTGATGCAAATCATTCTTGTAAGAATTTTTTCATTTTCCAATTAACTAGCAACATAGTCCCTACTCTGGATATTCACCTTGACTGTGTAATCCAGCCATGATATCCCTGTAGTTCCTGCCTCATATCCATGTTTTTCATAAGATCATAACAATCAAATCAGAAAAAATGAGCTGACTATAGAGATGGATTTTTAAGATCAAACCAAATATGAAGTACAATTTTGCTTCAATATAAGTATGAGACTATGGTGATGGATCAAAGGCATTGCAGCACCTAAGAGCAGAGATAGTTTGAATTTAACAGAGATTTTTCAACAGGAAGTACACCACAAGTCTTAAGATTCTTCATCAAGTTACATTGTTCATGCTAGACAGGAGAAAAATTTAACTTCACACTCTATCTGCAATCTAGAACTTAAAAAGCTGTTACAGTAACAGAAAATGACTGTCACAACTTCAGTATTCCCTGCAACATTAAAGGTCTGGTTTAGAGCCAAAGTAACAGTTCTGCATCCCCTAGGCAGCTTCTACCTCAGTAAAAGTGACTCAGTAAAAAGTAAAAGAATGCCTTGAACACAAACACTTGTCAGTGCCTAACACAACATTCACATTAACAACACACACTGCAACTTCTGATGGGACAACACAACTTATTTTCTACTGCAGATGCCCTTATAACGAGGGAATTCCCCTCACGATACCCACTAATTCTCTGATATGTTTTGGGTCTGCAAAAAGGAACTGCAGTGGAAGACCCCACCGAGACCCTTAAGTAGTACACATGCTTTGTGTTTGTCTTTTGCACAGTCTTCCTTCAAACTAGTTATCCAAAATCTCACCTAAACACCTAAGTAGGTAATACAAAAATCTCATCGCTTTTCTCTTTGAGCAGCTGTGCAATTTCAATGTCCATCTTAAATAAATTTGTTATTTCCACATGCAGGCTTATATTCAGCCATAATAAACAGATCGCTCTGTTCAGTTGTAAATCTGATTGCTTTGGCTAAGTCAAAGCCCAGGCGACGTGGTCTTTGTTCTTTGCAACAACACACATTGAGTCGTGCATTGAAATCCTGCTTTGGTTTGTAAAGCCGACTGTTTTTTTATTCAGTTCTAAGATGTGTAGAAGTTTGTTCTTGAGGAACCAGAGTCTACAAAGTAAAGTTTGCTGTAACCTGTATATAAGTAAAGGTACTTAAGAAATCTGTATTTCAGTATTACCTATTATTTAAGGCTAAAATACACACAATGGTCTGTTTTTTCCTTTCCATTAGTGCACTCTTAAAAATTAAAAGGAAACAGATTAACGAAACTTAAAAGGTCTTTCAATTTCTAAATACTGTGAATTAAAGCTTCGTACCTGAATGGAACTTAATAAAGGTAGCCTACCTGATGGCTGCCATAACCAAAGGGAGTACTTGATAAATTGGTGGTAACACTGTGTAGGATAATTTCACCACTTAAGGATCCAGAAGCAATGTAGCAATCATTCCAATTATATGTAACACACGTGACTTCATCTTTATGATCCTGTGGGGAAGAGATGTTAGAGGGAGAGGGTTAAAGGCATTCAGGACAACCATATTTCTTCCTAATTTGTGCTTTTGCAGAAAAATCATAGAATCATAGAATGGTTTAGGTTGGAAAGGACCTTGAAGATCATCAAGTTCCAACCCCCCTGCCATAGGCAGGGACACCTCCCACTAGACCAGGTTGCCCAAGGCCACGTCCAGCCTGGCTTCAGCTTGAGCTGAATGTTTCAGCTTGATGTTTTTTTCTGACTATCTGTAACATTTTAGAAGATTCTTTAAGAGTTATTACGGAATAACCCAGAAAACAGCAGCAGAACATACTGAAGATCAGCCATTACATTTTAACCACTGATTGTTTTCAGAAGATTGTTTTAACAAATTAATAAAGATGATGCTGTAATTACATACAATATTTTAATAAGACAACCATAGAGATATCTGCCACAGGTGTCATTAATGTTATTTTAAAAGCAAAGACTTCTGGAAATAAGTGGTATTTGAATACACTTTCTGTTAATCTGATGTACTGATGTACTACTGCCAACTTCCCCTTCTGTCACTTTTAGTATTAACACATATATTTACCAAATAGCTTTTCAGCATAGTCATTTGCAATTGTGTTTTTCTGAATATGTAGGGAAGACAATCAAGTACCTCTAGCCCAAAAAGGAGAAAAATATATTTAAAGTATTGTATTAGCTACTTAGTAGTCTTGTTTCCAACTGTAACTTTAAGAGTCCAAGAAAAAAAAGAATAAATCAAAGTTAAAGTTTTATAGCCTCTCTAACAGCGGTCCTAAATGAGGGCAAATCATCTACTGAAGGTATCACGGAAATACACTAGACCATCCCGAGTTCTGTGCATCATAACAAGGTTTTTGAGAATTCATACTGGATCAGTTAGAAGACAACCATGTCCCAGTTTTGCATAACATGAGTTCTATGACAGTATTCTACAACTACAAAAGTGTTTTCTTGTTTGACATGTCAGAAACAGCAATTATCTGAAAGCTGCCCTTGGAAAAAAACCCCGTCAGAGAATATCAATAAAAATTTGCAAAATAAGAAGCCTATACTAAAAATTTAAACATACGTTATTATAGAATTGTACTCTGAAGACATCAAGTTAAGTATGCTTCTTAAATTAAATTTGCTATTTACAGCACATACAGAATTCAAACCTCAACAAGACACATATGTGTGCTAGCTCCTATCTATGAGCTTTATCCTACAGGTATGTGACTTAAGGTGTATTTTTCACGGTTGGCAGCAAAACCTGGAAGTCATCAAAGCTACAGTTCTTCCTCAGACAAACTCACCTTAAGGCTACGGTACACCTTTCTGGATTTCAGATCCCAGATGTTAACTGTGTTATCAAGTCCTCCACTCACAATATATGAAGAATTAGAATTCAAGCTCACACATATCTGTTTTCCCTGATGGAGAAAGGAAAAAAAGTATCTTAAAGATAATTAAGGGATTTATTCAAATCTACTTAAGAGCATATTGATGTGTGTTTTCATTTTCATTAACACAAATAATCCCACTGACCAGTGGAAGTATTAGTACCCTACAGTCATTTCCCATCAAAAGGCATTTGAAGTCCAGTCCAGATAGGTCTTAAAGTATATTAAACATATGTCCTAAATACATTAATTAATAGACTCTCAATTACTCACATTTTCCCATTTCAATTTTTTTTAGCATCTTTTCCTTCAATATGCATTTTCCCTTTAAATTATAGCTCCCCAAAGTGCAATCATAGACTTTTATTCAGGCACTGAGTTTTAAAAAGAAAACACTAAGTTGAGGAAAAAACTCCTTAAAAGAAAATCAAAAAGTTGCCTAAGTCATATACTTCACATTCCCTAAACATTACAAAGAATATTATAGCAGCAAACCTCATGATTCGGTAAAGTGATTCTTTTTAAAATAATCATTGAAGTACAGCTTTTGAAAAAAATGTCAATCTTAATGATAGACCTACATCGAGGACAAATTATTATTCAGTTCTATCATGTTGAAAATTCACTTTTAAGTTCCTGAGATTTGAATTAAGAAAAAAACAAGTCCATCTAATTATTGACATGGTAAAATTGGAAACGATTGCATTAGTTATAGATCAGATTTAGTGAAATCTCCAAGACAAACACTCCACCTTTGATACTGTTTGCATACAACCTAAAAGCCCCGTTTGAACACTTTTTCAGAAAATTTCCAGTCCAAATTAGCATTACAATAGCTATCCAAGGAGAATAATTAGAATAGTTTAGGACACTAACAAGTCATTCAAGTAACCATGTCAAGAGACTCTTCTAAAACTAAGTCCAGCTTTCTGAAGAGTTTATAGTGCCATGCTTCCATTTAATAGGAAAAAAAAAAAACACCCTCGACCATAACAGAAGTTCTCCTATTTCATGAATTTCCAGAAGCTAGCACATGTACACTCCAAGAACAGCCTTTATATAGACTCATTTTTCTACGTACAATTCACAGGAATGAGTAATACTGACAATTGAAGTTGGAAAATGAAGTTCAAACTTGAACTCTGTTCCATTGCCTACACATTAGATTAAGTTTGAACCACTGACTGCCTCGGGCTATCCCACTGAGGCTCAACAGGCACACTGCCCTAGCAGAAAGCTATCAGCCAAATTTGTATTTTCTTACTGGTAGAACTATTTTAGAAGCACTATTCCCCAAACTCTTTGTATGTATTTAACTATACACAAGGAAATGTTTTAACATATGCATCATAAGTCTACCAATACTAAAATTAAATTGATCCCAATATGCCGAACAAGTGTGACAAAAACAGTACACAAGGTGGAGTGGGGGGAAAAAAACAAACAAACCAAACCAGGGAACAGCATTAGTCATACTTACTCCTTCAGCTATTTCAAAGAGTGGAACAGGTTTGCTTTTACAGCTTGAAACAACTATTTTATCACCAGCAGCAGAGGCAGTAGCTAGGTATCTATCTTAGTCAGAAGTTATGGACCATAATTGTGTTATACTGGTGATTAATAAAAGCAACAGTAAGTTTCCCTTACTGAAGGGAAGACAGATTGGTTAAACAGTCTGAAGTACTATACCTTGAAGGGACCTAGAAATAGAAACATAAGGCTATTTTCCAAGCCTTCATTAAGAAGCTCTTGCATTAACTACAGCCTCTACTTCCCAATACAATGCAGAGCAATTTCTTTCAGAGAGAAGAGAAGAAATATCTGGCAAATATTATTTAAGAGCTCTTTACTGCTAAGGCAGCTTATCCGGTCTACAATTTTGTTTCCCCATGTCCCCTTAGTGATAAATGGGGGGGTCTCACTCAAGTTCAAGAGAACGTCTGCGGCTGTTAGCAGATTTAAAGAACAGTCTTGTTCATGGCAAATGTTAAACTACTTCAGTATATAGTTTCTAGAGTACAGTGAATGTTTGCTAATTTGTCTCCCTCTATACTGAGGGAAGAAAAAAACCCAAGAAGAAACTTTTATGACATCAAGTACTGCAAAATAGTAAGAAAAGCCTTCAATATAGAACGACAGAGCAGGGAAACTGCCTCTGCATCACCACCAAACTAATCCAGTAATCATTCAGATCCATGTCCTGCATGTCTTCAGGTCAACACCCATTGCAATTTTATATTTGGTTATTTAAGAATACAAGGTTAATTGGATGGATTTAACACCAAAGAACTGGTAGGCAGATTAGTGCTCGCTATTTCTTTCATTATTTTAAGGCATCATTTTAGCTTACAGAATTATGCAAAACAAAACCAAATGCTTTACCCCTAACAAATTAACAAACATTCAAAAGCATACAAAGTAAAACACTTCACTGTTTCAATTTTGGGAGATGAAGAGGAGCCTAGGGGGAAGAAAGCAAGACATGGCAAGACAGCCTGTCTATAGCTAAAGTTTACTAGACAACATATATCTATATAATTTATACATATATATCTATGCTTCAATTTCTCTGCAAGCTCCACAGCTAACACATTCATTTGTGCTCCGATTGCTTTAACTTTTTTCTCAGGATTCCACTTATTTGCAGACTTTGAGGACAGCCACATTCAGAACTCGCAGGACATAACTGTTATGTGCCAGCATCCTGTCCTTCTTTTACATCAAGATCAGACATCGCCGCCTTCTCCTCTGACAGCCGTACAAGCTGTTCACCTGACAGTCCACTGTTTTCATGAAATGTCTCACGGAACACCTGGCACCTCATATCATTATCCTATAACAGGCTTCCATGACAGAGGTGAAAGCTCTAAATAAGCCAGATCCATTTTCATGCATAAATCCCCACCATCCTATGAATGTTTTCCTACACATCCAAAACATTTTTGCTTCCTCTGTAAATGCTACAAACACTGCAAAGAAAACCAGTGCCTACAGAGTAAGAGGTAAGTGTATACTATGAAAGACTATCGGACTCAACAAGAAGCTGAGCAAGAATAACAAAACAAACAAAAAAAAACTTTCATGACAATTTTCCTCTCTACACTATGTATAGAATTTTACTACATTAGCAATTGCTTCATTCAACCTTGTCAGTAAACTAAGCACTGCCTTGAAAGTGAATATTGTAATCAACTATTGAAGAAACAAATGAGTAAGCTTTACAGTTGGTAGGCAATCCAAGCATATCATAATCATTAAAAAAGCGTTAGCCTCCTAAAGGAAGAGAAAGTTCTTCAGAAGCATTTACCAGCGTGAGTTTATTTTGTAAATCACTTCAACACAGAGAACCACAAAATTTTCTTCACAATATATACAAATCTTTTTATGCAAGACCTCAAAACTGCATCAGACCTGTGACTTACAGACACTTCAATAAAAAGAATTCGCTGAAGTTTTGCTAAGCACTCATAAAACTATGGCTGAAACTGCAAAGGATACTGTTGCTGGCCCAACACAGTGAGCTGACTGGATGTGGGGGTGTATGCGGGTTGAACTGCTCCAACACAGTTAGAGATGAGGAATCCCATATTTTAACATCATCTCCTGATGAAGCAAAACATATGCTTTCTTGCATGGCTGCACCTGTTTTTGAAAAAACAAAAAAACAAAAAAACCAAACAAAACATATATATAAAAAGTAAAAACATAAAACAGGCAACTTCACAGGTCAAAAATAATAATTTCATCAATACAATTTAATATTGTTTTCTTGATAACCAGGACATTTATTTCAAAAGTTACACAATTAGTACTGTTCAGCTGACTATACTACTGAAAGCAGCAGACGCTCCACACTTTTGTTACTTGAACTCTTGCAGGAAATGTATGCTTTCCTTTTCACAAAGGAAAAGCTATCCCTTCTATAGTATCAAGAGACTAAAACGATGCTTATATCTCCACAGAGTTTACAGTAGCCTATCACGAAGGCGTGAGTATTTCAAGGACTCCTTTCCCACCAGTAGATGGAGATATACATGCTAGAATCAAACCGACTGTTGCAGGGGAAGGCTGTAAGCTCGGACCTAAAGGACTCACTTCAGCGTTCATCTCGCCACCCTACAGGAGACGTGGGAATCCTTTAAACTAAAACTTTAACAGGACAATACAAGCGACGATGAGTCACTTTTCAACGCAACTTACACAACATTAAAAAACAAGAAGACCACCAACAATAGCGTACTACTATTTGTTTTGACTGACACCGTTGTAAGAGCTAAGGCCAGGCTAACCCATCCCAGGTTTGCAAAGTTCATTCTCAGCTTTTTACTCCGGGTAATTTTAAACTAGGCACAAACAAGGGCTCAAAAGGTAAGCCTTTCCTTCACCTGGAGGCACAACCACCCTTTAGCCAGAAGTTTCCGGGACGTTTCTACATCGCTTTAGGCCACTAATTCTCATTGCTGAGGGCGTTTAAGAGAGGCGCATAACGCTGACAAAATCACTCAGGAAACTCAAGGTCCCCAACCGCCCTCCCTCGGCCGTTACCCAAGCCATCAGCCCGCGGAGCTGCTCCCCGCTCCCTCCCTGCTCCTCCCGCCTCGCAGGGGGCTCCTCTCCCCGCTCTGCACCTTCAGCCCCGGAGGCCGCGGGACGAGCCGCTGCGCGCCTCAGGCCATCGCCACCGCCCAGCCCCGGCCCCGCTCCCGCCAAGACAGTGCCCCGCTGCGGGCCGCCACCGCGTTCCGCGCCCTCCCCCGCCGTTGCCGTTGCCCACCTGGCAGGGCGGGCAGCGGGCCGAGCCCGAGCCCCTTTCCCCTTCCCTCCCGGCCCGGCCCGGCACCTCCTCAGGGATCGGGCCCGGCACCCGGCGCCGGCCGCCCCGATTGGCTCAGACCCTCCTGCTCCCAAGTTTCCTACGGGGTCCGCCCGCACTCCCGGCCAATGAGCGCCGCCCTCCCGCGCGCCCTCCCGCGCGGCCCGACTTTCCCCGCCGCATCCAACTTAACAGCCCGTCCCAACAGCCCCCGCGCGCCGCCGCCTTCCCCTCCCCCGGAGGCTACGGTGGCCCGGAAGGGGCGAGGGGGCGCGCGCGCCGCTGGGTCCGTTGCCGTCGGCGAGAGGCACCGCCCGGCGTTGAGGCGACACCCGGGGGCGCCCCCGCCCCGGGGCCGGGCAGGGCCCCTGCGGAGGTCTTGCCTTGCCGGGGCACCCGCCTGAGGCCTGGCCCGAGCCCGGGTGTCTGAGGGGGGTCCCGGTGGTGGCGGGGCCGGAGGTTTGGCGGGTCGCCGTACCCAGGCGGAGGAAGCCGCCCGGTTGGGGCCTGTGGGGAGGTGGGGTCCGTTCGGGGTGGTGGCGGGTCGGTGACCAGCGGGGAGCCGTTCCACGGGCGCTGCTGAAGGAAGCTGGAGCCGGCCACGTCCGAAGCAGTCAGTCCTGCTCTCCGCCACCGGCTGGCTCTGGGTGACACCGGATCCGGTATCGGCCCCCTTGTAAATTGTAACCTCGGAGGAAGGGCTGTGTGCTCAGCACTGAGTACAGAGCATTCGACACAGCTCCTCACCCTTCACTGGGGCATCTCGGTGACAGATCATCATAAATAACAGTAGTAAATACATTCCGAGCAGGGAAGTTCCTGAACCTGCCAACTCAAGACCGTTTTTAATTATGTTCACAACGTACCTATCTGTACCCCATTACACACTGCATGTTTACTTCCAGTAACTGATGAAGTAACAGAGAATCGTCGCATCTGTATCCTGACTTAGAATATAGCTGTTATTCTAGTCATGCTGAATTTTGTAGGGGGGATTTTTTTTTTTCCATCTGGTAAAACAAAAGCTAACATTTCTTGAAAAGTAATACGTATTTTCACAGTCTCTGCTTTCTAAACCTAAGTAGAAAATGATTTAGTAAAAGATTGTCTTTACAGGGATATTAGACAAGAAAACTGTAGCAAACCTAAGTGTTTCTGTAGAATTCTGGTTTCAAAGGAATCTTTACCTTGTGTATGGCCCTCAGAATCAGTAGGTCTGAAATGCCCCATTCCCTTTGTCAATGTAGTTTTGATTTTCCAAGTTCGTTTCAGCTGTAGTTTGTACAAGTGAACTCAGAATCAGGGAAGAAACTCACATCACTGTTACACAAAATGCCATTATTACTTCCCTACAGCAATGAGGATCATCTCTTTATTGCATCTATTAATCCTCATTAACTAATCATTAGTCATATCATCTATCATCTGTCTTCTCAGATATCTGAGTGTTAGGAGACCTTCAGCATTCCTACAAGTCTTCTACCCCCACTCTGCTTTGCTGTCCTAATTTGCTTTTAAACCAACCATGTTTCACTTCTAAGGCCAATACTTGTTATTCTGTTCTGTTCATCTTCAATTCACAGAATCAAAAGCTTTTTCTTTCCCCTAACAATATCCTCTGGCTTTTTTTCTTTATCTCCTCACCATGGAGCATAACTGCATTTACAGACAGATGGGTGAGTACCTGCCTTCCAAGCCCTGAAGCCTCCAAGTTGAGCAATTAGAAATTTTGGGGGTTTTAAGTAAACATGACCAGCATTTTTTGCTCTATTCTTTTGCACCCCCTCAATTAAATCAGTTTTCCCTGCTGCTAGGACCTTAGTCGGCACTTCTTTATGCCCGTGAATGTGCTGCGTTTCTTCTTGGTATTTATAAGAAATCGCTGGGACATCTTGCTGTATCATCTTTGGGGAAAGGACGACAGGAAGAAGCTCAGTTCTTGGAGCAGAGCGGTACTGTCGCTGAAAAGGATGAGGGCCGCCTGCACAAGGCGGGGCTTTCCGAGCAATTGTGCAAGGCTGTAAAAGAGACTCCCCAAGAAAGTTCCCTGACATCTGAGACAGATCTGTTTTGGAGGGAAACTGCCTTGCAGGTGGAAGGGAAATCCTCTTCACGGAGCTTTCCAGATGAGGAGAATCGGCCCGTCTCTGGGAATCTCAGCCAAATCTACACCATGTGACCAATGATTTCATACAGCCCTCCACCAGGAAACGAGGAACTTCCATCTTCCAAGTGCAGGATGCACTCCTTTCATCAAGCTTTTTGCTGCATGCACATTCAGATTTTAAAACATTAAAAAGTCCAATCAATTTCCTACCACTGAGAAAAAAATCACAACTGATACATATAATGATGTAGTGTAGAGAAAAGCAGTCCAGGCGGGACAGCAGAGGCCTTGAGAAGCAGAAGCTCAGGACGCAGCAGAGGAGTACAGGTGTGGGATGAGAAGAGATGGGGCACGTCCCTGGTGCTGGAGATCCCGTAGCTACAAACAAGTCACCGTCAGTTAAAGACTCGCAGACCTCGCAGGGCAAAAACAGTTTTCATGGGTAACAAAGAGAACTAAACCCAAGTACCTAACGTATGTAAAACACCATATATATTGAATTTAGATGTAACATGGAACCACAAACCCATGAAGAAAGAGCAAGGTGTAAAAGTGTGTTAAACATACAAAAATTACCCCAAATTGATGCTAGAGTGAGGGAGAAGAAGATATCGACAGAGGGAGAAGAAAACAACATCATATTCTTCCTGGCCCATGACTCCAGATGTGATGACTCGCCCTAGCAGCTCCTCACACACACACCAGCTTGAAACCACTGACCTTCAGGCCCAGTGGAGCAGTGGAAGTGTGAGCATTACACAGGTGAAGAGGGGTAAAAATGGTAACAGTTTAAAATTAAAATAATTTTAACTGTATTATTACTATTATTATTACTTAAACTTTTTCTGCATAGAGGCATGCTTTCTTTTTTCACAGTAATTAGACCCGGATTAATAAAGATTCTTAGATTAGGCTAAGATTTCAGTTACATGGAAAATAAATTTTGGCTTTAAATACAAGTTGCGTTTCCTCTTTGCCCATAAACAAGGTTTTGATGTAACACCAGTGACACCAAGTTCTGAATGATGAGCTGCAGAGTTCCTGGGAAATAAGACCAGTCAGGAAGCTGGGGAAAAAAAAACAACCTGGATTTCTTCAGGGTAATAATTGTTCTTTAAAGCACTTTTGAAATAGTTGGTATCATTCCACTTGGTAGTGGATTCATAAGAATGTAACAGGGCTAATTAATATACTATATGTTGTATGATAATGAAATGTGTACAGTAATTTTATAGGATAAACAGAATCTTGATTCTTTCCCTCTAGCTATGCCATATTCTAGCTATATGATGCCAACGTTCATGGGGAATGAGGCAAGGAGTGAAGCATGAAGCACAGACCTCATTCTGCTCACGCCTGGCAGAGCAGCCATGGGAGCACATTTGGAAAACCCACAGTAGAGGCTCCTGTGATGACCCCCTGGGCCTTGTGGAGGCCAACACATGACTGCCAAGAAGCAAGCAGCTTTGCCTAGGACACTGTTATTTTTTGGTGGCTGCTGAAATGTTCTTTTGAATTCTGGATATCTGGCCAGGAGGTAAACCGGCCCTGAAGGTGCATTGACTCTTTACAGAGCTTCACCTTCCGTACGACTGTCCTGAGAACAGCCCGGATAGACTACAGAGCCGGATCCGTCACCTTGTGGTGATTTCTTATGTAGCATATTCTGGTTTTCCACTGTGTGATGCTGAGATTGTTGGTGTAATTTGCTTCAACGTGTACTTTTTTTTCTTTGCGCATTAAGTAGAATCCTAAATCAAGATGACATGGGAGACAAATGAGAATAATTCTAATTATCTCTGGGGTTTCAAAGTGGAAAATTAAATTGCAGTGGTAAATATTTGACTTCAGCACTTGCCTCTGGACCCTTTCACCCACTCTATTTTCAAGATTAACCTATGCTTCATATTTTCACTTCTGTCATTTGATGATGTACTCAGTATCTTTAACTCAAAGAAAATCTTTGGCAAACATAAATGGAACTCTTTGCTGGCTTAATTAGTTCAGCATATTAGCCTGTAATTCCAACAATTAATTCTAGTTCCATCATTATTCTTTTTAAAAATCTTTCTTCTTGGATTTCACTGAAAATGGATTTGGAAACAAATGACTATTCCTTTTACATTGTGTCTCAATTGAATAATAACTTAAATTCCCTGCTTCTTTCATTCAAGGATCTGAAAATATTTTCCAAATGTTGATGCAGAAAACACTAAATCCCTCATTGATGAGGGGATTACTGTTATCTTCAGATAAAGAAACTGAGGCACAGTGAGGCTAATTACTAGGATTATTTTGTTAGATTGATGTCATCCAAAAACTGGATAAACACTTAGTCCAAACAAAAAATGAGCATGAGTTGGAGCTGTAGTGGAATTTAAAAACCAGTCACATACAATTGAATAAATCTGTGTGAAATTACTAATTTCCACATCATAAAATTAATTTAACCAGAAATAATTTCAGGTTGCTATATATTTGTAGGCATGAGACAAATCCTGTTGATGTCTTGAATATGCAACTCCCTGTCAAGGCAGCAATATTACTTGAAACTACATTGAAACAGTATTTGAAAAATGAAGTATTCTAAAACCCATTCAGACCTGTCAATGTTAAGCTTTCTGTTCAATTTCAGTTTGAGCCCCAGCACATTCTTGATGATGCCGTTAATTACAGGACCAGACGCTGGTTTTGTTCTGAGGATGCCTACTTCATTCAGTTCACAGAACAGACAATATCAAAGGAATTAAAAAAAAAAAAACAACAAACAACTGTTTTCACTATTCTTTAGTTCCCTGTAGGATCCTTCTTGTCCCTCATCCAGGGGATGCATTGAAGATAAAATTTGTTCTGTTCAGAATCCTTCCAATTTGTCCCCACAGTGCTCTCTCTCTCTCCCCTTCCCAGAACTTATCAGATAGAGAAATGCTACCCGTTCCTTTCTCAGATGCGGAATGCAGAAATATTTCAATTAGAATTTGAAAAGAATTGGTGAACGTGCCAGTGGTTCAAAGCTGTCCGGGCGGTAGGTAGCCCTTTGGCGGTGTTGTACGGGGCAGATCACGGAGCAAACCTTCCCATAGCAGGAGGGCCCTCCCTTACACTTCAGACTGTGAAATCAAAGAAGGTGCCCTTCCCCTCTTCCTTTTTAATTTTGGAGACAGTGACACAGACAAGTATTCTATAGAAACTTAATTGAGCACGGTGCTGACACAAATTTATTCTAGTCTCATATATTGAAAGCTTTAGTCTGCTTTCAATGGTAAGGAAAAGCCCACCCAAACTACTATAATACATAAAACAAGATGCAATTTACTTTGCAATTAGCTTTATACTTTTTTCTGTGCAATTACTGGAGACGTTTAGATATGAGCTTTCTTATTTACAAGCAGATTTTAACTAAAGAGTTTAATTATATGCTAAAAGAAAAATGTTTTCTCCAATGTTTTCTTCTGAAACCTGTATTGAATACTTAATGCTCTGTTTATGAGAGTAAAATCTGCTGCTATGGATACAGTGAGGTCAACATTTCAACATTATTATTTTACAGTGCTGTGTTAAAGGATGTGGTAGAATAATATTTTTGTTGCAACAAAAATATCTTAGAAAGTGTAATGTATTTTAAATTCATATGTAAAGCATTATATTTCATATTTCTCTTTTAAATATAGGAATTATAACAAGGTCCAGACTGGCAGCACTGAAGAAACACCTCACCTGTAATAAAACTTTACTTCCATTTTCACCTGATGCTATAGAATGTTTTACAAATATTAATTAAGCTGCACAAAAGTCCTGTGATAATCCTCAAGGTGACCCCAAAAAGAAAAAGAAAGGTTTTGTACTTTTTACAAAGCATAGGGAAAGACTGAATAGCTTTTCCAAAAGAGCTGCAATTTTCTACTTGTTCCGTGTAAAAGAAAAATGAGTAATGTCAATTTTTATCTCTCCTGCTTTTTGAAGAACTGCAGAACAATAAATTCTTTTAATTGAAAGAATAAGGCTAAGGAATATCTCCTCCAAACTGGCTGTTAGGCAGTTGAGTTAAATAACCATTCTAACCCAGTTCTAAAATTGTCTTGCAAAAATACCTTCCCTATCAATTACTCAGTTTTTACTTTCTTTTTATCGTTGTATCATAATCCTTCTAATTTTCTTACTGCCTACAGAATTCCAGAAAAGGCTACACAGAATAAAAAATAGCACAACTTTTAAAAAGCTACATATAACACAAATACATAGTCTTCCTTCTTTTATAGGACTAAAGAAAAATAGCAGAAAACCTAACCCCATTTCTTCCTGTTACTGATCACATTTAAGATACTTATTGTGCTGAATCTTTTACCCCCCTCTCTCCTTCCATAAAAGAAACTTCACTGGTAAACTGGGTAACATTTCTCTGAAAAGCACAAGCCAAAGTAAATCTGCAATTTCCAAACAGCTCAAAATATTTTATGATTTCATCACTGGGCTACAGCACAGTGAGAGCCTGACTGAAGCGAGAGGGGCTGGCGTTTCAACCCAATAGTTTATTTTTCACAGAAACTGAACCCAGGAAGGGTAACTGAGTCCTGAATTTTCACAGAAGCACTCCCGCCCAAACGCCTTGGGGTTTTTGCTGTTTGATGCAAACAAATTATTGCAGCTATCAAAGTGCCTGGCCTTGTGGTGTGAGCAAAACCAAAGGGCCATGAGCTCTCAGTCCTGAATCTTACTGCACTCTCCTGTGTGGCTTTGTTCAATCGACTCACTTTTTCATGTCAAATTCCCCATCTCTCACACTGGACACACATATGTCCTCAAGTGGTTCTTGTTAGGACTCAGTAGGGTTTCTTCAGTGCTTTAAAATAATATTTACAACATTGACAACGTAAGTAGAGGTCTTCTTAGCATTTCAGAATGATGTCCAAAAATGTTCTATATAGTACCATTTTATTTTTCAAACTGGCTTTTTTTTTCCAGACAAATGCTTTGAAATTATGGAGACATCTGAACGATCATTTTTACCCTCAACAACCTGTGATGTGTTTTTCTTTAACAAAAGATAGGAAAATCTGAAATGCTAGTTTACAAATAGAAGTGTAAAAGAACAAACTCAGTGAAGATTTTAGGCCAAAAAAAAATTCTGAACCTCAAAAATAAAACCAACTCTTGATAACTGCAGAAGCAATTAAAAACTTGCTGATCAGAATAAAACTTCAGGAAAAAAGCAGAATCTATTAGCAGATGCTAGAAGGCTACAAGCCTGTTTAGGTTTTCTAAATAATAAGAAATTATTGAAAAGCTAGAAACCCCCAACAAACTCACTTAATTATAGATGACTGAATAAATAAATTTTTTAATCCTCTTAAGAAACTACTTTTAATACTTTTAATTCCTAACAATGTATCTTAATTTTAAAAGCTATTAATTTTAAAATAATTAGAAATAAGCTAAAAATTAAAATTATGAAACACATTAGGAGCCAAACCCTGGTGTGATTAATGAGGTTGTTTCATTAACAACAGAACTTATGTCTAAATATATAGCACTCAGCAACTGATTAAGTTATTGCAAAGATAGCATTTAGTGAAACAAAGAAATGATCCAATTGAAAAGACTTTCTTCAGATATTGTACATCCATTGGCAGGATCAAACATATCTTCCAAACTTGCTATTGATTGCAAAGTAACATCAAATGGGATCTGAAAAAAAACAGGAAGAAAAAAAAAGCCCAAATAAATAACTTCATTAAGCTTACAGGTACCAAAAAGTACATATATACAAATAGGTCCCTATTAAAGCCAGATTTCTGACCTACAAACAATGAGTAAGTCAGAAATGCTGATTGCCTTAATATAAATTTGTTATTAATGACATCTCTTGCAGAAAACTAGAAGAATAGGATTAAGGGGTGGAAATTTCTGTGAACAGTCTTGCTCACAAAGTTTCTCCTGATTGTCGGTAGGTAAAATGAAGATATCAGACAAGAGCAGCAAGAATGATTAGTAATTTGGAAGGCTTTTCCTAAGATGAGAAGTTGAAAGAATTGAGCTAACTGTAAACGGTGAAACAGAGGGCAATGATAAACTGGTTTGTATGTCAATTGGACATGGAGATCTATTTAGCTGATTTACATAGCAGGGAAAACTAACTAAAGGAAGAGAAGCTTGGAACAGGCTATCTAGGGAGGTTAATTTTTAATGCAATTATTTTATTTATAAACTTAAGATTGGGACTCCCAAACTCTATACTTTATTATCTCCCTCAAAAATATAGCTATTAATTAAATAGCTTTAAAAGCAAGCCGGCTGATCAATTTTTATTATTAAAACATAAACAGTGAAATAATTTTAGATGAATAATTCAATAAAAATGCACTTTTCCCAGTTAGAAATATAATTCAGTGCTGAATCAAAAGCACCATAAGACACAAGAACAGAAAAAAGACAATCAAAGAAGAGAAGCTGGAAACATGATAGGAGTTAAAGTGTGACAGCTCAGAGAATGAGAAAACAAATACTACAAATTAGAACTGAATTTGTCCAATTAATTCACAAGAAGACAAGCAACAAAGAAGTGTGTGGTGGGGAAATATGATGTAAAACTACATATAAGCAATGTATCTGCTGCCTTCTCCTGCATGTTTAAAAACAAAGGGAACGCGCTATCCTATGGTATACATCATCCCACTCTGAGCTTTCCACTTTTAGCCCAGATGTGGGTAATGCACATATACAGCTTATTTGAAAGTTTGGAAATACTAGTTAGAAATATGCTGTATGTAATGAAGTGCTGAACACTCCACAAGTTCTGTTGGCTTCAGAGAAGAATGAAGATACTCAGCATCTTGAAGGATTGGGCTTTGCTTGCTCAACTAAATCTGCCATAGCTAATCTTATTTTAGTTTGAAGTCTCCATCTGAAACTTTGAGATGAAAAGCCCATTGTTCCACCTGTTGAAATATTTTAGTTTGTTGTGGCATTTAGCCAGAATAAAACAGAGCAGTTAACATCATATTCTTACTGGAAAGACACCCCTAAATCTGCTCCCTCACTTTCATCATAGACCCAAAGAAAGAAGCAGGCAAAGTGAGGAGGGATTCATGAGAATTTAAAAGAGGTCCAGGAGGTCCATGTGATTCTAAGGAAGCTTGGCTGTACCTTTCCCTAGGTATCTGTCAAATCTCTCTACCATGGAAGATATTTCAGTGGGACTGTGAAAAGTATAGCTTTGCAAAATGAATGCCTATATATTTTGATGGATTGATAAAGCCAGATTGAGTGATGTGAAGGTCTGGGAGTCATTTGGGAGAGACCTTCAGGATGGATAACAAGGGGTGGCAACAATGGCACAATATGTATAAAACAGAAGCACGTACTCCTAGGTACCAGACCGCAGGATGAACTGGACAGCATTACAGATTCTCTCTTCTATAATAGGCCCCTAGCCAAACTGTTCCCAGACAAAACTAAGGATTCTCTTCTGGTCAGAAGAGCTACCTGACTGGAAAAGAAGAGTATAGTGGATGCCTTATCCATTATCGTTCCATTGTGACCAATTACAGGCAAGAGGTTTGAGGATTAGTGGGGGGTTGATATGTTACGGTGGATTCCAAAATCTTCCTTGGGGTTCCTTGAGCCCTGGCAGCGGTGGTCCTCTCCTGATCCCCCTAGAGTGGCTGAGAACACTGAACAGTAATGCTGCCCGCTATGGGCCAGTTCCCGTTGTCTCCTCTGGGATAATGACTACAACTGGGTAACAAGATGAATACAACAGCATGGACTAAAAAATGGCAGGCTATCTCTAAGGACATGTCATGGGCAAGGCAGAGAAAGCTAAAGAAAACAGAAAGAAAGCCTGAATAACTGTAAAAAATACGGGGATGGAAGGAAATTGCATT
The DNA here is from genome assembly GCA_008711295.1 of Anarhynchus alexandrinus. Lineage (NCBI taxonomy): Eukaryota > Metazoa > Chordata > Aves > Charadriiformes > Charadriidae > Anarhynchus > Anarhynchus alexandrinus. The sequence goes on from VUYV01000041.1 coordinate 2,165,538, forward strand.
TGGCAATTGCATCATGGAAATTCACTGGACTCTGTATAAACAATGACCAGAGAATGGTGGATAAACCAGATGAATCCATTGTGAGCGAGATTCATTTTTAATACATTTTTGTATGTATAAAAAGGTGACTCTAATGAACAGTGAAGATATTCACAGTTAGTAATCATGCACATGGGTATTTTATTTGTAAAGATGAAAAAATAAAGCCCAAACAGAAAGCTCAACAAATGTATGAGAAAAAAATGGGAAGATACTTAGTGGTATAATCCATGTTTCAGTTTAACTGAACAGTTGTTTTATTTTAGAAAACGGATTCTTACCGTTAATGAGAATAGCATACCTCAGTTAATGGCAAGCACAGGGCTGGAACAACAGACAGCAGTGCTCTAACTTCTGATAAACACCTTTTAGCCATTTCCTAATGGTATAAAACAAGAAAAAACTAATGCTGTACCATCAGTCTCCTCTGATAAGCTAACAGATGGCTTGGCTTTACAGAATTTTTCAGAACAATCAAGTTTTAGGTTATTCTAGTTGAATTCACAGCAAAATAAACCTTAGCTGATGAATATAAATTTTCTGCAACACAAATAGTTGTGTTTGCTGTACAAACACAAGTGCCCAAACCTTGCAGTTTCTACTGAGGCAAAATTGCCCCTGGCTCAGGTATTAAATCCAGTGAGCAAGCATACTTTTGCTACGTGTTTACTGAAGACATTCTAAACAAACACTCTGACAAGATGATATTTATACATGTATAATGCATGGCGTGTTAATCTTATTAGTATTCTAACCATTGTTTTTCCAATTACTGACATATATTAATGAAAATTTGAGCAAAACCCTTCAGGTAATCAGAAACACCCACTAACGGACAGAGCTGTCTACCCTCCTGAAAACACTGTGATTGGCCAAAACATCATTTGTTCTCCAAGCTGGTCAAAATACAGCCTCGTAATAATGGCACAGTGCACAACTGTCACTGTTTCACAGCATCCATCAGACAAAATGACAGCCTCTACATCATTAATCATTTCATATAATAGATATAAGGAGAATCCTGTCACATGATAAATGTCTCCCACTTTGAAAATAAACGTCTATTTTGCCTTGGCATTTATCAAGCAGCAGTTATGCTGTGGCAACGTTCTATTCCAATGACATTATCTCAAACAGACCACATGGAAAATTCTGAAATTACCTCTTTTGTGTGTGCATGTGGGGGGAGTTATTTGGTTGCAGACCATATTCAGCCTTGCTAATAAAAAGAAAAGAGGAAGGTGGCATAGAGAAAATGAAAATAAATTCACTGCCAGTTTTAGTCCTCTCTGAATAATGTTATTAGAAGGTTCTTATTTCAGAAACCATCACTGCCCATTTTGCATTGAAGATGTGTAACTGATTTTTAAAAAGCACTTTTGGGTTGATCTCCATGCTAATTTAACACTATGCCAAGCATTTTCAGATGTAGATTACTATAAATTAGGCATCAATTTTCAAATCTATGTACCTGAAGATGTAGCCTTTATTTTCAACTGGAAGGTTGAAGATGCCTGATTTTTTTGTAAAGTGACAAGCAATAATAAGGAAAAGAAAAAGTTAAAAATTAAATGAAAAATGAAAATATTTCAACATTTCTTGAAAGGGTTGGGGAAGCTTAATTTTTATGTTGCCTTCCAAGTTACCTGTCATTTATTTATCCAAAACAGACATTTTAAATAAAAGACTGTCAGACATATTTTAGAGCAGAACTGTTCTTACTTACTTCTGTTTTTTCATCAAGATGCACTTTTGTGACATTCACTTCAGGTTTTTTTGAAGGAATTATTTTCAAAGTTTCACTTTGTTCAAGAAAACTTGTAGGTTCTGAAGCTGAAGACAAGCTTTTAGAACTTTGCATCAACATTTCAACGTGCTCCTTCAGATTAGATAATTTCTCCCGTAAAGAAATAATTCTGAAAGAAAACAAGATTTTTCATTATTGCTGTTATAAAAGAACAATATTTGTTTTTTCAAGGTTATAATTAAACTGACCTAGCTTTTATTTCATATTGACTAGGTTCTACATTTTCTTTAATTTCAAGACTGATCTCATAATTTTACAAAAAGAAGTTTTCCATTAAAGAAAGGGGAATTTTGAAATGCGTAAGCTTTTTGCCTTAAAAAATGGTAAGGAGAAGTATTTTAAGTATGCCCCTCTAAGAAAAAATTTTCTTATCTAACCAGCACAAGGTGGGCTGACAACCTGGGTGCCAGGGGCTGCAATTCTTCTTGGCCCATTATTGCTTCCCCTCCGCCTGCTTAGCAGTTCCAAAAATTCTGGGGCTAGATGAATGCCAAGGAAGAAGTAATGAAAAATGCCATAGGATGTAAAATGAAGGGCTGAGTCTGGGGCTACAACTGAGGAAAATTTCTTGCATGCTCAGAGTTGCAATATGGGATGGAGAAAGTAGCTGATCCAGTGAGAGAATGGGATTAACTGCTGGGACTGCTTCTTAGATTTGCTAGCATTTTCTTATGTTGCTATGTCGGTGTAATATAATTAGCATGTTACTCAGTTCTTTAAGAATCAAAACTAAAATGCTAATGTACTGAAAAGGCATATGTTTGGATAGGCTTAACGCTACGTACAACATCTTACAGCTTTTATAGTGAAAAATCTCTGAAAAGCAAAAATGTATGCTTTTAAAGATTTACAGCTCTTCAATAATTTGTACTTTATTTTCTCTCATCCGCAATGGTTGACTGATCTTTAATATAGCATGAAATAACAGGATAAAGTCAGTGATTATTTACCTAGTCAACGGAATCCACAAGTGGCCTGAAAACATAGACTTTGAACTGAAAATCTTGATGTTGCTAATCTTGACAGGCTTTGTATTATAAGCATAAAGCAGCAAAACCTGTGAAGGAGATGGAATAGCTTAGCTATAATGTAGTATAGTATAGTAGACCTGAGCTATTTCAGTGATACTAGATTATAATAACTATCAAATACAGTGTACTGATGAAGACTTAGACAACTGACTTTCAAAAAAGGGAGGAATGCTGCTGTGTATGAAGTTGTACTGTACTCAGGTTTTATAGGCATTAAAACAATTTAATTGTGGATATAATTTATATGAGTTTTAAAAATTAGTTATCTATACAGTCACCACCAAAATCCTAGTCTGGGCCTGATTCTGGTCAATCAGTCCCACTTATGGTCATGTCCAAAGTTCCATCTTCAGGTAGGCTGAACAGAGAGCTTTTACTGGATTTCCAAAGGCCCTGTGTAATTAGTTATATTTGCTTGTGCATGGCTGTCATCATACTAGGTTTAAATCCATGAAACATAACTCACCAATCTAATAAAGCTGTATCAATATAAGAGCACAAGAAAATGAAATAGAATGTTCTCATCTTTCACTGAATTAATTTGCTATTATGATAAATTTGCTAAAGTAACCTGCAAAACTATATTGGAAAGTACATTATTTGCACTAACGTCACAGGGCTTCTATCAGCTTAATCACAGAGATCAAAGGAGTCTAGTAGAAATTTTGGCACTGATCTGCTATGCCAAAATTTTGGAGATCATGGATTTCTATTGCAGTAGCAAAAATCTTATCTACATGCTGTTCCCTTGTTTTAAAGTAAAACAAATTCCATGTCCTAATCTTCTGCTTTCCTGCAACCCCGCGGTCTCTCTCATCTCTCATGTTTAGTCTGATTCCTTAGGGATATGAGGTTTACAAAATCCCATTTTCCCTATATATGTGTATCTTTGCTTTTCTGACAACCTCCCACCAAACGGTATTGTTTGAATGTATTGGTCAGCTATTGCTAGCCAAACATAACAGAGTTAAGAAACTTGAGAAGTGGGACCATGTAAACCTCATGAGGTTCAACAAGGCCAAGTTCAAGGTCCTGCACCTGGGTCAGGGCAACCCCCCATTATAGTCTGGGGCATCAAGGAATTGAGAGCAGCCCTGCTAAGAAGGACTTAGGGGTACTGGTGGATGAAAAGCTGAACATGAGCCAGCAATGTTTGCTCACAGCCCAGAAGGCCAACCATATCCTGGGCTGCATCAAAAGAAGTGTGGCCAAAAGGTCAAGGGAGGTGATTCTGCCCCTCTACTTCACTCTGGTGAGACCCCCCACCTGGAGTACTTCATTCAGCTCTGGAGTCCTCAGCACAGGAAAGACATGGACCTGTTGGAGCAGGTCCAGAGGAGGGCCACAAAAATGATCAGAGGGATGGAACACCTCTCCTATCAGGAGAGGCTGAGAGAGTGGGGGTTGTTCAATGTGGAGAAGAGAAGGCTCCGGGAAGACCCTATTGCAGTCTTTCAGTAATTAAAGGGGGCTTACAATAAAGATGGGGACAGACTTTTTAGCAGGACCTGTAGCGGTAGGACAAGGCGTAATTCTTTTAAACCAAGAGAGGGTAGAATCAGACTAGGTATAACGGAGAAACTTTTTACAATGATGGTGGTGAAACACTGGCACAGGTTGCCCAGAGAGGTGGTAGATGCCCCATCCCTGGAGGCATTCAAGGTCAGGTTGGACGGGGCTCTGAGCAAGCTGATCTAGTTGAAGATGTCCCTGCTCATTGCAGGGGGATTGGACTAGGTGACCTTTAAAGGTCCCTTCCAACCCAAACCATTCTATGATTCTAAGACATCAAGGACCTGTAAAAGGCATGAATACAACATGGCCTGGAAGCTCTATACGATCAACAAAGTCTGTCTTTGTCCTGCCACCAAAAACCTGTCCGGGCATTCTGTTTGTCCTGCATAGCAGGTTTGTGGCAAAGTATATATATAGCTCCCAGCTGTCTGGCTTTCCAATCAACATATGTGTAATTCAATAAGAAGCTGATCATTCAGAACACAAATATCCATTGGAAATGAGACTTAGTTTGTTCCAATAGCTAAGGAACTGCTTTGGTGTAGTTATACCTTAGTCTCTGCATCATTTGATGGCTTTGCCAGTGAAGGAATGTACCACTGAATGTTAATTTCCTTATTTGAAGCATTTGCTGCCCTACTGTCCATCTGACTGTCTACTTCTTGGATGACAGAAACCGGAGAAGGTATTCTTACACATGTCATCTTTGACGTAATTCCAGTAATTTCAAGAGACACCTGAAACACAAAAGAAAGATTTAATTTTTTTTTTCTAGTGTAACATGCAAAATCTGCTATAATCTAGTGTCTACTAGAATGAGAATGATTTTCACGCCTGCACAAATACATGCTTATTTAAATAAACAGGTAATTTTAAAAGGTGTCCATTTTACCAAGTTAAGGCTTTTCAAAGTTCACATGATGAGACGTTTCTAAAGGTAATGCAAAGGACCTCTGGGCTGACTTAGAGACACCTGCAGTAACAATGTTACCTTTGACTTAGCATCCTTACAGCGTTATGTTTTTTGCTAAAAGATATTATTTGACATGCGGACCATACAAAACTCAGTGCGGAAAAAGTAATTTGTCTGCTATACATATTGATAATTAAAATAGAAATCTGAATGCTAGACTAATGGTTTATTGATGTTTACCTATTTGTTTTCTCCTTAGCTGTGCGACTAACAAAGGGTGATACCTACTGAAAACTCAGTCATTTAATTTGTGAGGATTTGTCATATGTCATATTTACTAAAATATATATGAACATTAGCAGGCTATTCATCAGATAGTTACTGTTTGGCCATCATTTACCAGGGGAGCAATGGAGGAATTCTGTCAACCAACATTCATTCATGAATAAAAAACCTTTTACAAAATTGTAAAATATTTGATTTAAAGGCTGAACAGCACCATACCATTTCTACTTTTTGAAGTGTTACGCAGATCTGCAAAGAATAGATGAGGCCAAACAATGACATTTTGAATGTTCATTGCTGAGAAAAAAATGGAGAATTTTACCCACTATATTTTCAGAAAAGACAGTTCATGACTGGTACAGGGCAGTAAATCTAGGTGAGCAGAAGATGGATTTTTCACAGTGATATAATCTTACTTCATAAAGCCAGTTCCCATCCCGCATCAAAATATAGTAGAAGTGAAGATAAAGATGAAATCATGCATGCATGCATGCATGAATTTGAACATATGGATATGCCTTCAGTATAGCCTGGGACTATTAATTGGGAATGATCCATGCCACATACACTCTAAACACTGGGGCAGTGATAACAGTGGCCATAACCCATGGTATGCCACAAGATCTGCATGGATCACCCACCTACTACAAGGTTCTTCCACATTCAGGATCTTCATTTCGGCCAAGAATCACCCACTATCCTGCTAGCATGGAGTGTGAACAAAATTATGAGAAAACACATATATGGAAGTGGGAACAACCTAATTTATGCCGTGCCCCTGAACTAGAGTTCTTAAAAGTCCATTTTATGATATATATTTCTTTCTAAAATGTGTGGTATGCTTTCTTTTTCACTGAAGTGCATCTTTTGTTATTTATATCATATTGAATCTTTTTGAGAAACGATATTCCAACTGCTGTTGTCAAACTGGAGGGTTGCTGAATTATATACATAAATATTTATCTATTCAACTTTCTCAAAAACCTGAAAACAACAAACTGTCTTAGTTAAGCATTCCCAGTCCTACATATTATCATGGAGTGGAATAAAAAACAAGCATGCAAAATGTAACAGGGCACACAATTTTAATTATAACCTTCTTAATGTAATTTGGATTCTTTGTTCAGCAGAGCTGAAAAAAACTTTGAGTCAAAAATAGAATTACAAAGACACATGTAAGCAAAACAAACGTGCATAAAAATCATTCTTTCAAAAATTATATCTATTTGTACTGTTAAAAATCCCAATATCAAATTACAGTAACATTTTTAAAATAACTATACAGCTTTCTGAACAGTTAAAGCTTCTAAAAATGTTGTGATAAAAATCAATGAAGCTTAGAATTAAAAAAAGTAAGAGCTTTATGCTTGTTAGCTGTCTACAACAGTGAAGCTAACACATGATTATGCAGCTTGCACCTGTCACGAACATGACAGTGAGCTCTGAAGCTTATTATTCTAGGACAGTGTAATACTAATTATGTCAAAAGAAGAGCAGACAGAGTAAAATAATTTTTGATATACGATGGCTGTTATAAATGTCACATACCATATATTTACAATTTATTCAGTGGCATAGTCAGCTCTTTGTTGGGAAATGAGTAATGATATGCTGTCCAACACTGCAGAAAGTTCACCAACTCTAGAAGAGCGACTTTCACAAAAGTATTTTAATTCATTTTTATAAGATAACAAGTTCTCACTCCTCAAGGCTCTCCAGCTAATGCTGAACACAATAGGTAAAAAATAAACCATAGAGAGCAACCTGCCATTTTAATTTTTTAGTATTAGGATAATTATTAATGTGAGAAGTCAGATGGAGAAACCTTGAAGACAATTATTTTTACATTGAATATTCAAAGACTTACACCATTCAATATTCCATGCCATATGCTATAGTCAGTGTAGACTTCAGAATTCCAATTCAAGATTTCTCTGAGTAGTATAGTCTAAGCTGCCTACATCTGAAAGCTCAAATAGGCTGTTCACAAGCCAGAGATCTGAAAAGATTGATTTTCTAGCCAGCTGTTAATCAGTGAAAAAAATGGCATAGAAGGACATCAAAAAATTTTTATAAAATATAAAATACATATTTTTTGAAAATCATGGTTTTTTTATAGACCAAATTAACAATATAGAGGCTTGTACATACAAATTACAAAGCAAACATCAGGATGTTTTTGGTATGAAACATGGAGATCTACAAGATTAAAAGCCTCAGTCCTACCAAATAACACAGCCAACTTAATTAACTAATAATGAAATCTTCTTAAATATCATTCTGCTTTATCTGTTAGGGTCTAAGTACACTGGGCATAGGATAGAGATAATTTCTGAAGGAATAAATAACACAAGGATATTTGCATTTGTTAACTATGTCTTTCATTGCTTGCGCAGGATTTTGGTTGTGCACTGATCCTCTGCATACTGAATTTCTGAGAGCACTATAGAAGAATGAAATGTCACCATTGGAACTAGCAAGAATCTGAGCAAAATGCAAGTATAATAGATATTTTTGAAACATCAGTCAGAAAATAAGTACCTTTGAAGAATCAGATGGCCTACCAAGTTGCAATTCTACATCATGTAGCTCTTCTGGGAAATTCTCAGGACAACACATTGAATATTCAAACAAATGCTTTTTAAGAAATGAATGCATTTCTGCTATGCGTAGAACAATCCCTGTGTCAAAAACAGAACTAAGGTGTCCATCTCTTGCAGAAAATGATCCAGGTTCTGAGTTAAGGGCAGCTTTGAAAAGAGATTTTTATTACATCATCATTTCCCATTAAAAAGTAAAGTTTCTACAGCTACTAAATTTTGAAAATATAGTAAAATATTGAAAACAATTCAATATCAAATAAATGCCTTTCAAACAATTATACTGATTGTCCTTAAATATTACTAGGTTATGATATTTGTATTGCAATTTTTCTCTGGAGATCTGATAATGAAACAAGCTCTGTCTAGACAGTATAAAGTAGCACAAAATGGGAGGTGCAGTTTTGAGGTTTAGGTACTTAAATTTAGATGTGTAAGCATAAGTACATTCAGTACATGTCTAAGCACCCACTAGAATAAATGTGTATTTATTCAATACAGTCAAAAGAAGCTCTAAGAGCTCTTAAGACCCTAATTTAGACAGCTAGTGGCTGATCAGCTGAGTCCCTCCCTAGGCTCCATCATTGGTAACTGCAGCTGAGATATACATGCACATTTTGACACCTACTTGTCCTTTGACACCTTACTGTCCTTACAGTTCTGCGGTGAGGTAGAATACCTTCCTTTCATTTGATGCTGCAAAGAAAAAACCCCAACCTTCTCTGAAATTATTATTTTCAGAGTTGCTAAGTTTCATTCTAGGCAGCACCTATATGCACAATCTCGTTCTGTTCTCACTTGTCATGTTGTTACTTGTATATCCAGCAGCTGGCCATCAGACATGGATGCATAGTATTAGGGCCCTGAAATTAATGGCTCCTTACTCTTTTTGAAAGGTCCTATCTATTACCATCTTTTGTTTACAGTGAAATAAACCAAGTATGTACATAACATCTGGGGTTTTAGTCAAAACACATTCAATAATGCTCAGCCTTCCCATTTATACTGCACTCAGTTCTCACAAACAGGCCCCCAAACTGAGCAGATTTATTTCTGATGTGACTTAAGTCTAAGAACTAATAATAAATATAGACTATGAATTTTTTTAAAACTGCCTCAGATATAGTAAGAGCAATTAAGTTTTGGGGGATGCTTTTCCTGGTATCATGAAGGGTTATGGACAATTATGAAAAAAGGTAATAATATCTTCACTTACAACACTTTTAAACTGAGATAAATCTTGACTTCAGTGAAGAATTTTTCGCATTTATACAATTTAACGGAACTCAAAATGAGACTATTTCAGATGATGGCCTTTGAATCTGACACTGTTGGCCCCCAAGAACAATATCTCACCTATGGCAGTTTTCTAGAAGGAAGAAAAAATTCGTACCAAATAGAAGGTTTGTGTTATAAAGTCTTTTTAAATAACTGTGGTAGCGAATTAAGTGAACCCATGTTATTGTCTCTTTCTTCTGGCTGGCCTTGGTGGCAAGACTTTCTGTTCCTTCACTTTGGCTCTGCTTGTCGTGTATGATTTGTTTGTTTTCAGTAGAAGATGCTTTGGGACTTTCAGAGACAACATTGTATCCATCTGCAAATCCAATAACAGTTCAACAGTACGCATTAAGTGAATGGTTGCAATTCAAAAGCTATTTCTGCATTGTGTTGGAATTCATTAATCTGTAACTGCAAATGTAACTTGTGAACCTGGTTATGTTTTTTGTAAGAGGAAAATTCTTTCTATTCTGCTTTAATATTAGTTGAACTGGTAAAGAAAATATTTCTCAGATCATGGCCAGGAATCTGACTGGTCCTTGCAAGAAGCTAAAAGGGGTAGAGAGCAAGGTGTTTTCTCTCTCTGTCTGAATTTAAATATGAAACCATTATTTCTATACATTGTTCCATAGCAGATATTTACTAAATGGAAACAATACTAGGAGTCATCAGTCATAACTACAGCAATTGAACTTCCCAGTTATATTGACCTGAACTCAGAACAGTTATGTACTCTGAAATGTTTATTGTTAACTCCAATCCAGTCCCTTATAGATATTAAGCCCATTATCAACTAAATCTGTTCTTGACTATGGATAAAAATACCTCTCTTTTTTTTTTGTGCTGCCTTAAAGTTATACTTATGCAAAAAGAGAAAAAAAAATCAGTACAGTTATCACTATATCACTGCTTATATTCATTTTTTTTCACTGTATTAGTACATAGCTCTCTTTAAAAGCCTAAACAATTCTTCTGCTGTGTTCCTCATTCCAAATTGAACAAACATTATGTTGCATTAATTCCTAATAGTAAACTTCCAGAAAGTAATTATGTGTGCTTCTACAAAATCTGGATGACTCCATTATTCCTGATACTTCACTGTCAATTGTCAAAACAGAATTTAGTTAAAATGACCACATTGTTTATAGATGAAACTTAAACAATGTGTTTCACTAATGGTTTTACAGAAAATATTTAGCATGCTGTGCTGATCATTTCCATTTCAATTTACCTTTATACATTTTGGCCTACTATAGCTTTTCTACATTTTCTATTCTTTGTATTGCTGAACAGAACTATCAGGAGAAACACCTGCTGCATTTGCTAAAAGAAAAAATGATCTGTAATTATAAGCAATGGAGCTAGTACAAAACAATCAGATTGATGGAGAGTCTTAGCATACAACACTTGTTTTCATAAACCAATCAAAACACATATGTTTAAACACTGTACAGTAAGCAGACATCACTCAGCTTTGCCAGCAACTATCAGGCAGAACAATTCAATCTTTGTCAGTCACTTGGAATGACTGAAATTAAGCCACTGAACCAAAATTTTAGCACTAAAGTAATGGTTCACAGTTTAAAAATAAATATAGAAAATTTGCCTTAGTGTTTACTTAACATCTGGCAGCCATTATCCCAGAATTCCTAGTTTCACTGATTTTTTTTTAAATCAAAACCTTCCAATTCATCAACTCCATTAGCTGTAAAATAAATGCAGAAGTTGGAAATAAACCAGGCAAAGGCAAAGTTCTACCAAGCTAATGGAAGCATCTCTAAATGACAGTCCATTGGACTGGGAAGACAGTGATTTATTTTTTTTATTTTACTAACTTTAACTTTTAGAATACAGTACCCAGGCAGACAAATTTGCAAGAGTTTGTTTTTTTGGTTTTGGTGTTTGGGTTTTGGGTTGTTTTTTTTTTTGGGGGGGTTGGTGGTGGTGCAGGGAGATACAAGCTTTTCAACACCAACGTGTTTTTGCAAAATCAAATGAAAAACTGAAACTCTCCAAGAAAAAGCTAATATACCTAAGGAAAAAATCTGTTGTAAATCAGTGTTTGAAAAAAAAAATTGATGACTGATAGGGGGGGCAAAACCTACTCTAGAAGTCTGGGGAAGGCCTGTGACAAAGGTTCATCTATTTTTCTAAAAGTATGGCAGTATGTGCACTCTGTCTTTCTGAGCCACAGTATGCAAACAATGCAATTTTTCCTAACCTATTGAATGCATGCACAGGCTGGTATTTAAAGACCCATTAGACCTCCTCAATATTTTGCAGTGCTATGCAGGATGAGGATTTTGCTTTTACTTTCCAAATTTGACTCGACAAATTTTTCATAAGTGAAAGGTATATATTAAATGTATTACTAGATTACAAGGCACATAAAGTTTATTAGTTATTTAATGTTCTAATATTACTAAATATAAAGGAATACCAGATAAGAAATCTCTGTAAGAAGCAAGAAGATCCATGGAAACAAATTCTGGGATTTTCTGTTGCACTGCATCCTCCATGCTGTGTTCTTTAACACTCTTCATTCCAATTAATAGCTGAGAAGCAAGCACAGCTTCACTGACCTAAAAATAATATTTATTTTATTCAGAACCAGATCACTACAATATTTATATGGATTTTAAAATCTGAGAGTAGCAAGATGATGACAAAAAATTAATTACTCAACATACTATATTTTTAAAAGTCAGGAAAATATTCTATTTCTCTCTGACATATGGCACATACTATACTTAAATAAATCGTTACTACTGACAGCTTAATTACTACATAAGTGATTTCAAATCAGATATCCTCACCTGGATGCCACTGATGTCTACCCACATGTCAAATACATGTGCACACATATCAGGCAGTGTGCTCTTTTATTTGCACTGAATCAAAGTTGAGGTAAACAGAGTCAGTTCTGTCCAAGAGAGATTAAATGCACTACTCAGGCAGTGTCCATTTTAATTTCCTCAAATAAGACCCATGCCAGAAATTTCAGGAAACCTTAATTCTTTTCTTGTTTGCCTTGTCTTGTTTGCTTGTGTAAGTAGCATAAGATGAAATTAAAAAAAAAAAAATACCTCTTCAGAACATTGCACCAACCTGTGTAGCTGCTCTTACTGCAATCCAGGCTTGTACTTTGTAGCCTTCTGATTCCAGAGCCTCTTCAGGAGAAGAGAGTTCTCCAGAAGAGGTCTAAAATTATACACCAGTTTAGAATTAGGATTCTAAATGTATTATGGTAAAATACATTTTAAATATAGAAAAAAAGTCCTTCTACTTACAGAATTGTTGTTTTCTTTGCAAGTTGTAAAAATCAGCATTGATTGTAAATCCATAGATTAATTGCTAAAATTGAATAAAATTGTCCAGAGCATACTAATTGGCTGCTCGTGTAAAAATTTTCTCAGAGCAGCTCATGCCACAGTAACTACTGCATACAGTTTTGCTATAATTTTCTGGAATCTAATTACCTCTTTTCTCTTATGTTACGCATTACGCTTTGAATCATCTATGGCTTGTAGCCGCGTTGATGGGGCTAAAGCCTTTTATATTTCTCATGTTGTCACTCACATTTGTACTGAAAAATTGAAATCTGGTAAACTATAAATATTACCACCAGGTCTGAATGTTATGTTTCCTTTGCAAGGTACAAATTAATTAGTACATATTCAGAAATGAAAACACTGTTGGTTCTGTTTCTTCCTATTTTATACAGAAAAATATTTTATATGTTATCATTTAATGCAACAAACATGAGAAACAACATCAAACAAGACAAAATTCTACTGCTGTACTACGTGATTTCTTTAGGTGATTTTTCTAGTAGGAATTTCAGTATCAGTATGATTTATAAGTCACCGTAAGTAAGAGTCTGGCAAGGTGCACAATGTTCTAACAGAAATACATTTCCTGCTTTGAAGAGGCCACTACCCAAAACATAGAAAACATACATTTGATTTGGAAGGCACCATCTTATCTGTCTGTGACACATCCTCATTATTTGTGGCAAAATGCAAATACAATAGTGCTATTTCAAGGTATGATCTTCTTATTAACCTGTAAGAAACAACACACAGATCAATCAATGTTACTATCAAAGTAAGCATTACAATGATACAATCTGATGCCTGTATAAGACTAGTCGGACAGCCTCACCAAATAAATCATTCATCCAGCCCACATCATCTACTCAAAGTGTACCTTCTTTCAGAAAGCTGTGTGATCCTGTTTTAAAGTCTTAGTGAGTCTAAGACATCCCTATGTTATGCTTAACAAATAACACATTGATTTAAGAGTATGTCAAATATAATTTGCATTATGTGCAACAAATATTCCATAAATAAATTGCAAATGTTTAGTAAAAAAACTGTAATTCTGCAAAGGAAATTATCTTTCTGTACACAATCTGTATGGGTTCCTCTTTCTTCCTCAAGTTAAAGCATATATCCATTGTCCTGGTTTCCCTGAAACATGGGTGGCTGAATTTGGGTATGGGTCTTCAACCAAACTCCTTCAAGAATCAGCAAAAATACCCACAGTCTTTCATTTCTTCATTGGCCTCAGCTGAGGAACCTTCTCGGTTCCGAGTTCTGTACCAGAATACTCCACATTTTCAGACAGACTGAGCTCAACAGTTCCTGTTCTCCTCCTGTACTTCCTTCTCCTTTTAGTTATTTTTACATAGTAGTATTATAAACCAGGCAAAGATCATAGAATCATAGAATGGTTTGGGTTGGAAAGGACCTTTAAAGGTCACTTAGTCCAATCCCCCTGCAATGAGCAGGGACATCTTCAACTAGATCAGCTTGCTCAGAGCCCCGTCCAACCTGACCTTGAATGCCTCCAGGGATGGGGCATCTACCACCTCTCTGGGCAACCTGTGCCGGCGTTTCACCACCATCATTGTAAAAAGTATCTCCGTTATACCTAGTCTGATTCTACCCTCTCTTGGTTTAAAACAATTACCCCTTGTCCTACCGCTACAGGTCCTGCTAAAAAGTCTGTCCCCATCTTTATTGTAAGCCCCCTTTAATTACTGAAAGACTGCAATAGGGTCTTCCCAGAGCCTTCTCTTCTCCACATTGAACAACCCCCACTCTCTCAACCTCTTCTGATAGGAGAGGTGCTCCAGCCCTCTGATCATCTTTGGACCCACTCCAACAGGTCCATGTCTTTCCTGTGCTGAGGACTCCAGAGCTGAATGAAGTACTCCAGGTGGAGGGGTCTCACCAGAGCAGAGTAGAGGGGCAGAATGACTTCCCTCGACCTGCTGAAAATCACTATATCTGCAGAACTTCTCCAACATTTCTATTCCCTATAGGTTTATAACAGATTCCTCCTGGCTCTGTAGCTCTCTCCAGATCTCCCTTATGAATTAGTTTCCCTAAGCATAGCAACAAACACCTGCTCACGTAGTTACTATTCTGGACAGAGTCATATTGAACAGAGTTGGCTTTTTATGTAGTACAATAAATTCCAGCTTTGGTATGATTTATGTAAAGCAAAATAGAAAAGTCATAGAGTCCTGTACAGTTCAAGATAGGGCAAACTAGGTGGGAATACGGCAAGTTCTAGGCTTAGTTTGTGACAATTTCGTTAACATTTCTAGTCTTGCTAACAAAAAGGGATTTGAGACTTCAAGAAGCAACTTTAATTAAACAATCCTGTAGATATCAGAGGGCTTGTATAATGGTGATCAGGATGTTTAGTTCTCTAAAATAAGAAAGCCAAGTTCCATCGATGTTGCTGTACATTCTTTTAAAAAGATGGTAACAAATTAAATAAGAGTGTAGCAAATTAAACTTGCAAAACATCTCCACAGTCCATTTCTGTACTATCTTCCATCATGCTGACTGCTTGTAGAGGTTTATTACTATGCTACTGCTTCTGTGTTCAGAGTTCTGGTTCATTAACTTAAGTAACAGAATACCCAAACAAGCAAGGTAAATTGCTGCCTTTACACTGTCTGTAACCAGACATGGCACATTATTCATTAAGACTGGTCAAGAAACTAAAAAAAAAACCTGAAGTCCAATGTATCAGAGCTGCTTGACAGAATTTATTGGCTGGTTTGGCTCAGCTCTTCAGGCATCTTCTATGCTGATAACTAATGCCAAAGTCACTGTCCTGATATCTGTTACAAACACATTTCCTATGTTCCTTCTGCCTCTGTTCTTCTGACTGTTCCTGGCTGCTAACCTTTTCAAGCTGGATTTCTATTATCTGGAAGGAGGCAGACCACAGCTCATCTTCTGAAATATGAATAAAACCCCTGTTTAATTGATAACTGTGTTCCTGGTGTTGACAGAGAGGGTACAAATTTGGAAACAGAACAGAAATCTATAACTTTGTATGGTCTAAAATATGCTTTTAAATGTTCTCCGCATTTGTTTTAAATAAGATAATAAATATACAGTAGCTCTTCTATACTGCAAGAGAAGAAAATTCTCCAAAACCTAAAAGATGCTTCATAACAGAAGTCCCATACCAAATCACAGAAAACTATCAAAAAATTATACTTGTCTGTGATTAAAATTATTTTGGAAGTTATATAACTTGTTTCTTACTCAAATTTTTGGTCATGTTGCTGGCTGACTTTTATAGCTTCCAACAGGGTTTCAGCAGCTCGAGATGACTTGTTACTGCCTGCTTCAGTTATCTGGCGTTCTACCTTACCTAAGAAAGAAATATAGAAAGCAAATTTGCAAGATTTTAAATATTTTTTTTCTGTAAGACCCAACCTGTTTACCTCCAGGAAAGTTAAACAACATAGTGCATTGTCTATTCTCTTCCTGGTAAGTAAAGTCTTCTCCTGTTTGTTTAAAATGTAATGTACAATGCTTGTATAGCAAATTACGTCAGAGAGTAGCTAAAATAATCAAACTTGGGAATCATAACGATTCCTAATATGTAGTGATCCTAACTAGAAGGCCATTATACATAGAGGAGTTAATGCGCAGGCCCAGGCCTGTTCTGTGCTGCGCTATGCTGCAGGTACAGTGTGGCCTTCAGGCCTGTGTTGTGCTGTGCCACAGCATAAATACAGCCATCTAGCTGGAACAGAAGAGTATGTTGGCAGCATCTTCTCATTACCAGTGATGATACCACCTGCCCTTTCTGTAAAAGTGCAGCAAGAAGTTCTTATGTGACTATGCTTTTTGTTTGACAGTAGAAATGATGAATAGAATTGTTTTCTTTTAAGAAAATCAAGTAACAGCTCAAAAGACCAAAATGAGGCAACCTTTCCACAGACAGGATCTGCGTGTTGTGCTACACCTAGACTGGAAGCCCATTCAATACTGCACAACTTGGGGTTTTCAGCATCTGAAGGGACATAAGATTATTTACTAACTATCCTCTTTTTCTTTATAACATTAACTCCAATAAATTACATTTTAAGAGATGCTTTACAGAGCCTGAGTGCCCTTCTGGCTTGGATCCTAACAAACCAACACCTCCTGGTGCAAAACATAATGACACTAAAATCCAAATGCAGGCAAACACTGTGTAACTCATTAGCTTAGTTAAATCATTTAGAAATACTTTACGAGCCTCTCATTTTCTTTAGTTCAGACTGATGCAAAGAAGCTAATTAAGTTTCTACATAGTCCGTTATCTTATTTGCTACACCCTTTGTTCCCTGATAACACAGAGGTGGGAGTTCTGCTGCAGTTTTGAAATTATTCGTTGTGTAATGCAGGAGAGCAATCTGCAGCTAGACAGGGTGAGAAATATCCAAATCTATTCTATTTTTACAGTAAAATGTCTCAATTTTAAGAGAGGCCACATGCATAACATTGCCTAGGAAGGCAATCATGATGTACAAACAGGGTTTTATTTACCTATCTGAAAAAGAAGTTCAGCTTCCATATCTAATTTTTTTGTTGCAGATGCTCTGCAAAGCTTCAATGCTGATTCTAAATGTTTGAGAGCACATAGCCATTGCAGTGGATCTCCTCTTTCAGGTGTACAAGCTACTTTTTCAGCTAATGTGTGTCCTAAGGAAAAAAAAAAGACAGTTCTTAGTAAATTACTTAATAGAAAACCAATTTGTGCAAAAAGAAGCAATTTCTGTAGAACAACTTCTGTTATGTATTCAACGTTACAATCCAATTCTCAAAAATCTGCATGATTAATGGATATAAATACAGAACTATAATGTTGTTTCACTACTTTATGATGCCATTAAGGTTTACCTAGGGCATCCAGAAGAAGCCCAGGCTACACAAATCAACCCTTTCACCAACTATCTGAAAAGACTAGCAGTAAGCCACTTCATAATTTTATTTCACCTGGCAGTTTTAGGCAAAACCTAAACCTCTCTGAGCACTTCCAAATTCCCAAATTCCTTCTGTGCTAAACAGTTTTAAAGTCTTCTTTGATGTATTGTATACCTTTTGCATTGTACTCCCCAATATTCAGCTGTATTCATAGGCTTTTCCTAAAAACATGGATTCAGAAACAGGAACTGGTCAAACATAGCCATTACTATGAGTGAGTTTGGCCATGCCTGCACTGACAAGCTGTAAGGCACAGTAAGAGTGGATGCCTGGAGCAAACCAGCTGGTGTTGAAAACCTGACAGCCACAGCAGATGCATTTCAGAGTGTTTACTTTGGACTACCTCTATTCTAGTCCTAAGGGCTGAATTCAAAGTAGTGGTTGGGGTGCACCAACGTGCTCCTGGAGAGTATCTCCCTGAAAAACAATCCAGAACACTCTGAGGCTGCTCCACAATGTGAACCAAAGTGCAGTAAGTGATTTCTGGATTTTCTTGTCCATTATAAGCCAGATATACACCAAGTTAAGTTTAACAGAAGGAACATGGAGACAATATCCCTTTCCCTATATTTGCTATACAGCAGCAAATCTCAGACAGATCTTAAAGGTCATCTTCTCTTACTATTCAGCATATTTCCAAGTTTCTATATAAAGAAAAGTTATCAAGAAAAGTCATTAAATTAAAGGCTGACAACAATAACAGACACTATTTATTTTATTGGGACAGAGAATTATCACTATTATCCTGTACGATGTGATACCATTAGTTAGTTCCCATATAACTGCTTCCGGAGAGATGGAACATATACAGGAAGTTTTCACAGAATGAATGCTGGAAAAGTATTGTTAACTTCCACTTAAAAAAAATGAAGTTCCCATTAGTTTCCACAAGTTATAACAGTAATATTGAAGCCTTTGTTGATTATAGTTTCTGTAAGAATTGTACCTTGCTTATACACATTGCATGGAGCCAAACAGGCTCTGTTGGTTTTCAAAATATTTTATTTGCATACTGGAAACAATTGATTTACTACATTCACTTCTGATACATCAGTTTATCTGCTGTTGCATAAAATATGAATGAAAATGAATGAAAAATTAAAAATAATAATGACTTGCATTTTTCTTACCGATTCTCATTTTGACTTGGGCTAGCAAGTTGATATGTGGCAAGTAGATATTTTTTGTAGGTAGGGCCAGGCAAGTCAATGTACTGTCTTCTATTTGCAATTCAATGGGTTCTCCACAAACAAAAATCTATGAAAAGAGTATGCTTTGTAAAATCAAGTTGCAGACAGCAAATTAAATAGCAGTTTGGAAAAGTAAGTTAGGTATCGCAAAACCCTGGAACTCAAATGGGTCTTGTAAAAGAGCACTAGAAAAGGGCTTGATACTCCTCAAGTCCTTTACTTCAGTTTGTACCTGTCTTCTTTGCAGAGAAGTTTGGTAGCAAAATAACAATTTCAATGAACTCTTGAGCAAATTTATTAATGCTAGGCTTTGGTTTCTAAAAGCAAACTCTTTCACATCAGTCTTTAAGAAATAGATCTCCCAAGTAACTCAAGCCCTAGAAAGAAACTGTCATTTATACAAAGAAATCTGACATCTAACAAAGGCCAGAAAGAAAAAGAAAATAACGTGTATGGACCAGTCAAACTTTTCATTCATGGAAATAAGGCAATGGGGACATGCTGTAAAGTGTTGTCACTTGAAGGCTAGCAAGTCTCACAAGTGAAAGTCTGAGTTTGAAGTGATTCATATTATTTTTTATTACTTGGGGTAACAAATATTTCAATGGATTAAAGTTCTGTATAAGGAAGTATGAGGAAAGATTTTGATCCAAAAGCTTTTTTTTGTAAACTGTATCAAGAACAGGTAGAGAGTGCAGAAGTGCATATCTATTTTTGGATCAATGGGTTAATGGTTTATTACTATATATACCTCTCACAGATTTCATGGGTTCAGATTTATTTATTTTTTGCGTATTTAATTTTTTTACATGGAAATGATTGCTTCATACTGATTGTAACAATCTGTCAATCTAAATGTCATAAACAATATGCTACTTTGTATAGATGATGTAGTCCAAATCACTCTGAGCTAAATTCTTAAACTTGGATGCTCAAGAGCTAGGAGTTTTATGAAAGGTACATCCTCCCTGAGGTCCTGAGTACAAACATATCCCTCATTTCAAATGGAAAAAGTGAGTCTTTCACATCTCTTTAGAAGTCAAAGGTACCTATGGATGGATACGGATGTACATTTTGCAAATGTTCAGTATTTTTAAAGTGTATGAAAATACCAAACCACATACATGAATATGCATGATAAGTATGCATAAATAAATTTGGTAAGATGAATTATTTCTTTACACTATGTAATCTAGGGAAAATTGAAGTGATCAGTTAATAGGAATAGCCCTTTTTAATAAATAATTAAAATAGCTTCCAAAATAGATAATTAATATTGCTGGAAGGATTTGCAAATGCTGTTTAAATCACCAATGTATACTCACTGCTTTAATGGTAAGCTCATGTGCCAAAGTTAGTAAGTTTAATGGTTCCACTGTAGAAGAGCAATGTTCTGTACCCTCTACTCTTTGGAGTGTTAGTATGTCTGCCAGCAGAAGCATACTTTTCACAAGAGTCAAAGAAGCTGGAGGAGAAATAAATGTATCCTCTTGGAGTAAACTGATGATATTCTGTTTGGACATAGACAACATAAACCAAAGTAGTTACTACTTTTGCTGTCTATTTATGAGGAAAAATCACACAAAGTGAAAAATAAAGTCTATTTTAGAGGCACTATTTCAGGCTTATTTAATGCTGGCATCAGCTGTTCTGACTACATGAAAAATGCATCAAAGCAAAGCAAACAGTTTCTCCTTTGTGCTCAAACCTCCAGAAGAAGTTTAATGCCTGCCACGGGACGTTTTTCTTGCAGGTCAAGAATAGCAGCTTGCACCATCATTTCAGCCTGAGTTTCAGTATCACCAAAGGCTTCTGCCTCTCGTATTACTTCTTTTATCACACTTCTGCGTTCAGCCACATCATTTTCTAAAGGAAGAGAATATACGAATAGCAAAAATACAATAGAAAAGACTTTACGGTATCTTCTACCATTCTTAAGAAGTCACTCTGATACTATAGATTCCACATTTACCGTTTCATCGCTTCTGTGCCAAATTCACTTTCAAAAGAAAGAAAACCCACTTAGTTTTTAAACTGCACTTTGTTTAAATTCATCCAAAAACACTCTTTATACGTAAGCTACCAGCATAAATAATTAGATTTTGTAGACCAGATGTCATTCTCACCCACAAAACATATTCTACATATTCAGAAATCTGATCTTAGTTATAATTCCAAAATAGTAACAGCCTTCACAGGAATTATCCAGAAGAGATTAAATAAGATTTTGGCTACAGAACTCAACTGTGATTTTGATACTTAAGTGAGCATCAGATTTTATACTAAGTTCATAGAACTAAGGAATGAAAAACATTTTATTAATAATCAAACTGCAATAAATGTATTTTGTAGTATCTCACTTAAAATCTTTAAAGAAAAAGAATCTGGAATATTTTTAGGAGATGATACACAGGAACATTTCATTTATTGGAGATATAAAAAGTGAAAAAAAGGTTCTGAGACTTTTCAATCTAGAATTACGCAGCAACAGTGGTTCTTTAAAACAAGAATTCTTATTTAACTTAATTACACTAAAACATTTGAAACTTTTCACACACAAGTGATTTATCAAAAGATCATTACATGAACATTAATATAATGCTTTGCGTTCACATTCTCTAGGGAGAGATTGTACTCAGAAATATATTTTCCTTAATACATTGGATGAATTTAATACAAATAATTGCTCACTGATAATACAGCCCCAGAATTAATGTTAATAATTTTTACTTATGAATAACAATTGTGTCTGAATAGACTCACTTGCCCATTATGCTCCAAAAGTCTAAACCAAAAAAGGGTAATACCTTTCATATCACCAACGCCATGTATCTGTGTTACTAGTGCAGTCACTAACATCGTACAACACCTTAGCCACAGATGTACATTCAGATGATCTTGTGCTGTTATACTGTGAGGCAGTTGAACATCTTCAACGTAAGAGTCCTAATAATTTCCAAAAGCAAGAGAAATGTTACTGAATCAAGTACTTTACTACAAATAAAGCAACATGGCAGCATCAGTCTAAAATAAATCAAATTAACACAAATATATTACAAATAATAACATAATCATAATCAGAAGTTTATTTGAAGGGTAGATACATTTTTTTAATATCAGGAGTCCATTTATTATTTAACTTTTAATATATAGGAAAAATAAGAATTGTAACAAATGAAAATTTAACCAGCTTTTATGGGAGAGTCCATAAATATATCCATATACTATATGTGTCATGAAGAATAATTCTAACAGTTTAGACTTTATTCCTCCCAAACAGTAACATTACACAAAACTGTAAGGCACATACAAGTCAAATTGCAGAGCAGATTCAATATAAAGTTCTGGTACCTCACTAGAGGTATTAAAATTTATTAGAAATAAATTTTAAAATTTTGATTTCTAGTTTTTAGTGTTTCTGGTGATTAGAAACAAATATTAAGGTAATATAGTACTGGAAGTGTTTGTAAGAATTCTCAGCCCAACTCCCTGTGCCATCTTCACATATTATAAACAGTCTTTCTATTACTAAAATTCCATAGTCCATATTCTAAAGATTTGTTCCAGCAAGCAATAAATGGACATGGCACCACCTGTGTTTTACTTACACAAAAAATCATTATGACTAACTTGCATTGATGCAAATGAGGAAAAAAAATAGCCATAACTCAGTTACTGGCTACAGGGCAGCCCTAAGAAAATGTAGGAGCAAGTGCAGAAAGGCAGACGACCCTGATATGCAACACAGACAGAGAATAATTACACTGCATGCAAGAAAGTCCAGTCTCGTTATGCATGTTACAAAATCTGGCCTCACTGCTCAATTGCTCTGTCCATGTGAGTCACTTTGACTTACTGTTCGCTCAAGAGTGAATGTGTCTTGAATTAGCAATAGGTTTTGTACATTGGCTTTCCTAAGTATAGATCGGTATCACTGTGTGTTAGACAACAGAAGTCGGCTGAAATCTTGCTAAATTTGGAACACAGAAATGATGTGAATTGGTCTGTTTGGGTCTTTGAAAGAGGATACTCTGAACTAGGTTTTCAATCAAAAAACCTAAAATACTTTAATTGAATAATACAAGATTTTCACCTGGTGAAATTTTTTCCACTTTCTGTTTGTTTGAGGTTTTTTTTAAACAAAAGGAGATTTTCAATGCTGGTATTTGAGTTTATACAACTAAAAACTGTAATTCCTAACCACATACAAATTAAAATGATGATTATAGACATATTGAATATACTATAGGCAAGCAGGTAACTGAAGCATGTCATACGTCATTTTCTCCCCAGGTTAATGGTAACCACGTCATACAGATGATTGCAATGCTCTAGTATTCTGAAAATCACTCAACACTCAATACAAGACTTCATATCCTAAAAAACAATAGTTTAAAACAAATATCCACACGTACCGAACACTCCCTTTCATCCTTTTCTTCTTGAAAATGTGTCACTTTGATCCTAAAAATTTTTGCATCTTGGAGAAGTCGAATTGCAGAGAAAGCCAAAGCAACACTATGATACAGAAAAATATTATTAAAAAATACTAATTATATTTGCCATTTTATGCTTTTATTATAATAGATACTTCATTTCTGACTACATCAGAGATGTCTATCAGCAGTTATGAATTTTTTCTTCAATAGAACAAAAAAATTGCACTTGGAGTATATTCTGAATTTGTAGGCACTACAGTATGAAAGTGAGAAAACAGCAGTAAGAGAAAAAGTTTTGCCAGTAACAGACAACACAACCTCATAATAATTGATAAGCCAAGCTATATCATATTCTGTTGGAGCAATCAAAACAGAACTCCACTATAACTTTCAGTTACACATATCTGTCTTTAGGGACAGGCTTTTGGAAATTAGAAGATGTAAAAATACTGAAAAAGACAAAATATATTAGGTGACTTTTGTATCTCAGCCACGACTCCTTCCTCCTTAAAGCCTTTCCAGACTACATGTTAATCCCTTTGTTAAATCCACGTGACAAAATACTCAGAGGATCTTAGTAAACACCATCAACCAAAATTAAGCCAGGTGCCACCCTGGCAAAACTCATAAGCAATGACATGACATTGAGCCTGCTGCCCCCCGCCCCAATCATAAATCCTTTTCTGGAGTTCACTCCAAACAGCATCTAGAAAGACAGAGACACCATTAGGACCGCTGCAGCATTCATTCAACTCCCCATTTCAAAAAATTGTGAGTTGGAATCCCAAAATATTGTCAAGTTTCTTAAAATATTAACTACTAGGTTTTTTTCCTTTTTATGCTGTCTTTTTAAAGCTTTCAGATACACTGTTCAATTTTCATGATATCTATAGCAATGTTTATCTATAACAGCAGATTTTGTGAATACTATTATTTTCATGATATGAAGACACTTGCAAAACCAACATGAGATGATCTTTTTCACAACAGGATTTGTTGCCCAAAGAACACGCTACTTAAAATATTCTGAGAACTGCCAAAACCAGTGTCTTATGGTATTAGTTTTCCATTTCTAATTGTACATTTTCCCCTACATCTGTAAATCTCTACTTTCCTACCTCTTCACTAAAACATTTTTGGGGTTGGGTTTTTCTTTTACAATTCTACTCATTCTCTACCCACTGAAACATATTTTCCTAATGATGCAAAAGTACCTGAGGGTATCCCTAGCTTACCTCTTAAAGATTTTTCAGCAGGTTAATTGTTAAAAAAGTATAACCAAAATTCTCATCTATGCTGTCTTTTTACATAGAGAGACTCTCTTTACATAGAGACTGGCTGCTACCAAGCAAAAGAAAAAAATAGTTTATGAGCACCTTAAGTCCTTTTTACACTGCCAGAACACTGTAAAGAGCTTTTAATGCAAGAGAGATTAAGGCTTTGTGTGAATTTACTGCTTTTGAGAAGTTCTAGATTAATTGCTGTAAAGGCAAAGTTCTTGATTTATGCACAAAGAAGTCAGAACAAGAGCAGCACTATTCTGAAATTACTCACATTATTCTGCCAACGTGTATCTAACCAGAGGATGGATAACCTCCAGAGATAAGAGGGTAGTTAAAGTCTTCCTGTCATTTCAGATTCTATCCTGCTTGCTGTTTTTGTGAAGCTGAACTGGATGGATTACACCAATTCAGCACAAATAGACCCCAAAGTAACAATGAGAACCAAAACTGTTAATATCTTGCCTTTCAGCTCTCAGAATTCAATCCTTATGAATCTCCTTCATCATGCTGTTACCTCAGTTTTATTCAACAAAATGAAACCAGAATAAATCACAGTTGAATTTGATGATAACCTTCTCTCTTAAAATGGAAAATATGAAACAGAATTTGCTTATAAAAGCAAAAGAGACAGTAAGGATAATGCAATGAAATATTCCAACTGCTTTTCTTTCTTTTTATTAAGAAGAGTTTTCCCCTGAAACCAGGCATCGAAGTTAAAATTACAGCAAAACCTGACATTTTTCAAAACATTGTTTGAGATGTATGGCTAACATTTCTCAAAGAAGTTGGAAGGTGCAGCACCCAAGAGTATATACAGGCTTTTAAGGAATATTAAGCTAACTTCCTGAGCACCACTGCCTCCAGTTAACTGCTGTTGTCAACATTTAGCAATTCTGAAAATGGGGCCGTTTTTACCTACATGCTTACATATAAATTTCATGAGTAAAATGTAGACCATAAGCCCAAAGATTCAGATACGTATTGTTTTAAGCAGTAATGTATTCACAGTAGCAGACAAGCACATATTTGGGTAATTAGAAACCTCACATGCTTAGGGGGGACACCATGTAAGTACTCTCCTTGAGATCAATCAAATTAGTCCTATACATAATCTTATTCTGAGGCATAAATATTTTGCAAGACAGAGGCTGTAATGGAGAAGCTTCCCTTGATGAAATTTTTGTGACCCTCTTCAGCTGTCAACAAGACTGATGTGTCTATATATTTCCCTTGACAAAATACACATCCTTTTATCAGCTGAATCAGAAAGTGACAAGATGATCAAAATAGGAAAGTACAGCTGACTATAACAATTTCACCACTAAGTCATTTCGCCAAAGGAAAAAAATGATGAATTTCTGTAATATCATGCAAAGTTTGATTTCTAGGCTGGCAGGCAGGAAACATTCAGCTGTCTGAAGGAATGTTTCATTTGTATCTGAGGCAGATATATCAGCACTTTCCATGGATGGCAGTGCAATAAAATTGTAAAATAGGTTAAAAAAACCCCAATCCTTACTTTGTTTGTTGTTTGGGTGGGGGTTTTTTTCTGCTATCTGACCACTATCAATATATAAGGCCCATTAAATACCCATAAAAAATTTGAGAGTCCCAAAAAATGATCCACAGAATGCTTGACATCCATTGGAACCCTTGATGCCCTAAAAAAAGTTTCTTCAACATGAGACAAGTTATAAGCCAAGAGAGAAACTACGATCTAGGATATAACTGCATGTCTAAAAGAAGGGTCCTGCACTGAAAACGGCTTGCATACTGAAACCAGTTTAGCAGGCAGAGGAAATTTGGGTCAGAACTCTACTAATACAGGTTTTACCAAGCCTGGTATAAAGCCAACCTGGGCTTCTGCACAGGATATTTCCTAAGTCTGAGTAACGGTCCTTAGATACTAATATGACAATTTTATAAAATCCACATGGCACTCAAAAGCACGATGAGGTCACTGTCCAGTGATTTGTTGTTTTCTCTTTGACAAATCTATGGTAAATGAATCTAATTCAAAAGGCGCTGAAATAGATTAATATTTCATTATGAGAAATGTCCACAGATAGCCTACAAGTTCTTATTTCATATCTACACTAATGACATTACTACTATATTATTACAGTCCTAATATCTGAACTTTCGGGAAACTTCTGTCTTTTAAAATAATGGAAGCAAAACCCAGGTGAACAATCATGCTGCAGTACTCTTACTGTTTTCAGTTCAGTAGTCTGTACAGCACTGTGAAGCTCCTGTCCTTGTTAATTTTAGTTTTTTATTGCTCTACCATAGCAGCTGAAAAGGAATTGTGCTATTTAAAGGCTATCTGATTTGGAGGTTTGCTTATTCACCTAGGACAACTGGGAGAAGGAAGATAGTTTGCCTTTGACATAGAAGAAAACATTTATTTTTTGTTAAATGGGTAAAAAGGAAAAAAGAAACAAAGAAACCCTTGAGACTGGTTTATCTGTTGGCCAGCTGAATCACCTACTACTTCATCAGTAAGACTGCTACAGCAATCTTCACCAGTATTCCAACAATTAAAAAAATATTAATTCTGCTTTTTGCTTGGTGCTTACTATAAAGTAAGATTTACTGTAATAATTTTGGTGTGTTTAGTCAGATTAGACCTAACAAATTTACAATTACTGATTACACTCTACTTGATCTCAATATAGTCTGGCAAGTGACAGCACTACACCTCTATATGCTGCATCTCTAGTTAACAATTTATACTCTCAAAGATTTTTCAGCCTAACAAAAAATTAGATAAAAAGAGCTTGACACTAATAAAAATGATGCATTGGTAAACTATTATCCTTCTTATACAAATTAATTTAAAATTACAGGTATGCTAAACAGAAGAATCCTCCTAGCTAAAAGATCAAAACAATGTTCAGAATTTAACTTCTACAAAGAGATAATATATAGCTGTAGGCCCCATAAGTGCAAAGAACAGCACAACTGTAATTTTTTTAAGTTGTCCAAAAGAAATCAGAACCTCAAAAAAAAAATCACAGAATTTGGAAATTATAATTTGGAGGAAATATCTGGCAGGTCACGTAAATACAACAGTATTTTACACACTATCACTAACAAAATAATTAATGCCTGCTAAAATCTGTTCTAACACGTTAAAGGTTACATCGATGCTTTTTAATCAAATTAATTTAAAAACCATAATTTTAACATCTTAACTTGACACCAATAAGTACATCAAGAGGAAATGTTCTTTTAGGACAGTAACACAGGGCATTCTAGAACAAAGTAGAATTCGGTAGTTCAGAGATAACATTAGTACTCTGCTGTACACTTTCAAATTATAAAAAACACATGACCTAACATATCCAGACTTTTACTTTAACAAAAACAGTGAACATTGCATCTTTTTCTTTGATTTTGTATAACATTGTATCACAAAAACACCTCACACACTGTATCACAAAAATACCTGGTGAGCTTTTAAAAAGTAAAATAAAACAATAATAAAAAATGAAATGCCAGTGTAACTTACATTTGTAGCTATACTAGTGGGGTTGTTATGGCTGGTTACTAATATTTAGAATATTAATGTAGACATAAAGGATTCAAATTAAAAATTGCTGGATTTTTTTTTTAATCTTCTGTAGCCAAGGCTGTGCAACATAAGGTTGTTCATAATATTGCTTACGTGAAAGCTGCTTGGTGCCTTTGCTGAGAAATAGCAGCAAGCTGAAGTTTGGCCTCAATAACAGCCTCTAAATCTTCAGCAGAACAGCAAGATATCTCCCCATCATATTTGTCCTGTATATTCTGTACAAGATGGCTAAGACTTTCTTCAGCTTCTGTCAATAAAATCCCCTAGAGGAGAACACAGCATTGTATGATTTCAAAAAATAATGAAACAAATAAAAAAATTATTTAAAAGTATTTCATTCTGTTCAAGCCTATAATCACTGTGTCCTAAAACAAATCAACTTGAATACAATATGCCTTTTCTATAAAAAGCAGGGGGGGATAATTTTGCTTTTTTCAGGTTTACAGATTCAATGTGTTGAAAGTACCAACATCTTAACTGTGCCTGTATTATAGCATTTTATGCATTTTAAACTACATATTTTATGGCTTAGCAATATTACTCAATAACTTTTCATTCTTATCTTTACCTTGTAGCTATACTCGATAATTTTATACTATACTTTAGGATGCTTAGTAATTTTAAAAAATACAATATTAAGATACAACATTAAAGATGTTTCAAGAAATATTACATTCTTTTCTATTTTTTTTAACAGATCCTTCAGTGCCGTATGTATCCTGAAAGTTCACCTGTAATTTACAGTCTTTCTGACAAACAAAGCTGTTGGAAGCTGTGAAAACCAAATCTAAAAGAAAGTTAATTTTAAATATAATCTCAATCATAGAGCTTTCAGCAGAATTAAAAAAATAATTCAAAGGTTTCTATCATCCAATATCTTTTTTTGACCGGTTTCCTCAATGAATTCAGAGCTCTAGTTAAAAATAAACAAAAGAACAGAATAGTTAAAGAAAAATCAGAAGGGTAAGAAATATGTCTCTTGAATGAGCCCCATTCAAATTATTTTAACATTTCTATTTTATTTATTTTCAAGATGCTGTTTTCAAGTTATTTTCAAGCTACACTAAAACTTTCGAGTTTCTAGTGTATGGCGTATAGCAATTGCCTTATATTGCCTCTATTTCTCCAGATATATTTTGTACATTATTTTGTTTGTAACAATGGCCAAAGTGGAAGACCCCTCTGGAAGAAGAATATGTCAGCCCTCAATTTTGGTCTTTTGTGATGTGAAACTGCCAAGCAATTTAACAAAACAAAAACTATAACCAAAAACAAACAAACAAACAAACAAAAGCCCTTCAAACAAAGAAGCTGATAAGCTGTGGTATATTTTCTGCAAAATAAAGTATCAGAAAGAGGAACAGGAAATATTTGAGACATTTCACATACGGTAGAGAATGGTATTCCATTTATTTGTAGAGCATACTGCCCCATCAATAGTCTCTGACATGTTCTACAGGCGCCACCCTCTAAAAGGAGATTGCTTTACCCTTGAAATCCCGTTCAGTCTTTACCCTTCTTGCTGTAACAGTCATACTGAGATCTGACCATGACAATATTTCCCATGGACATTTATATAGCATAAACTAGACTATTTGGAAAACTGCACCAAACCACCAAGACTTCATGTATGGCTAGTAAGATTACAATCAGACTAGGAACAGAAATTTCTAGTCCTCTTATTCATGCCATCCTCCCATCATAATTTTTGTTATGTTGAAAGCATTACCAATGTTTTTGGAACAATATGCAGTTTATTAAGCCTTTTTCCCTAAAAATCAAGATTACCTTCAGCATGGCCATATTTAATTCATCTTTACAGTCAACGAGCTGCACCATTGTACCTCTTTGTTCCTGTTGTCTTGAATTCTTATCAGCATCAACTGTCAAACACATTTCAGATGAAACTTCAGATAACAGATGCAGAACCAAAGCATTCTTGGTAATTTGAAGAATTTTCTATTTATAAATAAGACTTTCAATATCAAAACCAGTGAGGAAAAATGGAATACAGCTCTAATAATATTAGCGATATTAGCTAAAAAAACCTTGAAAAACCTTAAAGCTTATTATTTCAATAATGAATGAATTTTTCCAGCAACATTTAATATAAATATTGTTTATAATATGACACGTTAATGCATATGCAGTTAAAAGTGGAAAAACTATGCTTGAAACAAGTTGCAGTATAAATGTACTATTACACCACCCTAATAATTACCTTTTACATTTGACGCTGTAATTCTGGTTGGCTCCTTCAAGCTGTTGTTATCAACAGAATAGATGTGTTTTTCCACTTTTTCAGGTATATTATTTATTGTGGCAGAAAGGCAAATGATGAAATGCATTTTGGCTAAGGTTAATTTATTCATAATTTGTTCGTTGCACAGTGGCACCATTGTTAAAGACAAACTCCAATTAAATATGTCTTCCAGTACCTACAAGAAAGTTAACAATTGGGACTACTTGAAATGACATATATTACATTTTTCTTGTTCAAGGCATATTCTGCTTCTATATAATGTTTATAACAATTAACATGAATAATATTAGTATTATGCTGTTAGTCATTATGGATAAGTTGCTGCTTTCCTTTCCAAACTTAATTCACTGCTTAGTAGCACTTGCTGCAGCCTCAGTGATCAGTTTTCCAGTAGAAGGTGCATCTATGAAGTTATAGTTATTACCCTGTGTGAATTTTAGTTTTCTGCATTGTCCATAGCACTCTTTGAGCTAAGGTGGTCACAAAAAATATGTAGGTAAATCTCTAGTTCAGAAATCTCAACTCAAAGGAAAGTCTGTTGTTACAATTCACCCTAACTAGAAAGATTAAACAAGGAAAAAAAATCTTGTATCAGAACATTCTAGCATATTTCATAGAATCTTTTTGTTATTCATTATAGCATACTTGTTTTATCTTGAGTTTAATATTCTCACTTTAGATTAATAAATTTAGAAGTTGAAAGTCTACACAGCTTTGCAAAAACATAAGGAGACCAATAAGAGCCCCATATAGACTGTGAAGTGTTCAAATCAAAAGCTCAAGATAAAGCAGAATTTCAAAATAAATCTGAAACTAGTGAGATCAAAAGCTGTCAAGATAGACATCTC
The DNA here is from genome assembly GCA_008711295.1 of Anarhynchus alexandrinus. Lineage (NCBI taxonomy): Eukaryota > Metazoa > Chordata > Aves > Charadriiformes > Charadriidae > Anarhynchus > Anarhynchus alexandrinus. Next base: position 2,196,894 of record VUYV01000041.1, read on the forward strand.
ATTTCTGTATTGTAATATCCACTGTTGTAGGAGACACACAAGCTTACTGTAAACAAAAGACAGAAAAGTGGAGGAAGAAGCGGGTTTTTTCTACTTTATCAGTTTGTTTTTATGGTATAGCTTCTTTTCCACATTCTGCTAACATTGACCCCTACTGGCTCAATGGATCTGTGACAAGGCAAGTGAAAGAAAATGATTAAAAATGAAAAACAAAAAAGACATCATTGAAGAACATGTGATTTTAATTAAAATGAGAAATGACTGTTCATTAACTAGTTTACAGATTCACCTTTTCCCCCCCTGCCCCCAGAAATGGACTTCAACCCTAATCTGAATTAGGACAAATCTATGAAGACAGCTCTGATCGACAGAAATTATAAGGCTAGATCACCGATGTTCTCGATATTTTAGCAGGATAAACACCAGACCCTACATATCATAACGAAACCTCAATAATTCTACTAGTATACTTTGCACAGACAAGTCACAGATTTGTATGTACTAGGTGTCCCATCTGAAAAATGTTGATAATGGTTCTTGCCTCTCCCTTGAGAGGTCAGCCATAAAATTTAAAATTTAGAAAATGGTAAACTGTTGAGGAGCATAAGATTCTATTTACTGTTTTTTACTAATAACAAGTATATTTCCTGAACCAAGTAATCTCTAACTGATGCCAGAAAAATAAATATTTATGCCTAGCATAAAATTTTTAGCTCTGTCAGATTCTTTTTACCTGTAAATTTGTAACAGTCAGGAGAGATTTTGAGGAGTCAAATTTCTGTAAAGCCTGTCAAATAAAAAAAAAAACAAAAATAAGTAATGTGTTACAATATGAATATAAAATAAGTGAGTTAGCAGAGCAGTGAACAAATGTAGTGCATTTCCAACTATACTTTGAGGGCTCTGAAAATATCAACAATTACTTGGCTTCTATGGGTTTCTGAACTGTAACCTGAGACCCAGAACTATCCCTAAACCTCCTATGCCATTCACCAGGATTCTTCAACTTGAAGCAAAGGGAGAAAAAGGCATAAACCAAGATAAATCCTTTTCCAAATCCCAGGAGCTCTGTAAACACCAACCATCAATTGCTTTTATGTTCTTTACATTTCTGAATCCCAATCTAACTCCGGACTTAGAACATGCCATCTCTGCCCTTCACCAGAGCATAGATCTATGAATAGGACAAAAATAAGAGCTACAGGTCAAGACAAACTTCAGACCTCAGCCTCCTTGAGGGCTCTAAAAACAACTATTTATTCATTTGTATGTGCTGCAATTTTCTGAACCCTAATCCTAGTTCTAGTCCTTGCTCAAAAACCCTTTAGCTTTTCACCAGGAGACTAATCAGTCTACTGAGGGGAAGAAAAAGGCAGAGGTAAAGATCAGTTCCAGCCTTCTTTATAACTGAGAGCACTACACACAACTGTCAATTAGGTTCTACATGTTTTTTATTACTCTTTATTAATTCTATACTCCAGATGTAGCCCTCTGTCATCTCTGTCATTCCCTGGAACATGGGTCCTTCTTATTCTGAGCAAAAGTTCCAGCAAGCACTTAGCTTCCACATGCATCACACCCTAACCAGAGACCTAATGCTGAACCTCTTCTGCTGTTTACCTGAACACTCACCTGTGAACCCAGTTAGAAAAAGACAAGTGACAAATCAACCAGACTTCATTCTAACTCTGAGCTCTTCAGACAATATACAAATTAAGCAAAGGACTTAAAGATGCATTTTGACCTGACTAGCATCAGTAGGGAGTAAATGCATTCCTTACTGTAGCCATGAACAGGGAAGCTTTGCAGAATCAACTCCAGTGAGGATGCTGATAACTCTTTATGGCTCAACCTAGTGAGAATGTAATATAGCTTGTGCTCTGAGAAAAATCACTAGATTTCAGTTTCTTATCTTTCCATGCAGTTAGTATGAAAGTGTCATTGGGGAATTAAAAAGGTTACCTTTTCTTATAAATATTTTAATTTTACTATTTATTAAGTTCATGTTTCATTTAAAACGTAGTACCACTGCAGGTTATTCTAGGAGAAGCACTTGTCCATATTTCTGTTTTTTTAAATGTAAACATTTGTCATCCTATCGTAAATGTAATCGTAATTATTCCCTTATTATTTAGCTTAGGCATTGATTTGTTGGCTATTGCCACTTTTGTCTCCTTAGCTACTGCAGCTCTGTGCTGGTTATAGCCATTGTGAGGCTGCAGAGTAAGGACAGTCAGCCCATGGGTTGGCTGGAAACTCCCTTTCAGGGTTTGGGGAGGTGGAAGGGGAGAAATTTCCCTTCAAATCAGCTCATTAAACTCATTTTGCTCTGCAATGCCAGCTTCACTGTCTACAACACAGGGTAAGGGAAGGACATGTAAAGCCATGGAGGTGGGTTAGGAATTCCCCTTTCAGCACCAGCCTGTAATTATCACCAGATTAGAAATATCAACCTATAGCTCTGGACTGTACCTGCCTGCACAGGTATGCTCACAGGTAAGACGAAGCCCAGGACTGGTAATAGCTTCGTAACCTTGTAGCACATTAGCAATCAAGGTAAGATCACTACTTGGCTTTAGATATGGAGAGCATCAAAGAGATTGACCTGGGGTGATGTGACTGTCAAGGCTATGAGGGCACCACTAGCTCTTACTGCCCAGCATGTCCCAGGCCTCCCCCCACCCTGCCCGGGTCCCAGGACCCTATTTCAGCCCCCCGGTGCCATCAGCCCCTGCCACAGCAGGGCCGGTCTCCAGCTGCCCTCAGCCCTGCCCAGCCACAGCCCCACTACACCAGGGGAGGACCCGATGACCAGGGCTGGGGCTGCCCCGGCTGCCCCACAGCTGCCCCGCTCCCGGCTGGGGCAGTGGGAATTTTGCCATTAATGGGGCAAGAACTCTATCCGTATTATTTATGTCTACATATGAAATCACACATTATTTTTTCAACAGTATTATCTGCATTGCACACTGTATAAAACAGACAGCATGGATGTCTCAAATTTTATTTTTGTTTCTGCTGTTCAGTGAGAAAAATTAACATCATTCAATATCTACTATTTGACCTGCCTATTGAAAGAAATTTAGGATTTTTTTAGGAATATGTAATAACTTGCAGACATGGAGTATATGCAGTTTCATGAAGAGCACTGAGTGTTACAGTTCGATATTATACTTTACTGGTGCTCACCTTCATTTGTTCAATTTTTCTGTATCCTGCAGGTATTTTCCATGGAATTCTCTCTCCACAATTAAGCAAAGACAGTTCATGAAAGGCCTCCATAAAAAATCCTATATCTGTAAGTACTTTAATCTGTGAAAATATAACAGAGACTTTGATTGAAATAATTTTCAGTTATTCTTTTTGCTCAAAATAAAATGTATTCAAATGTAATTTTCAAGTAGATTTGGCTACTGGAATAGTACATTGATGGAGAACGTTCTTCAATGGAAAGAAATATTTTACATTTTTTACTAAATAAGTGACACCTCAAAGATGGCTCTTTCCCATATAAAACCAAAAATGAAAAAAAAAAAAAAACCAAAACAACACAAAACAAAAACGTATTCTTCAAAATCTTGCTTCTGACAAAGGAGAAGAACTTAATTCATCTGGCTAGAGCTTCGAGTGTCAGCCAAAGCTGACACAGATTTTACTCATCTTAGTTTCGTAGTACTGAGCTACTCTCCCTAACCCATATCAGCATTTCCTGAAAATATCTAAACCCAATAATATTTTGACTCTTACTACAAGTTTGATTCTTTAAAAAAAAAATTAAAAAAAAAAAACAACAAGGGAATATTAGTGAAATTACAGAAGTCTGTTCCCAGAAGTCTGACAACCTGGTTCCACCGTGATACTGATAGCAAATCCAGAAACGAACATTGTGAACAAAAAAATATTTATGTTTTGCACTTAAGAAAACATTTAAAAGAATGGTGGAACAAGATAAAAAATACCAAGTAAAAAGTTTGGATCTAAGAGGGAAAAATTTTATGAGCATATCTTTAAGAAGAATGCTTGTTAAATGTAGAGTACAAAGAAAAGATGGAAGTAATTAACAGCCTCTATAGGACATTAACAGTAAAATGGTATAAATAAGTCTACATCCTACTAAAATTGAGAATTTAAATAATAATTGCATTTAGAAAGTTGTCTATTCTACAATCTGTTGTGCTAGGAAACACTAAGCAACAGCTGAACTTTAAAGCATTACATTTCATAGTAGTGATATATGAAGACACATTGAATCAACTACACTTAACAAAGAAATTAAAATTTTATTTGAAATACAATGTGCTGTGATAAAAAGAAAGTTTCTTTGATTACCTTGAAGATTCTTCCTTCGATACATTTAGCTGGGTCCTTACAAATCTCAGAAACAATGTATTGGTATAATGTGAACAATGGTAAAATCTGTAGGAAAGTATTAGATTATCTAGTTATAAATGTCATGAAGGGTACAATTATAGAAATGTATATTGTAATTATATATCACAAACATATAGATAATATAGGACTACTGCTTTCACTGTGCCATACTACCACCACTATTCATACGCTCTGTGAAGGATGAATGCATTAAAAAGTTCTTCAGCTGGCTAAAGCTAATGCCTTATACTATCTTATATGTGATTCACAATGTAGAAAGTGAAGTTTCCCCAAATTACTCTCTGTGTTCAAGGTGGGTTTTTTACTATACCATTAGTGAGTAAGCCTACTGGAAAGATGGTGATATAAGGGATTTCTAAAACTGTCTGCATTTTGATGCCATAATTTTTTCACTTTAAGTAACAGAATAATAGAATTCTGTGAGCTTTATAAAATAAATAGAATGAAGTCCTGCAATTGTCTAAGTGAAATGATACCAATTGTAAAATAAACTGGATGGTGATGAGGCTTATTGATAAATTTATTTGCATTCATTTCAAATTGAAAGTTTTTGTAGGGGCAACTAACAAAAAACATTTTAAAACAGAGTTCTAGTAAAGTATACAAACACTGTGTTTATTATTATATAATATTTCAGAAAAAGCAGATTCTTTCCTAACAGATGTATTTGTTTATTGAAAATGAAAGAATTTCCAGAATTTAATTACTGTTCAGCTTTTACATTTTTCTTCACTTTAAAATGTCCCCGGGCTTAGAAAATGCTAACAGCATTGTTACTTTCTTGTCAAATGCATTTTTAGTTTTTCATAAAGTAGCTTAATACTTCTGAATTTGGATTACAAATGCCTGAGGCAAATGTTTTAATTGCACCCATACAGTTTCCAACTGATATTTGAAGTAGTTCAACAAAATTAGTCTTTGAAGTCTTATTTTTAATAAAACTTGAATCTTGATGTATTTTGATTTAGGTGTCAAATCAACTTAGCGCTCACCATCCAAAAAAACATTCGCACACATTCAGTGGAAATGAAGCTCTCACCCTGCTGAAACTGCAATTGCTTCCCCCATGATCTATGACCTGGATCTATATTCTGCTAGTAGAGTGCAGAAAGAATCAAAAATGTGCATGCCCATGTGAAGCAAACAGTCAAATTAAGTTTCCCTGCCTCCAGGTAACTGTCTGCTCCTTGATCTCACTTGATCTCCCATAGTGAGGGCAGTTAGACAAAGCTTAATAACAAAGTGAACTCCAGTAAAGCAGGATGGGAAGAAGCAACAACAGGAGGTAAGACAGACACTTAGTCTGAAGTTTCAGAAGAAATCAATCCAATGCATCGCTTTCTGATAAAAAAGGGGTAATATCTTGCTGCCTCCTCCTCTCTAACTCCTCTTCCATCTCCACCCCCTAACCTTTTCTTACTCCCCGGCCACCAGCCACGCAATCTTTTCCCCCTCCCTTGCACTGGCTCTTCCACTTGCAGGACCTTTCTATAACTGGATTCAACTCATTAAAGCAGGAGAAAACTATCATCTATTTTTTCTTCTGGGGAGTCTGTCATGCTAAGAGTTGATTTACAGAGGTACAACAATCACCTGACATGAAAATCTATTAGAGCATACAGGACCAAACAGGAACAGAGGTAGAATTGCACCTTTTTCTGTACTTGTAAGCAATTCAATCTATTTATTCCAATGTACAGCACTGCACCTTTGAAAGAAGTTGGATTAAAGTGGAAGTGGTCAGTAATTAAATGGAGGAAACAAGCACATGATCAACATAACAGGGAAGCTGTAAAAGCATTCCATACAGAGGAATAAGAGAATGTGAGAAGGAGAAAGGCAGAAGAGACTTTTATTTACTGAATGTGAAAGTAAAATTATTGAAAGCATTCTGGACATACTGCATTTAAGGTAATTCTCTAAAATGCCTAAGCTAAGTGGACCATGTATTGTTATCTTCCTGAAAAAAACAAGTACCCTGTATATTTTAAAAATTGCAGGCAGCAAGCTATACCTTGTCTCTATCTCAGTGCCACAGAAACTAGCCATAGAGGTATTTTGTGAGAGCTTCTGACCTATCTCATAACTACACCCACACAAAAAAATAAGACTTCATGTCTTGAAATTCATTTCCAGAGTATAAAAATAATACTTACTATTAAATTTTGTTTTGCACAATGTAGTTCAAACATAAGGAAATTCAGACTTGCAACTACAGTGGAGATATCAGCTCTGTAGCGATCAGAGAACAAGTCAATACCAGGAATAAGCATATTTGTTTCATATTGTGCAAAGTCACAGTCAGACATTGGATGTGGAAGAGAAGCTCTAAACAGGGCCTGAAAGTAATAATAATGAACTACTTGTGAAAAGATGTATAGACATTAGTGAAACACTATAAAACTCCAACCCTTGACACTCATAAATGAACTTAAGTATCCAGTTGTTTCCAGACAAAACCATGACAAATCTTTTTAGAAAAAATGCTTTATGTGTGAACTTGATGGAGAAAAAAAACAAGCTGTAAATAGTCTAAGGACAGTATTTCATAGAACAAGCAAAAGAGAAAATCTAATCTAGGTGTAGAAAAATAATCATGAAAGATTCCTCAGCAAGTACACCCCAGGAAATGAAAAATCTTTCTAAAGAGCCAATGGCGTTTCTCTCAGATTCCAAGTCAAGGCATCCCAAATAAATCTCTGGAAGCACTGGAAAAAAACTAATAAATCACTAGGGGTTCTCTAAAAGACTTCGTAGATAATTCTTAGGACAAGCCTCTGATCAGCACACAGAAAGAACTCAATAATTTATTCAAAGATCTCCATAATCAAGGAAAATGCATAGGATGTTGAGATGATTCTGGGGCTGTGTTCAAACATTTCTGTACCAGTCCCAAGATGCTTCATGGAAAATGTCTTCCATCAGAAGAAAAATCTTTTTATTTTCCCCACAAGCTAAGAAAGCCAGTTTGATTTTACTTAGCTTTAACTCCTTGTCCCGCCATCATCTCAGTCATTGTTTCTGGGAGAGCTGCTGACTTTAAGGCCAGCTAAAAGCTAGTTCCACCCTAGTTCCACCTTTAACTAGGTCAGCAGGTGCAGCTTAAATCATATAACATAAAACTGATATGAACTTTAAAGAAGTAACTTAAATGTTCCTCCTTTAAAAAGGAGGATTGCTAACATTGTCTCTGGTGTTGGATATTCCTTCCCGATTGTGTTTATCTTCTTGTAATTAGCAATGATATGCTAGAGAAATATGCATTTACATACTCAGATCTGAGATATTAACAAGCCTAAAGCCTATACCAGAGGTGGAATTTAAATAAGGTTATAAAAGCTTTCCAAATCGAGGAACAAATTATGGGCTTGAACTTCGCAAGGTACAGTGACAGTAATTGATTATATTTTTCAAGACACTCACCCTGCAAGCTGCTCCTATCCCAATTAATATCAGACCCACTTCAGTCAAGCCACAATTATTTCTACCATTATACAACTGGAAAAAATGCTTACTACTATTTCTGTCAAAAGGAGGAATCAAAATTGTTCAGCTTTGTACCACCAGCAATTACAGTGCTAGAAGCTAGTCAAAATTCTCCTTTACCTTTCTTTCTTCAACTTGTTCTCCCTTTGCTGAACTTAACGAGGTTTTAAACACGGCCTAGCACAGGTCACAACCATCGCACAAGATGTTAGAAACTGGCATTGGTTTGTTTTGGAAGAACCCACCTAACTTCCTTATGCAGCACTGGGATGAGTAAGCATTGATCCCAGTGGAGTATGACTGGCAGAATACTTGCAGTTCTTTTTCCTACATCACTTTTGTTACCTGTATCTTAAAAATTCCTTTTAAAAGTAAACTGAAGCCCTTTTTTCCTTTACAGTTGGTTGTTAAAAGTTTGAAAACTTATTTTTAATGATCTTATTTTCTTTGTAAATGAAACAATCATTTTGAGTATCCTCTCTTTTTAGAGCAAAGTTCTTATACAGCTGAGATTTTAGTATTACAAACCAATGTCTTTCAATGTTAAAAAAGGTTCAAAAGTTTCTTTTTCTAAAGAGTCTGTTCTCCTGGTTGAAAATTTATGACAATCTGTGAAGACTCTTTACAGAACTGACAGAGAGCACTCTGCTATTGTTGATGCCATCCAGCTACTCCTCAGCAGAACACTTCAAGAGAAGAGAAATGTATTTGACTGCCAAATATTTTATATTTTTGTTGTACTTTAGCCATCTTCACTTTTCAGTATTTCATTATTTCTCTGAGACACTAGCCTCTTACTGAAGTGATAATTTTTAGACTATAACACAGGAATAATGTTAAAAAACAGAATAAAAACATCTAATCCAATGTGCATAAATTGTCAACTACCTCTGATCTCCAGTTTTGCTTTACAATCAAAATGAAAAGAGAAATATTTTGAGTGTTATTGAGATTTAAATTTTAGAACCAATTCGTCAACTTCATGAATTCTAACTGAAATTGTATTCTTACCTTAAAAAGTATAGCTGAAAAATAGCAATATTTAGTTCTTAATCTCATCTTTGATGTTGTTATATACCTAAAGCACAACAAATAATAAGAAATATGAATGTGCCCATCATTATAATTATTCAAACTCTTTTTTTTAAATCTAGTATAATAATGATACTAACACAATCTAGATGTTTTCCATATTGGAAAACAGCAGCCTGTTGTGTAGATAGGTGCTCAGCCATGCCATGCAAAGAAAGAAGTATTTGACGAAAGACATATCTAGATAAGGGGAGTTATCTAGATTCTCTTTAAAGTTAAAGTAGAGAAACAGGCAATCTAAGTGCAAAATTCAACTCATACAAAACTAGAAAGACAAAGCAGATCAAGCAACTCACACCTTAAGGTGTTTCCATAAAGGAAGCCTAAGATAACTAGCACATGTGTACTTTCACATGGTAGGCATCTAGCTAGATTAAATGAATCCCATCATCAGAGCTTTTAAACCATCCTGGTAGCAGGGTACTCCTCTGATCTACAATATTAGAACTCTTTAATACAATATTAGAATTCTCTAATCTGCATTTTACAGCCTGAGATTAAATTGCTCTAGAAAGAGCAACTCAAGAGAAAGACGTTTAAAAGCCCAAGTCAGGTCTGAATAGAAAAGATCTGCCTGAGGGAGAAGCCAAGAGGATCATTCCCTCCAGATCCCTGCCAGGATTTGGAATGGATATTAGCAGTAACGGGATAGTATACAGTGCAGCAAATAGGTGCCACATGCACCTGTAAAAGCAGCTAGAGTCCCTAGTCCGGGTTTTGCCTAACTGGACCTGAGACCATACCACAGCTCAGAATTAGAAGAGCTATGGTTTAGAACCAAATTAAACTCACTCCTTTTTCTCTTGGGTGCTAATTCCTAGTCTGACGCTGCCATTTCATCCTGAAATACCCATGCTAATACTTTCAAAGCTACCTTGGTTTACAGATATTTTACCCTGCTATTAATATGCCCTGCTTCTCAGGTAAGACAGTTTACTTAGATGAAGCTCTGCCCTTTCATGGATATAATGCTTCTAAGGTCATTTACAGCTGGCTTAAATATTCCTAATTTTACATTTTTTATGTTTTTATATTGTACGATACATTGACAAACAGCTCAGAATTATATCCATAGTGTTTTACCAGGAGTCAAGCAGTACTGGACAGAAATATTTATTGATGGTAGACTTTAATACAGTAATTCAAATTTCATTTAGTTGTAATTCACCAGAAAATGAGTGCTTTAGGCAGTAAATCTACCCTCAAGATACATTAATATTTAATATGTGCAATAACTTGGGAGATGTGATATTTCAATTGAAAATCAATATAACTGTAAAATCTTTGTGCTTATGACTTTTTATCATTTTGTTTTATTTCGATGATCTCTCCATAAAATATGAAGCTGCAATTACAATCAAAGATGAGCACTCAAGAAAAGGGAACAAACAATGTCCTCCAAAAGAGCAACTTTCTTCCTGAAAGGAAAAATTCCTCTGCTTTTGATGAGTCTTTTCTTATAGCAACTCATTAGTGTTTTTAAATTAATTTCAAGTTGCCTACTGTCCTCGATAAGCAATTTGTTTAAAATATGAAAGAAATACATACAGAGATAAAATACTTACTGAGCTATCTTAGCAACTAAGACTGCTGCATGTAAACATCCCCAAACTCCAGCCTGAGAAAGAAATTTCTGACTAATATCAGTCGATCTTTCAACTGCAAAGCAGTCTGTAGCATTTTTTGGAAAACCTAACTCTTGCCAGTTGTTAAGAGCATCAGCAATGTTGAGTGTTTCATCAAGGGCTTGACACCAATATTTAAAAGCAACTCTGTAACACATAAAAAACATACTCATCATATTGCTGACATTTTCCAAAGTGGAAGATAAGATTCACTTCATTTTACCTTTATTGCCTGACAGAAAAAAAAAAGATAAAGAAAAAAGATACCATACATGGTCAACAGACTTATTGGGACTTATAATAAAATTAAATTGTCAAGCAATAGACATTATTTCCTAAAACCACATAGAGATCCTTAATTAATTTATTTAATTGCAATTAGCCAGCTAAGAAAAATAAACAATTTCTAGAAAAAAAGCCTCTCAAAATATAGCTAATAGTGAGTTAGAAGAAAGAAGTTATATGGACTTGCAGACAGTACAAGAATGTACAAGACAGTTGAAGGGTATATGAATGCCAATTAAAAAAATGCAATCATGTTCTTTTTTAATCCAATAACTGTGTACCTTTTGTTTCCAGCATAAAAGTGAAGATTTCCAAGTTCATGTAGAGCCTGAACCTTGAGGTCTTTCTGGTTGTTTATTTCAAGGATTCCTGTTATTTATTTTTTAATCAATTAGAAAAAAATATTGTCACATCATTAAATCAGTTACTGAATCTTGAAAAAATTTTGCATGAGAAGTAGACAGGCATTCACATGTAATTCAATGCATGAATATTTTTGTAAAGATTTATTGGGCTTGCATATTTTACCATCAAATGTACAATTTCTTATTTTTCTAAATTTAAAACAAGAGTAGGATGTATTTACGCACCTGTTTACCTAAGCGGTTTTGTTTTCTCAGACTTATCAAATTTCTTCATCTTCAAGAGATAAACAGGGAAGCAGGCCATCGACCAGGGCCCTGCTAAACAACACTGCCTACATATAGCACAGTAGCACTGCTCCTGTCATTTCTACATCCCTTACTTCAAATAAAACCACTTATGGCATCTGTTGACCTGCTACACTTCACCTGTTATGTCACACAGCTGAAACGGGTAAGCTGTAACTCTGTAACTGTATGAGTAAAGTCATGCTAGAATGTAAGATGGAAGCCAAGCAACTAGGTCTCATATTCAAATGCACAGACCCCGAAAGGTCTGTTTCCTAGAAAAAACAACTATCATGGAATTCAAGTTAATCTGCTGAACATTACAGCAGATTTTTAATTTGGGATTGATCAGTATAGCACCACTGAAGTAATGCTTTTTCATAAAATGAGATAACTGTAGAGGTTATGAACCAACTACTGGCTTGTTTAGGATCTAATGCAGATTTTCTGAATCAACAGAAAGAAGGTTATATATTTCTGGAAACCACCTTTCAGACAGTTATAACCGACAGAGGAAAATAACACTGGAATAAACATATATGAACATAGGCAGAATGATATTAGGTGTTAGCTGTACACAGAAATTTATTTCAAAAATTACCAATTGTTTGTTCATAGGAAGAGATAATGACTGAAAGCTGTGACTGTGGTATTGGTTTACTCTCAACCATACTGGACAAATTAAATTTTTCTTGAGAAATGTCACGTGGTGTTGGTAGAAATATCAGTTCAGGTCCTACACTAAATTCCAGCCTTCTCTTTGAAGAGATGTGACAGCTGACTCTTCTTTCAGCATTTTCTAGATCAGAAAAGTGGTTTATATGGTCAGTTTGGAGAAGTATTGTACTATTTCCAGCACCACAAATATTTCTCAAATATTATTCAAATAAATGCATGATTCCTGTGTGCCCTATTTTTATCTGTTTTTCTAAGCTATGATTCTGTCTTTGCGTCTCCTAATAAAACTTATTGGACATAACTCATTTGTCAATCCAAACAAATGAAAATATGTGCCCTGTTAGAGAAAGAAACTCAGGGAGATCTGCCTGTCAGTTGTCTGACAGAAGTTTGGCTGCAGACAGACAAGTGACACAACTGGATGAAAAAATAAATTTATCATCCATGCATGAGACACAAATCATAGGAAATCAGGCTTAGAGATTGTGCTTATGGAACTTCATAACTTTATAATCTATGCTTTTTCTAATTGTCAATAACAACTAAAACTTGATTTTTTAAAAAAAAAAATCTATTCCTTTCACTGTATACTATTTTAACTGCATATACACTTTAGTAAGTGAGAAACAAATAAATAACTCACCTTGTGTGTGTGCAAGAAATAATGAAAGTAGTTTTCTGCTGTGTCTCAGTGCTCTGCTGTGATATTTAGTTTTTTGCAGAGTTTGTCTAAAACATTTCAGTGTATCATTCACATCAAGAGGTACATAAACTAGAGCTTTTGCTTGACTGCAATCTAAAAGGAATTAAATTATGAAGAACAATTTTACATTACATAAATATATATTTTTAGTAAATCACCCCACAAAACATATATTTGAACAATTCCACAACTTCAAAACTAAAATATATTAATGTAATTGTCACCTTTTTTTCCTGTTGGATTATGAATTAAAGCAAAATTATTAAGCACCAGGAACACTTTGAGCATTTTTATCTTTTTCAGTGCCAAATTTTAGTTGTCACGTGACATCTATATTCCCTGAATTACATTTGCCCTGGGCATATATCAGCTCAGTCCTCTGCTCTGAATTCTGGTGTCTGAAGTCTGGAAACATCTTTTACTACAACTGCTGATCCCATTTACTATAATTCCATAGTTTCTCTTTACCAAACCTGTGAGTTGGCATGCTCTCTCCACTGACTGCATAATATTATCTACTCTTACATACAACATTATTTATTGTTTAATGACTTTTCTCAGCTGAATTCAACACAAAGCCTTGTGTGCAATGTCTTGACATCTCTGTGATATGAGGAACTATGCTTTACAAACTGTCATTAAGGACTATAAAACTTTAATCCTGACTGGAAAGTACAACAACTGTGGGTAAAAGAGCTTATAGCTTACTTCAGTTTTTCTATTGATTCTATTAATAACAGTGCAGGTTCACATTAACTTCTGGGTATATTGCTGGATATCCAGCAATACTGACAAAAAACTGGACCAAGACCACCAAGCTCACTCAACATACTGTAGGTCATCTGGCATCTGGATGACAATTGCTTTTCTCTGCTTTCAGATACAGTCTGAATATATTTGGAGAGGTCTTGACAACATTACTATTCATCCAAATTATCAAGAATAATAATTTGAAGACAAAACCAAGTTTATATTAAAAGAAACAGATTACAGGAGAAGTAGAAGACCTATGATAAGGAGGAAAAAAAATATTTGGTTTGGGAGAAAAGAGAACTTGCGATACTGAAGTGTTTTCTGACCTGTATAATCATTTTTCATCTCAGGACAGAAAAAGCATCCAGGAAAAATCTGTTCACTAGCAGAATGGGTGACAGGCAGCTGTAATTTCTGCCCTATGTAGTTTCTGCAACTCATCTAAAAAACAAGTTTTGTTTCATGTTAATTGAATAAGATTCAGAAAAATCAATGTTTCGTACTTAAAATTAAGTATCTAAATACACAGTCATATGACAAAATAAAAGAGGACTAATTTACAAAGACGCCAATGACCCATAATTAGTATCCATATCAGGTAGAGGCGAAAAATTCACCTAAATATTGGATGTAACATATAAGTGTTTAAACGGTAATGAATTAAACTGGTATTTGCCGTAGTCATGAGCAACTTGTTGATGTTCAGCATGCATTCCACCTTTCTTTGTCTGGATAAATGCATGCTTGCAAAGAACCTGTCAGTGTAAGTGTGCCTAAAGGGCACACTGCTTGTAAAGCACAATGTAATGCTGCATAGGGATATACAAGATAGCTCTAAGCAAATAACAGAAGCAGTCTAACCCTGTCAGAGAAGCAAACATCCAGACTTCTATAAAGCGCTAATCCAGCACAGACATTTTATTTTGCTAATGTAGCTACATCACTTCAGAAGCAAAAGAACCAATTCAGAGCTAGTTCTAGTGTCCCTGAATGGCACTGCATTGCGAAATGTAGCCATACCCTCCACATTTCTAACCTGATGGTGTCTTTTTCGAACAATCCTTATTACTATTATCTAACATTGGTCTTTATTCTGTAAGTTGTCTTTCAAAACTATGATTGCTTTTCCACATTGCTCACATTACAGCGGTATGTGGTGGTTTGCCACACTGCCCTTTTTATAGACAGAGGACTATGTTCTGAACAGCGGGGCTGGAAAGAAGTCAGCAGGAAACAGCCTCTGTAAGAGAGACAAAACAGAGCACCTCAGGTGCCCTTTCGCAAGCCAGGAGTGCCTTCTGAGTTCCTGCAAGCCCTGGGCAGCAGTGTGCTGTCTCTAGGGAAGGCAGTGGCTCCTAAACCCCATGTTTATGTTCAGAACATAGTCGTTTGGAATTCCAAACCCCACTTTCCCCCTCTCCTTCAAGTCCTATGTTTATATTAGTAATAGAAACATATTAAAAATATCTACCATGTGACTGACTTTAGCAAAACTTCTTAGAAATAAACCTTAGGTTAAAAAAAGAAAAATTCTAATTTTTAATAGCTAATGTCATGAAAAATTTACAAGTGGCTATGCCAGCTTACTAAACATGCAGAACCATGGCTTTTAATGAGAGGAATTTGCTGAGCAGTTCAGGGGTTTTTTGTTGGTGATCAAGGTTTTCAAGTTTTTTACTGGTATTACCAGTGTTTGAGTTAAGTCAATTTGATTAGTTTTGGGTTTAGGAGCAGCGTTTCAATGCAGAAACAAAGCAATCTTTTTGTATTTAATTGTAATTAATCACAAAGGTTGTGCAATATCCAAATAAATGTTTTCAGGTTAAAAGAGCGGCATCAAGAACTAACAAGAAATTAGATTTAGATTCATAATATGGAATGGATGGGTATGTTATACATGTTCTCTGGGTCATGAAGTCCAGACCTCTGCTGTTGCTGGAATCATGTCATATAAGCGTTTTCATGCAATTCAATCAATTATGTTCATTAATTTATTATAATTTACTATTTGTGAACATTATGGAAAACCATATTAACCTAATCATTGAAAGTATTTCTCTGTATTTACTTCACATTAAGAGTCAGTACCCAAAAAAAGAAATCTGTGGTTCACCTTATGTGCATTATCAGATAGATATTTTATGAAATGAGATTCACGGCTGTCTGGGCCACTGAATTGCTGTATCCTTTCCAACAGCTGCCTCTGAGCATACACCAGCAGTGGACTCACTTGTTCTGTGTATCTCTCACTGAAAAGAAAAAAGAAAACTCTAGTAATTAAGCAAAATAACTGTATATTTAACTATATAATGTTGTTTTTCAGTTTTTATTGGAGTTGGTGTAACTTACTGTGTAAATACGTTAAATTGTACAGCTATGTGTACCAGTGCTTCCCACTTCTTCATTTGATATAACAATTCTATTGTTTTAAGAATCAGATTACATGTCCATTTCAAGTCAACCACATTCACATCATCCAGGGGAGACTGTGGATGGAGATTAGAACCACCATTCTCATCAGTAATACCTCCTAAACAACTGGGAATGCAGAAGTCTCCTTCAGGATCCACAATCTACAGTGAAGAAACATTATTCTACTTGTTATTTTCAAGCTTGTTTTTAGGACAAATCAAATTATAAAGATTAGAAAATACTGTAATCCTCTAAAATCTTGTTACAGAGAATAATGTGCAGATATCAGAATACAATGCAAGAGAAAGAAAACTATCTGTACTCATGATGATAAAGAGTATACTGTCTTAATAAAAATATTTGTTACCTTAAGAGACCTGCTTGCTTGTAGTTCAGTTATCATATCAATGATCATGTCTGATGCCAAATAAAATGGCAACCAGATGGTGTCCCTAAGAAAACACCTGGTAATGGGGAATGCGTCCATATGGGAACGTGAATGGTTGGCAATCAATTGTAATTCTTGAGTATAGTTCCAAAGTTCTCGACAAGCATTTTGAAGCAACGTCCAGTGGCCACCACGGTGAGCAAGAACCTATGCATATCATTCAAAATATCATTATACTTTGGAAATACAGAAATTTAAAGCTTCATTCTTTTATTGCAAAGCTTAGGTATAAGTAATCTTTCAAAATTACAGTCCATGAATAGTTCTTAATAACAGATCATTCCATATTTCAATTTATATGAAGCATTATAGAACCTTAATTTGGAAATTTTCATAGAAGCACTAATTTATAATTTAATTTAATTATTCCTCTCAGTGTGAGAATAAGAAATAAAAATTAATTCACACCACATATGCATGTGTTTTCACTTGATTTTAGAAAGGTTTATGGGAAGAATAGTCAGTCTACATTTCCTTTCAATCACTGGTCCTTCTGTTTACACTACCAAGACATTCACTAAGGCCTGTAAAGGGAAAGGTAAGTCTGCAAGCATTTTCAGAATGTTTTAAGGAACATTAGAATGAAAGTTACAAAGACTAAATGAAAAGTAAAACATTTATATAAATTATTATATGTTTGATAGAAATATACGTTACAATAGGTGATATGTCTGACATATTTCATTCACTGTACTTGGACATTTTGCAGAAGATGAGAAATCACTGCTTTTTCCCACTGAAGTTTTTTTTAAGTTTCTGAAATGTGGATTTTTTCAATGTAGAAAGTAGTAAGTATTGTAATGCAATGCTTGGTAATAAATAAAATGTTTAACAAGAAAGTTTATCTTACCACTGCCCTTCTTAAATGCAAAAATATTTTTGTAAAATGCTCCAATAAAATGGTATTTGACAGAAACTGGTTGTATTCTTTGGGGGAATTAGAGATGGATATTTCTGTATTGTTTGTCATTTGAGTTCCAGTAGTATCTGTTCCACTCAGTTTAATGCTGTGCTCAGAAGATTTATCTGTACCTGAAGACAAAAAGTTCACTGGTTAAAAATGAGTTAAGTTCTCAAAAAAGTAAAAAAGAAAATATTATCAGCCAGCTAGGATTTTCCTGTGGCAACTAAGTACTGAAATGTTAGGAAATGCCAATGTTAAGGTTATCATATTTATAAGGTTATGATATTTAAAATATAAGATGCTTCTACTTACATGTTGGGAGAAGCAGGGATTAAAAAAAAATTTGAGCAAAATAATAATGTGTACCAAAGTAGTTTTCAGCCTCAAAGCCAAAACACAACCCTCATAGAAGTTAACAAGTTTTAGGAAAAAATCACTGTGCGGCAAGCTCTCAAGAACCTTGCTGAGGCTTCTTAAAAGGAGAAGTTAGGAAAAAGGGAAAATTTGTGACAAATTCTGTGGTACGTGTAGAACTGCTTCATTGTTTTATCCAACACCAAATATCCTCCAAGGGGAAACACAGAGGTTCGTGGTAGTGGGATACAGTAATATCCGAGCTATAGGTTTCAGGCAGAAGCTAATTTCAGGCTAAACTCTATGGCAAACTACACACTTCATTAAATCCTTTCATTCGGAAAGGATTTCATTCAGAAGCTGCAAAGGCTAGGAGGTAATAAACAGGATTTTCATTAGTTTTCAGCAATTTTCAGTGGTTCAGTTCTCAGTGACATGTAAGCATCACGACAAAAGAGCATAACTAAAAGTAAGCTTTGCAAAGAAAACCAGTGAATTCAACTACTAGTTTTTGTCATACCTCCTTGGAAAAGGCAAAGAGGCTGGTTGATTCCTACCTTAGGAATTCCTACATGGAATGTTAGGAGAACTTTGCTCTCTTCAGCTGTGGCAAGAATGTGTTCCCTGAAGGGCTATTGAAAAGACCAAGCCTGATTTCTTCTTGAATTTATGGTGGCTAGCCAGACTACTTTGTGTTGACTTGTATGTTACCACCAACATCTTAGGTAATCAAAGTCCTGTAGTTCACAATTACCTACACACAGGAGCCTTTCTGCTCTTGTTGAAACCTTAAAGGATGTTATTGAAAATCGCTGCAATAATAAAACAGTCAAATGTGAAAGACAGGGAATTGAAGTAAAAATGGTAGAAGATAAAAAATTGATCCTGAGGTAGTCTCTGCCACAGTAAAACACTGGGGAGCAAGTTGTGGAGAAGGAAATCTAAATTATTCTATTTAAAATTTGAAAGATAATAATAAACTTCAGTCTATAATTTTAAGACTTACAGAATGACCCAGGAAGTTGGTGACCTGTTAGGAAACCTGAAGGAAACTACAGACTAATTAACAACCACAGAAACTGATAGAAATTACCATTGCATTTAGAATAATCTGGAATATTATCAATTTAATAGGTCTAGGTAACATGGCTTCTGCAAAACAAAAGCTAGTATCACTGATTTATTAGAATTTATAAACTTGTTACTAAAGTATAGGATAAAGAATAACCACTTGATAAAAAGTAACATATTTATCAATACAATAAACAATGCTCAGAGTTATTGTAAATGCCCCATTGTTGACTATGACTTCGTTTATACCAGGTATGCCAGAAAGAGAAAATACAGAGGATACTTTTGAAATCCAGAAATATCTTCTCTTTAAATTAGCATGAGTGTTTTTCCAAAGGTGATGTGGAGAACTAATGATGGAGGTCAGGATAGAAATTAACAGAAAGAAAAAGGTAAGTTGAAACCGATTCCAGTTGTGCACCCATTAAAAGTTCTTACAAGCTTGTTTTTCGGCCATTCCTGAATTTGTAAGGAGAGGAGGAGTTGGTGTTCTTGTGCTATTCTCTGCGGCTTCTCTCACCACTACAGTGCCAGAATTATTTAATGAGAATATTTCAGGATCCAAAATATTGTACCTGCAGAATAGCAGAAAAAAAAAAATAAAGCACAAAAAAACCCTCCAGATATAACATTAAAAAGAATTCTGATATACACAAACTCAAAATTCAGTTTCACAAAAGTGAGTTTTGATTACTTTCCAGCAGCTTTAGGAATCAGAAATAATGAATGACAGCCAAAAGATATAAGGAACCAAAAAATAGCATAGTATAATATATTTCAAAACTTTCATCTGATCAGTCTAGTGAGTAATCAAAAATGTGCATGTCACCCGCCATATGATGGAAAAAAAAACTTTTCACAAAGTAAATTAATTTGCATTTGGAAGCTGAAATGTTCATATGATAAATTGACTGATGATATTGTAATTCAAGCTGTTTGCGTTACTGGCAAAACTACAATATTAACAGCAATCATTGATAAAGCAGTAAGATATACCTGTCCAGACGCCATGAACCACAAATTCCAATGTTATATTGCTCTTCCAGTTTCTTTTTAAATAAGTTGTAGTGTGCAACTGCCAGATAGATATTCATCTGAGACCTCCAGGGCATCTCTTCAAGACATATTTGATGAAACTTCTTTCGGTTTAAGTAGTTACTCACAATTGGTTGCAGCAGTACCACTAAGGTGTGACGAGCTACTTTTTGCAACTCTTCCTTGCATTTCCTAAACCCAAATATATGAAGTAACAAAAAATGAAACTGTTTTCTTGAAGTTCTAGAAAAGAGTATCATGATAAAGACACACAGAAGTGTCCCACTGCATATCCACAAACTTTTATTAACTCAGAAGCATATGACATATTTTTGCTGCAGTCAAGAAAAGCAATTGTACTTTCCCTCTTTAAGTGCACTTAACACACACTAAATCCTATTTTATATTTTACCAACTTCCGTAAGATATTTGTCTTAGTATTTACAAAAAGTTTAGCTCTGCATTTGAAGTTATTTGTACCTGAATCATCCGAACAGATTATTATAGCAAATACAGTGTGTTTCACACAGTCTGTTCAGTAGATGGAGGGTCTGCTATTATACTGTAAATTTGGATCATTCGTTTTATTGCTGTGTTTTGGTAGCTAATCATCCTCAGTGTGAAGAAAACATTTTATTTCAAATGTGGATGCCTGGCTTTCATTTCCAGTCATAGATTTTTTTTATGTTTCTCTGCCAGATCAAACAATTCTGTATTACCCACCATTTTCTCTCTGTGAGGATACACACAATGCTGTAGTCAAATCAAAACTCATTGTTTCTTTTTTTATAAACTGTAAACTGGACCCTTTATCCCTTTATCCCTTTATCCCTTTATATTATTTTTCTGCCTGTTTTCTACCTTTAAAATGTGGGCTGAACAGCATACCATATGCAATGTTCTTATATTATACAGTAATATTTTTATGTAAGATACAAAAGATTAGCTGAAAGAGCAAAAAGCCCAGGATAAGTTAAACATCCCCTCTTCCACCAAAAGCCATGAAAATCATGTTAAGTAAGGTGGGGTTTTTTCTGTCAAGAAGGAAAAATGGTTTAGGTAAATATTTAGAAGATAGCGTCCGGAAGACTTTTTTGAGTTTCTTTATTTACAACATTTCCAGAATCATTTATGTGATTGCTTATATTCAGATATTTCTAGTTTTCTGCTTGCTAGTTGCTGGAAGCGTAAGTGACCAAAGCACCAGGTAATGAAGACTACAAAAACTTTTAGGTCAGAAGGTCCCTTTATTAGCAAGTTAACCAAATATATGCAATTATCTACCAAAAGAAGAGGTGAATGAATTTTCATTTGTTTCTATCAAGGAACAGTTTTCTGAAAGCTACAGAACAGATAATCCAAAAAGACTATCAAAAGGATGATAAAAATCACTCTGAAAGTACTTGAACATCAGGAACAAATAAATATTCTTTATTTTATTTATAACAGGTAAGCTCCCCAACACAGTTTGAAAAGCATTATAGCACACGGATTAACATAGCTTTTCCACCATGATGAAGCAACATGGTCGAGCTAACACAACTGAAATACAGTCTTTGATTATTAATAAAAAGACCTCAAAATCTTCAATAGTTATTCTCTGAAATAGAAATGAGATAGATTTTGTTCTCTTGAGTGGAAGCCAATTTCATACCAAACTAAAACAGAAAAGTGAGTGAACTGTGTACAAATTCATTCCTTTGATAGAAAACAGTTTTAAAATACACCCGTAATTATAAACTAAAGTT
Organism: Anarhynchus alexandrinus; assembly: GCA_008711295.1. NCBI lineage: Eukaryota > Metazoa > Chordata > Aves > Charadriiformes > Charadriidae > Anarhynchus > Anarhynchus alexandrinus. The sequence continues at coordinate 2,218,530 of VUYV01000041.1, forward strand.
CAGTCAAAATATTTTGGTTCTGTATATAAAGCTGATGACTTAGGTTCATTTACCTTTGTGCCTCTGGAGATACCATTATGTTCGGATGTTTCATGAAATACTGTCTAAGAGTCTGTCTTCTTTGAATAGGACTCAAGGCTTCTTTTCTTGGTTTCTTCAAAGTTGAGGCCCCTGGTTTCTTTAAAGATGAGGTCTCCACACTCTTTAAAGAAATCTTCCATGAAAATCTTAAATATACTTCAAATACTTATTTATATCTACATTATCAATTACTTGAGGTATACAGCAGTTTGGCTTATGCAGGAACAGAACAGACCAGAAAATAAATTCTGGAACTGTTTGTCAAAATAAGACAGCAAAAGAAATACTTAATATTCCAGAAAGCTTTACAATTTTTCTGGAAGGTATATGTCAAATGCCTTACACTAAGAAGCCAGCCAGGTTCCCAAATATTTTTTTTCACATACCACTGTTTTTCATCTCAAAGGTACTGGTAGTTCTTTTGCTATTATTATAAATAGTAAATCTTTGCAATGCAAAAACTGAGAAAGAAAACTCTTTCCCTGATCTACCTTAGATGCTAGCAGTATTAAAGCATTACTAGAGGGTTATGAGGGAGAAAAATCTTCCTCCAAAACAATACAAATCCATTAAGATTATTTTTATCTTCCAAGAAAAGCAAAAATTTATTTTAAAAAAGTTCTGAACAGAAAGCCTTTATTGTGCAGTTAGGATATCTGCACAAGGAGTTACTCATGAAAAAGTATAAGTACAACATATTGTACAAAAATGCCCAAATCTATCTCCTTTTCTTGATGTGATGGTAGCCAAGGCACTTCCTATTACCATATTGTTTTCTCTAAAGTGAGCTGTTTTCATTGATTTTGGAATGCATTACTCTGACTCATCTCAAATTCCTCACAATTGTTGGTCCTTCAGATAAATCCCATGCAAACTTTTCTTCCTGGTTTTAGGAGTGCAGAGGTGAGCTGAGGACTAGAGTTTATATCCCAAAGTTTAGTAATTATGCATGACTAGCTGAGGTTTTTATGAGACAGGTTTTAAAAATTTATTTTTGTGCTTATGGTTTTGCTGCCCAGTAAAGACATACATGACTCCTTAAAAAATAAAACTCACTTTCTGAAACTCTGCCATTCCTGTAGTGTATCTATCTGTGCCTTCTGGCAGAGTGGGAGAACTTGTTTCTTTTGTTGAAATTCCATTGATGCAGAGAAGGTGGTCATTCCTCCTGACAAACAAATAATATTAAAATCAGCATCATCATCATGTTAAAATCCTTTCATAGTTGAAGGGTTATCTTTGGGAACAGGTAGAGCATGTCCAATTCCTATTTCATTGCGAGATTTAAATTCAGCAAGTTTTCTTTCCTTCTTCCCCTTCAAAAAATAAGTTGTTCTAATTTTCAAGGTTTATTATAGAAATCTGAATTTATAGGTAACAACTATCCTAACTATCCTAACTATCCTAACAACTTCCTAACTCCTAGTAAAACAAAACAGTTTGCTTCATTACCCAAATTCTACTCCGGAATTCTGCAAAGAATTTCTTCATATCCGATTCTTTTGGTCTTTTGTAACAGCAATTCCTGTTCCCTATAATACATCTCTTTTTCATTGATTATTTGCTTTTCAAATTTTAGAAAAACTGGTGTGCGTTTTTAACAAAGTTTCAGTTACATTTCTTTGTGATACTTTTAGGTAAGTGTCTACAACTTGGTTTCACTTATCTTTTCAGTACAGAATTTTTTTTAGACAGGACAGTAGGCCCTGACCAGTTTGCTTTTGATTCAGCCCAACACACTTTTCTAAGTTATCTCACTGCCGCATAATGATACGGCAAATGGCCATATTAGCAAGTAGTGTCTGTGAAAAGGAAAATCATGGAAATTGTTGATAGTAGACAGGAGTTTTGAACAGACACAGCCAAGGGAGAAGTCTCCATGTGTAATGAGGTCACAATACAATATTTTCTGTAGCTATATAGTCCTCTGTGTTCATGGAACTTCTGCATACTAGGAGCCATGAAAATAGCTCCAGATGGGTCTTCTACCAGGTACAATTTACAGTTTCTGCTATAACTGTGACACCGGTGAACTTAAGTATTAGTTTTTCACTACTATTATAATAGAGATCTACCTTTTCAAGTACACTTGCACATTGCCTGACCATTCCAGAACGCACTGAAACTTCTCTTCATTCAGGATTTTTTGCAAAACTTGAACAAAGAACTCAAGAAAACGTGACTTCTTTCTAAATTTCATCACTGCAATAAAGTAACAAATAATTAACACAGGTTTTGTATTAATGCTGTAAAAGGTTTCTGAATTCAGCTATAACTACAGTTATGTATGTCTCAAAGCACCCATGTAGGCCATGTTGCATGCTGATGAAGAAAAGGCATACTGATACTAAAATCGGGTAGGTCATGGTACAAAACAGCAGGTGCTGAATACTACTTCTTGGGCCTGGGCATCCAGAATCACAAGTTCACTCTGTTTACACTCCTAGAATGACAAACATTCTAGGCACTGAGAAAACAGGTTTGGAACTGTTTTTGTATCATGCAGTACATAGTGCAAAAATATTTTATAACAATATTCAACATCCCTAATTGTACATGTGCCTGAAAATCCTGAAAAAACAATAAAGCAAGTATAAACAGAGTAACTGCATCTTATTCACTTACGTTGTTCTTCTCAGTGACAGTCACATTAGTGTGAAAGCATCACGCAGTTCTCATTGCATCAGTGAACTGTGTTGTCTAGGTTTTAGGCAGCTTTTTAATTGTTTGAAAACTGCTTTTACTGTTTGGCTGTCTTCATAATTTTTTACCATATAAATAAATAAGTATTTATCCTCTCTGAAAGCTATACTAATTTCACAGGCTGGGCTCCATTGTTATTTTGAACACCAGTATTAAAAACAAAAACAAGGCAGTGGCAAAGGCCACATACCAGAATCATAAATCCTATTTCAAAAACACAAGTGTACTCAGACTTTTGGGAATTCCTCTTTCAGTAACATAATTTAATGTGGAAATGGGGTATCTCAATTTAAAAAGAACATTCCACACAAACAGAATCTTTGAAAATTTGACACAACTTAAAAAAAAATCAGCTTATTTTTAAGGTTATTAGAAAATAAACATTAATCAAATTATTTAAAATATTAATCTTTTATATACTTAACATCAACATCTAAAATAATTTGTTGCAAGTATTTCATACACTTCTAAATGGGGCTATATTAAGAACTTAACTATGTTTTACTTGATTTTGTATATTTGAGAGTAAAATGAAGAGAAAGTTTCCAAAAGCTTATTCCAGGCAAGTCGTAGATAGCTTTACTGGCAACTTTCTGAAGTAAAGGAGCCTTTACAATTAAAATAACCACCAATTATCCTACCTTCTCGATAAGCATTGTTTGATGTCCAACATGAAATTACAGGGTAGAGGAACAAAGGATCTTCCTGTCCTGTAAGCTCTGATCCACGAGCTACATCAATAACCAAATCAAATCCATTATGACAAGCAGCAATAGTGTACAATAGAAACTCTAGCTGGAATCGTAACTGAAGACTAGAAAAATCCTTCTTTAGCAAAGAGTTTGCTTTTAAATTTCTCACTGTCATCCAGAGAGAAAATCAAAAGCTTGCTCTTTTCTTCTAACGTAAGTAGCTGTGCCACTTAAATAATGAAGAGCTTATGGATGTGACTGATGAACTTCCAGCTGCTAGAATAATGAGCAGGATGTCTGGAGTTCATCAGAGGTCTAACAAAGGTCCATACAAATCATCTGTGGAGGAGGATGTGCAGTAAGGACTTGTCCAAAAATGTACTTAAGGCTATACAGCATGAATTGAACACACGATGCTACTAGTGACTAGTGTTTACATACATTCTCACCATATGGATAGCATAAGTAGGTAAAGGAATTTTTTTTTCTTCACCTAAATATTTATATAAATATATGTACACGAATATTTTTCTATTCTATAAATAACATATTAGATACAGGTGTAAATAATACATACAACATACAGATATAAATAGTACGTATAATATATAGGAGAACAATAACTTGGATTTACACTTCTGAGAGTTAAATATAACTGCATTACCAGCTGATGAGCACCAGAACAATGCTACATGTGCTAGTTGCTATTTTGCCTTAATACAGAAACATGACCTACAAATTTTGTGCTTAGGCAAGTTCTGTAGCCGAAAAAGATCAATGCAGCTAGTCCCTGAAGAAAGAAAGGTTAAAAATGCACTCTGGAACAACCAGTTGTGATAGTGGATCAATATCTACACCCTCCACTGGTAGCACTCAGTTGAAGTCTGTTGAATGCAAGTAATTTGCAACTAAATAGGACAGCCAGCAGGACAAGCAGATCCTTTTTTATTTTCTTTTTAGGACAAGTCACACCATTTATTGGTACTCTCTCCTATTTGACAAGTTCAAAAATATGTTCCTTCAAATGAGCATTTTCACAAAGAATAATACCTCCCAAATTTTTTTAAATGGGAAAACATCTGACATTTCAGAATTTAAATTGTACTGTGTATGAAATATTTTGGTTTTATCAGTTTCTTACAAAACAGGCAGATTCAGGTCTTTTATATTTTTCTCTTAGACTATCATGAATGGAATGATAAGTGTTGATCCACTTTTAAGGATTTCCTATGACAACGTTTTTTCCAAAATATTTTAACTGCATGCCCAACAGGCGTGCACATTGTGTTAAACCACTATTACATATTTGTATAACAGTTGTAAGCTTTGTTATTTGTTTTGCATAGCCTCAGCAAAATACTCCTCTTCAATTCATATCCTGAAACTTATTGATGAATGTGGTATTTCAGCAACAGCCACCAAGTATTTGCCAATTTCTGAAAATGTGTTCTCCTCTGACTGATCAACCCATTAGTTTAACTTTCTATTAGGTAAAAATGGAACATCATTTTATTAAGTAATCAATATAATTTTCAATTAACTCCCAGAATTCATTAATTCTGTAACTTTTTCTACAGGAATGCTGCCATCAGTGTCAGCAGCAAAAAATGAAGGATCAGTGCACAGATGAATGGAATATTTGCATCACTCTTTTTATCCTATTTATTACCAAATGCTTTCTCTTCTAAGACAAATGCATGGGGGGTTGGATTAGATGACTGTTAAAGGTCCCTTCCACCCCAAACTACTCTAGGATTCTATAATACAGAGATGATGGATGATAACAAGAACATGAGTCTGCAGCATGCCCTTGCAGCAAAGACCAGTTGCATACTGGGCTGTATTAGAAACAGCATAGCCAGCAGGTCAAGGGAAGTGATTATTCCCCTCTATTCAGCACTTGTAAGACCACATCTAGATCACTGTGTTTAGTTTTGGACACTGTAGTACAAGACACTGACATACTGGAGTAAGTCCTGAGTAGGGCCCCCAAGATGACAAGGAGCTAGAGTGCATGACAAAGCAAGAAGAGGCTGAGAGAACTGGGTTTATTCAATCTTAAGAAGAGAAGGCTAAGAGGAGTCTACACTTACCTAATAGGTGGAATACAGAATATGGAGACAGACTGTCCTCATCGATGGCACAAGAGGCAATAGGCACAGGTTGGAAATCAGAAAATTCCAAATAGATATAAAGAAAACCTTTTTAACCGTAAGGGTGATCAAATATTGGAACAGGTTGCCCATAAAGGTTGCAAAATCTCTTTCTTCAGAGTGATTCAAAACTTGACTGGACAAGTGCCACAGCAACATGATCTAATTGGACCTGTTTTGATCAGGGAGCTGGAATAAACGCCTTCCAGAAATGCCTTCTAACCTAAACTATTCCATGATTTTATCCAGGCTCCAAGGAGTACAAGATGCCATGTAAATATAATGGAATCAGTATTGGCTCTGTGTTTTAAGTTCTAATCACATTTCCTTTATAAGTACTACTTATTAATTCACCTAACTTTGGTAGAACTATTAGCCTGAAAATTCTTGTGCTTAATCCAGACTCTAAGATATTTTAAAGTTGATATATTCATTCCTGAGTTACAAGGTAATGCTAGTATACATGCAGTTCCTTCACAAAGAGGACAATTTCTCTTAACTTTCTTCAGGAATCCTTTTCTCCACTAAAATTTCCTGCAGTGGTCATTACTACCAGAAATAGTAGGATAGCAAGACATGCTATAAATGGGCAGTGGCCTTTGCCACTGGAAAACAGAGCAAGCTTAAATAACATAGAACCCAGTTTACACAGGTTGAGAGAATACACGTATTTGCAGAACAGAACAAAAATGACCATTCCTTTCTAAGAAGGAACACGTGTTTTGGTGGAAATGATGAAAAAGATGAATAAAAGTCATTATACACATCACTACCAGGGATAAATAAGACGACTGAAATTATGATTTTTGTTAATTTATCATGGAATATATATAATATAAAAGTACTTCTTAGGCCAGCAATTTTTACAAATAAACCATAGAAAAATGCATAGAAAAAGGTAAGAAGTGTTTTAATAGTACACCCACCTGGTTTTGTCAGTTTGAGGAGATTCGATTCAAGAGCACTTAGATTTTCTGTTGCTTTTTCCATTGCAGCTAAATGGGAAGTCTTTGCAGAAGTGGTCTGAAATATCCAATACTTAGTCATGAAAACTTAGCTCTTACCTAAGTAAACCCAGCAGGTAAATAGTGGAGTTTGGGTTAGATCCCAAGCCTTCTAATTCTGTATCTGATAATTTCACCAATATTGTCTTACTTTTCTTTTCAAGTGAAAATTGATGTTCATAAACTTTTTAGTATGGCTGGAAAAACCTAGCCATGATTCATTCTTGACTGATATCCACAGGAGTGAGTGGAGTTGATCAGCCACCAAATACATTTTTAGGGAAGTCCCACATGCTACTACAACATATTTGAACAGATGATTGTTTGACAAACTATGTTGTTTTCCGGAAAAAAATAATATTTTGTAGATTATTTACTGCCTACAGAGATCAAAATCTTCCTCTGGAGAGGAAGGTGTTTGTTTTTGGGTTTTTTTTCTTTCAGTCAGCCCTACTTGGCTCAAGATATTATATTGTTCCTATGGTCTTAGATTATTTTCTTTTTTTTGGTTTGAACTTGGGAGCAGCTAACACAAACTCAGCAATAAACAATGGAGAAAATAATCTGTCCTGGATCCTATCAGTGTCCTACAAACTTTCTTCCAGAACTCCTTCCCTGTGAGGTGTTTGACTTTTTGTCCCTCTCTCCAATATATCTCAGTTTCATGCTTACACTGCTTCCTTTCTTCCTCTCATTATTCCTAATTTCTTACCTTTTTTTTCAAACCTCCTCCCTAGTAAAATCTCTTCTAAAATTACTTAAAGAAAAAACAGACAGGAAATTATGGAGAATCAATACTTTGATTTTAAGTTGTAGAAAATCCTCACAACATGATGCATCTCTTTGTAATTTAAGTATTAAGGTCTTTGAGATTGAAAGTTCCTCCACCACTGAGAAATATTTTTCAGTCTACACAATTCCTAAGTTACTCTCTTATTATGACTCAGTTTCAAGCAGCTGCTACACTAAACGAGAGGCTAAGTTTCTATATTACTTAGGATATTTTTGCTCTTCTTTACTTATACAATTGTTTTTTCTGTCTAATAAAGCATTCCTGCAATCTATATGTAAAGATCAGTTTTAGATGCTTGTATAAATATCTGCATGATTCCCATGGTTCTGAGCTGTAATACTGCTAACCCCTCTTGAGTTCAACAAGATGAGACCCTGTACCCACTGCAATGTGCAACTGTTCAGAACAAAGATGGCTACAATTAAACAGAAATCTCTCAGCTGTACTTTGGGAACTCTAATTCTATGAGGAAATTTATTTCATACAATCACTTCTATACCAAAAAGCTAATAAATGAGGTCTTCAAAATAATAAACATAGCATTTAGGGAAAAGAAAAAGCTAAAATCAGAGCAATTACTTCAAGTTCTTTTTTTGTGTGTGTTTCTTCAGTTTTCATAGCTCCTGACTGGCAGGGTGAGATTGCTGGTGAGGAATCCAACAATTTTTTCCCATAGTTAACAATAATTACGGCTAGTTCATATTCTTCCCATGAACGTAGTACCTATAAAACAATCATGTTATATATTTTTGTTTTGCATAACATGTAATGTTTCATTATTGTCTACTCATAATTGTCAAAATGCATGAGTATTATAAATAGAAATTAATTAGTCAATGCTGAAGTTTCCTTTAACAAAAAAAAAATGGGACTATAGACACTGAAAGTAATTGGAATTGCAGATACGTTACCTATGTGTTCTACTTTGGCTTAACCTACCCCTCAGAGAATAGAAAGATTTAACCAGAAGTATCTATTTCTGTGATTGACATTCTCCTTGTTCTCAGGCAGTACTGCTATCAAAGAATAAAAAGGGTAACTAAATGATGCTCATTTACCTCTCTGGTATCAAGTGCACATTTGTAAATCTCAACTGTATTAGTGAAAGGAGTACTGAAATTTATTTTTAAAATTATGAAATTTATAAACGCACAGCGTGGGGAAGGGTTTTAGATGGCTTTATCTTCTTTAAATAGAGCTCTAAAGGCCAAAGTACTTCTACTATGTGCAAGGTAACTTCACGTTATGATGTTTGTCTTTGGGATGTAAAATAAGTGTAGAGATTACTTTAGGATAAACACAGTACATGGCCTCATTATTCTGTTGAAATGTTATCTCTAAGGGAAAAAAAAAAATCATCAGGACAAGCAGTCATTTAGCTGGGGAATCCAACAACAAACAGACACTGTATCAAGGTTTCAAGGCTTTATTGACCTTGATAGCTTCCACCTGGGCTGTCTCCCCATGGGGCCAGGAGCTCCCTTTCAGCTCAGGCCTGAGCTTACAATCTCTGCCAGCTCCTATCTGGCAGGAATGCTGGTCTGCAGCGCACTCCAAGCTATGCCTGGACTTGGCCATGGATCCACTGGTCTGTTCACCTGACCCGTGGACTGACTCCTCAGCTTGGCCTCAGACTGCTCCCACCACGATGGGCCAGCCTGCTGGGCTGTGTCCAACCCTAGTTACCCTCACCAGACCTGATCCTGACCTGCAGATTGACTTTCCGGCTTCACCTTGGACCTGCCTCATAATCAAAAATTCACCTGATGATCTGGACTCCTGGTTGAACCTGCCAGCCGTGACACTGCCCTCGGCTCCTGGCTCCCCAGCCTCACCATGCCCTGACACTGCCCTAACACCCATGAAATAATTGCTTAATACCAAGAAAATGGCAACACTAGGGCTTAAAATAGTAATCTTTATACATTTTAAAAGAATGGAAACTGTGTCTTCTTGCAGTGCACTTCCAAAGATTTTTGACACTGACCTTGTTTTGTGAGGTGAGCCCAGAGATCCAGCTCCTATAAAGACCAGGGTGAGGGATCACCAACACAGAGGAACCCCTCAAAGCATCAGCCGCAGCTCAGCTTTGGTATGAGCTCTTAGCTGAGGTGTACTCAAAGCTAGAGGAAAGCTGACTTTTTCAGCATCATACGTTTACTGTGGCAGGTACTTTAAATCTAGCATGGCTCTATACCCAAGGAAAAAAATCCTACCTGTATCACTGTTCTCCTTATCTCGCTAGATAGAATGAGTATCTAAATCATAAATGGGATCTACAGATATGTATTATCATTGAAACTCAAGGTGTTTATGTTTCTGCCAGCATGTGGGACCAAAGTCTCTTGTATCTAATTAGCGCATAAGCTATATATGTTATTCTGATTAAAACTACAAATATAGCCTATCTGCAGTAAATAAACTTCTAAATTTATATATTACATATATGCCTGATTGAAAATAACACTACCTTAAATGTAAAAATACACGCAATGATATAAAATACAGATTTCATGTCATGGACTAATAATTACAGTCTATTTTCTGAACAAATGAAAATTCACAGTTTTATTAAAAAGTCAAAATGTCACTGTTATATAAAATGCCCTGATACAGAGATAGTAATAAATATTTCTATACCTTTGCTATTTAAGAGTGCTCATTTCCTCAGACATCACTCTGAAGGCCAGTTTATTAAATCTTTTTTTTTTTCTCTAAATGACAAGAGCTATATCTGAAACTAAACTGGAAGCACAATAATCCACACAATACCTTTGCTGTATAAAATGATGTACAAGCTATCATATGCTGAATACTCTCGTAACATTCTGCCTGCCTTCTCTGCAAAGTAGCACTTGGAATTTCTTGAAAGACAGTCAAGCACTTAATGAGGATCTGTAAACACAAGGGTTAAAACAAAGTTTGGAGTCTGCAACATACTTACAAACCTGTACCTCTGTACAACCTATTGTATTTGATGGTGAACTTTAAAAATACTTCAAAATCTAATGGACAGGATAAAATACTAGCTCTACAAAAGATAACAATAAAATTTCCATTGAATTTAATGGTGTCAAGATTTCAACCACAGCCCTTTGGAATAAATGACATGTTCACATAAAATCACAGATATTAAATTACAGATACATGATGGGTATTTTTGCTGATTTAATTAACATGAAATCAAAGAATGCTTAATTCAGTGAGATGACGCTCCTAGTAGAGGACTACTTAAAACTATATTGAGCTGGTCAGAATTTTAGATGAAAGAGAAATGTTTTTGGTATGGTCTAAAAATAAAATACTACTTTCCCCATTTCCGTCCAATAGACATGAAAAGAACATGTGACTAAATTATTTTTCCCTTTAATTAGGAAATCTGAAACAGGAGCCATTTCCAGTGGCTAGCTATGCCTTTGGTAGGTCATCACAGCCAATGACTTCTTAAGCAAGAGGCTATCCCTGTATCTAAATATATTTTTTTTTTTCTAAATGCTCCTAAAAAGTTGTCAGGGCCTTAAGTGCCCCAGTAGTCACTCTGTGAGCAGCCTCACCTGGGGCCTCCTTCCACACCTTCTTCCCAGGGGCCCAGGAGTCCCAATTAAGCTCAGACACAAGCCTTCAGTCCCTACTTGAGACATAGTATTGGTGTGCTGGTCTTCAGTTATGTCTCCTGGATGGACCTGTGTTGTAGCCTTGTCTCCAGTCTCTGGCTCTAACTCCTACAGCTCCTGACTTTTTCTCCTGGATGAACCACGGGCCAGCTCAACAGCTTCACTTTCTCTGGACTTTCAGTGGATCCTCTTACCAACACCCTGCTCTGTCTGCCATGTTCAGGTGCTGCTAGTCTGTGCCTTGCCTGCATGGCAGTCACTTCATCCTTCTTCATAGAGCAAACATGATCTTACTGCTGCTCCCTGGCAAAATTACCTAATTATGGAAAAAAACTTGCATGTTTCTACTCTGTCCTTGCTGAATCTAAAAAACACGTCCACTGCTTCAGAAATGGCAGGAAAGGATTCAGGTACTCTGTTTTCAAAGAGAAAGTGCTTGCTTCTGGAAAGGAGCACATGCCTGAAAACTAAAGACTGCATCATCAACACATTGAACAGCAGCCTTTTTTTAAGAAGAAAACTGTGTATGAAGCAAACTTTCCAAAAAAAGCCATAGGCAAATGCTGCTTTTCTTTCCTCAAAGTTGCCATCTGCAAATAGCATTCAAGTAGAAGTTACAATGTAGATTCTACCGTAGTTTAAAAATACCAACAAATCATCCTGAAGAAACAATCAATATTCTGCAGTTACTTTAGCATATCTGAGAGCAGAATCTGTGCAGCTTACACTGAACATATATGCATAAAACATATATGAACATATATGCATATACACACAAAACCGTAAAAGGCTTTTCTTTCAGTAGCTACTAAGAACTCGAAGCCTAGATACTTATCTCTCCCACTGTACACTCCATTATAAGTTTAATTTGAATCACTATAACTGCAGGACTTGGATGCCAGCTGCTTTGTCTTAAAATGCTCTCACCTGAACTACTGGCACTGAAGAAATCTTGTGATAAATAATTGGAGCAAGGAGACCATAACATTGTACAACAGACTGCAGGGTATAACTTGCATCATTCAACCAATTGCTAAGTTCAATTGCCACAGTCATTCTTTCACATTCTGCTAATCTAGCAACCTGTAAAACAAACATACATTTTGATTCAAACATGAATTCTGTTGGTTTAAATCATTTGAGAGTGAAAGAAGACAGATGTTATTGCGGTTTAAAAAGCAATGTAAGCAGCAAATAAGATAAAGTTTAAAAATGAATTTACATTGACACCTGTTAGAAGTATATAAACAAATGCAGCATTATTCATTATTCTAAATGAAACGATTGTTCTTGACCTAACTGTGCCCTCTGAATTTACCCATATAATTTACAAAGCCTGGTTATCAACCTCAACCTCTGCGGAGCGGAAAGTTCACATGCTAACCTTTCAGAGTAGGTAAGGGAAGGATAACAATCCCTTCCTTTCCCATACAGTTATCTGCTGCAGTCCTTGCATGTGTGAGCAGATCCAGTAAAGTGACTGAGTAATCAACTGCTCACATTTTTACAAGACAAGGACTTCAGCAAAGAAAGGGTGGAATAGGAATGTAATAACACAATAGGCAAAGCTTGACTATCCAAACAAAAAAGAAAGGTTTTGTTGTGATTAACATGTCATTATACTATAAGAAAGTCTGAAATAAGATAAAAGAAGCTTAGTACATTAAAACCATGAAAACATGTTAGAAGTTCAATATTAATGAAAATATATGTATTAAATAGCAGAAATGTTTAAAATTAAAAATCCAAGGTGCATCTTAGTAGGACAAAAATAAAAATTATTATATTTCTTGCTTAAATTATAGTATATCACCATGGAAGTCAAGGAAAATCCTTCCTTAGTTGGGATCAGTGGGCTATGGATTAGGCAATAACTGACTCCACCAGGATACAAAATAACCAACAGCTACTAAAATACTTCAGAAAGGAAGACCTGAAGTATTCTGTAAATAGGATTAGTACATTGCAACATTTATCTTGCAGCGATGAAATAAAGCTGATCAAAAAGTAAAATCAAATCCAGTATATTATTTTAAACCACACATACTTGTTCCTTATAAAGTATCTCATTGGAACAGATGGAATCACAGAAGAGTGCTCCTTCCATGACATTAATGTCACAGACAGCAAATATATTCCTCAGAAAGAGGTGCAAAGTAATAGGAGAAGTCTGAGATACAGCTTCAAAACATAACCTACAAAATAAAAAAGCAAAAGAACAGTAAAAGCATGTTAATGATGATTCTGACATCTCATGCCTGAAAACGCATTATAATAAAATGCAGTCTTTAATTTTAAAGTTATGGACAAATTCTACTTCTAGAAATAAGATTTATACATAAAACTGAAAAAAAATGCTTAAAATTTCTAACAGGAAAAAAAAAGGGCTGACTCCTTTTCAAATTGTTGTCCACCTTCTACTATCCTAAGACAGTTTTTCATTAGTTGTTTCATCTAATCCAGTGAACCTTACTTTGAACTTTCTTTGAAAACTTGGGATGCTACAGCTTATTTATTTTAACTGTGTCCTTTTACACACTATTTTTCTGTATTCTGACAATGACGCATGCAGTTGTGAAGTCAATTACTAAGTATTAGTAACAGTCCCATTTTCATCACTGATGTCTTGTATTACAAGTCTCAAAAGAATTTCTTTTCTTCTGCCTGCTTTTTTTGTTGAGTTTTTTCCTTCCCTGGGGGTAGGGGGGCATTTGTCCTTGTCATATTTTTTCTAATATTCTTGTTACAGGAAAAATCTTATGATTTTGAAGTATTAGAAGTAAATTCCTCCTTCTCCTCAGTTGTATTTCCTAGAAGAGACTGAAACTCGAGAAGGAAGATCAAGTAGACACATTCACGTACTTGACATTACCAGGATATCAACAGGGCTTCCGGCTGGAAACAAGAGTTTTCATTTCCTTCCAGCTCCCTCTACTGCCTCTTTAAGTCCTCTGTACTTTCAAGCTAATCCAACTAATTTCTTAGCTACCGATCAGTAAGACTGAAACTGCCTTATTTCAGGTCTGATACTGCAGCTTTGAGAAAGTTCTATATTAATTAGGGGAAAAAAATTAAGCTTGGACATAGCTATCAGAAAAGTAAAATCCCTGAATTGCTTTCTATAGCTGTTTAAAATTTGCTATCTTCATTTGATTTATTTGAAAGTAGCTTCATTCAAATGTTATCTCTGGACCTGTATGTATGTGAAAACAAAAAAAAAGCACAATGACCAGACTTGCATTCCTGCTTTTTTCCCCAGGCCAGGTATAGATTTAAAACATCCACATAGTCGTGAAATAGGATGTCTAGTGACTATCTGCCTGCATCAATGCAGTCCACAGGCTGCCTGTAAATCCCTAATGCTCTTATGGCATGTAACATCAAGCCCCTCGGTCAATTTGTATGCCTAGTATCAGAGACATGGTGGCACCTGAAGGACAGACAGGATACACGCCAGTGGTCTGGCTGAGCCCCAAATAACAAGAAGTACACTTAGGCACATTACTTTCTCCTGTAACGGGATTCAAAGCACGTGCAAGCCTACACTATCTGCTTGCATCCAAACAGCATTACCACAACAAAACCGTGGGCTCTGATGCAAGTAAGACAAAACAATATAGCAAAAACTCTAGCTACATCATCTGTCTCAGAATAGCTGATTACCAGTTATTCTGTCTGTGAAGTGGAAATGGAAATATTATGATGAAAGTGTTGGGAAATCCCCCTAATATCTATTTCTGGAAACAAAGATCTTTATTCCTTCTTTATTTCTTGAAACATTCAAGAACTATTAACACACATGCAATAAAGTTGCTTCTTGTCATTATGGTTTCAAGACTAAGCCAGTCTGTCAAACTGAAACAGAGATGTTACAAAACTTTTTCATACCTCTTCCACAAGTTTGCCAAAACTTTCCTAATGAAAGAATTAGTCCAAAAAGAATTCCATACAGGTAAAGATGGTGATTTGTGCTCAGTAATATTGGATATTAATTCATTATCAAATTATAAGCAGTCAACTAACATTCAGAAGTATTAATTTTTATTATAGTATTTCATGTCTATTATTTCACACAAGTCTCATTCTTTTATCTGGGAATTAATTAAGTTGTGATTTGCTTTTGCATTTGGATCTATTGAATTTCAGTGAATGTAACTGCAAAATTTCTAGCTGGGCTTTGTCATCATGAAAACCCTATAATATTATGACTGAACATTTGAAATGTATTTATAAATGAATTAATTTTAAATATCTCTTCCAAAGCACTTTAGTATAGTCAAAGATTATTGGCAGATTTATATCTGCCCCAAAACAAAATTAGCAAGCATTTACCCATTTTGGGTAGTGTTCTTGACAAAATTTTCGGAATTTCTGAACTCTACTGCTCCTTTAATTGGAAAGTCAAGAACACAGTGCATATTACATATTTTGCATATGAAAATGCATCACACAAAATTAACAGCCTCTTTATAAATGTTTCCCATTATCTTAAGAAAACAATCATTATAAAGAATTAGGTGTGTAAATGCTAGCAGTTCCACAAACAACAAAAATCCTCTGCTAATTATAAAACACGATGTTTTCATAACACATTTCACCCCTTTTTTCTTCAGAATGTTTTTCATATCTCAAGTCCAAACAAATTTCACAACCTGGTACTCTTTAAAATACAATGTACACATCTATAATTATTATTTTAACTTTGTTTTCGCCAGTTACCTGTTTTCAGATATAGTCAGATTACTACTTGCAGAAATAACAGCTGCACTGGCAGGCAGTGGAGAAGAATTTGAAACAAAATAATCCCACATTGGCAAAAATGCTTCTCTGGCCAATGTATAGTTGCCAGTCTGATAGGCTACCTACAAAAAAAACCCAACAAAGTTTCAATGTTCAACAAATAACCAAGCCAAATATGATTATAGTATAAAGAAAGGTTTTAAAACTCCCCATCCAACATGTAAATTTACAATTTCTGTAAGAATATTCTAACATATTTGAATAGAACACATGTAGTAGCAATCTGATTCTACTAATATTAGTTTGCCTTCACAAAATCAGAGAAGGCAAAAATGTTTCTTGACTGTTAACCAAGGATCTAACAGCCCTTTGTGGAATACTTTACAGGTATTGTGCTGCACTTTTTGAAGGCATATTATTTCATCCAGGTTCATTTTACTTTTGTAGAATGCCCTGCTGCTCTGGATAATGGGATGTAAATGGAGCCACACAAGTAGGCATAAATTAATGCGGATACCTCTTACTCTAGGAGATTTTAGGAAATCTAACAGTTCCCCATGATCTGATCTATAGGGCTAGCCAATTTCACTTTTCTCCGTGTCACAACCTGTTTTAAATTTTCTTTATTAAGAATACAGAAAATTATGATAATGGTCTAACAGAGCTTTTGTGGTCTTCCACCAGACACTACAAAAATAATTTCAATACGAAAATGGGTGGATTTGATACCTGGTAAGTTCAATCACATTTTTCATCCCATACTGTAATGACTAACAAGATGACTTCTAACACTTGGTCTCAATCACAAAAATGAAAAAATAAATGATAAAAAATAAGAAAGAAGTTAAATGCAGGCTGAAAAACAGGAACTGGGATAAGAAAACTAGCTGAGAGACATCTTTCACATTAAACCGTAATTTCCAATAATTTTGAATTAAGAATTGAGTTACTCAAATATACCATTTGTTATGTTAAAATTGTGATTTTTGTTTATCAAGCTTTTGGCAGAAAGTCTTGAGTTTTTACCAGAAGAAGTTTTAGAGCTACCAGTGAAAAAATGTAATTTCAACCAAATTAAAGTATGTGTTTATTAGCAAAGACTCTAACCCTACCTCAGTTAGATAAGCTCGAACAGCAGTAGCAGAAAGAGGTGGGTAAGCAAGGATTGGCTTAGTCGTTTCCCCAATGGCATCACCAATAAGTTTTCCATCAGAAGAATATGCTGCGACTGCAAATATGTATTTCTCATTGGGATCTAAGCCTTGTATTTCCAAGAGGCTTTTCCCATCAGCAGGTATCTAGATAATAAAAATATTTTTTAGTTACATCCACTGTACATATCAAAAACAAATCTCAAACTCTGAACTTTCATTGTTAAATAAAATGTTTAGCAGTCTTGGATACAATCTAAGTATAACCTAGATTAACAGACATGTCATGATTCCATGTAATAGCGGGTTATTGAAGACAATGAGAAAACAATGAGAAGACAGGGGAAAAAAAAGCATCCGTTTTCTCTGGAATGCAGTTGAGTATACAGAGCACATAACCTAAGAGAACAGTTAAGTACCAGGACCTGGAGTTTCTCTAAGACATTTTTGTCCATTTGCACATTCACACTGTGAGTGTGCATGCTTGCAGTCATTGAGCTGAAAACATTCTACCCCTGAGCCATGCTTCCTGAGAAAGAGCATATGGCTCTCCTCCATACATGTCACAGGCATGTATTAGATATGGGCAGAGGATGTCACAGGTCCTCTCAGCACCATTAACAGGACTTTGGAGTTTGTGAATGTGTATATAAACAATATCTTCTATAAACAAGATTTTCTCGACATTTCTCCTTCAAGTAACTGTCCACCTGCACTTTACCATCATGGCTCACTTCTAACAGGCTTTTCTGCCTTCCCCTCCATAACCAGGACAATTTACACAAAGGAAAGTTTTAGGGTCTTGAAACAACTGGCACAGTGACTGAAGCACAACATGAGAAATGAGGTCATTGTAAGGTAGCATCAACACAGTGTCCTTATTCAAATACTGTCTGGCCTTCAGAAAGAGACCTCTGAACAACAGAAATCTCTTCAAATGTTGGGGCTGAATCCTGAACCAGCAGATCATAAATTAATGTAAGACAGTCTGTAGTATCATTTTAAAGCAAGGTTTTCTCATGTTGATAAGTTGATAGATCATTCCACCACCAAGAATTCTAAACCTTTTCCATGGAGCAGGCAGATAGTGACTTTGTCTGCAGATTAGCATTTTGCAAAAGCATATCCTAAAGCAACCAGAAGCTCCACTGCTGAGGCATATGGTTAACCTCAGGTCTGTGCACCTCTAGTGCCTGCTAGAGCTAAGACAGTCAGTAGTTTGGGTGGATTGCAGCAAGGTTACAGAAAGAACAGCTAGCGGTGGGGTGAAAGTCTCCAATGAAACACTTAAGTCACCTGGAGCAGGATAGTATATTGCAACTAGCTCACTGGACATGGCGGGAAGCTTGATTCTCCGGATTTGATCATAAGAATATCAAGAATAACATCAAAGCCTCTATTGCCAGTAGTTACACACACCTCTTTTCGTACATCTTCCTTTTTGGGGAGGAGATAGGGGGGACAGGTGCAAAGGGAAAGATTTCCTCTCCATCACCAAAGACAAGTCTATCACTGTTAGTATAGAGCTTGCTCGCAAAACCAGGAAAGCTTAAAGCACAGGGCAAAAGAGGTTGAGATCATTGTTCTGTCACAATGCAAAACAGAGACCTGCCCTGCAAAGAACAGAATTCTTCATGAAGAAAATTTCCAGAGGTAAAAAGGATACCTCAGGTCTAAAACTACAGTAAAATTTGCTGAAGAGCACATGCTGAAGGTTTTTTTCCCCTTTCTTAAAACCCCAAATGCAGAGTATTTGAATGGATCACAGTTGTCATTCAGGTGGACAATGCAATAGCATGCATAAAGTGAGTGAAAAACAGAACTCTCTCAGTCTGTGCAGGAACATCAGAGTGTGATCCAAAGGGAAAAATCTACACTAACACAAAACAAAAAATCCAAAACAAATTCAGAAAATAAAACATCAAATTGTAATGAAGAAATAGTATAAAAGAGTACCGATGCAGTCACATGATCAGTCACAAGTAATAAAAGATGGGTGGGATGATTTGTCATATCAGATGTTCACAGCAAGAAAAGGAAAGAGCATGAACCTAGAAGTCAATCATGTCTGAACATGAAGGTTATTGAAGGAGTTATATTATCATGTTGCCAGAATTAAGCAAGGTAAGGTCTTGTTAAGAAGAAATAGCTGATAGAAGTTACACAATTAAGAAAAATATTAAATTTTATATCTGTTTAGAATTTTTTTTTTTTAAATCCCTGGAAAGAGTAAGTCTGAGGCACAGTATAAATACATCATATACATCATATACATTATATTTCTTAGGTGTCTCTCAAAAACCAGTTATAACAGAAGGGACAGAGACTTGTCTAACATGAAGCTTTTGAATCATATAATTCATTATTCAAAAAAGGTTCCTAGAACTTTTTTTGGTTTTCAGTATCCCTTCAGCCTAGCAAAATTTCAATTGCTTAAAATAAAGATCAAAAGGTTTGTCAAAGGCTTGGCCAGTTACTTGATTAAAAACACATATCAGATGTATAAATTTAGAAAGTTGGGGCTTTTTAAAGGAACAGAGAATGACCTAAAGGAGTTTTACCTCTGTCTTACCTCTTCTCCTGCATTTGGAAGTTTATTGTTATTTAACCTTACTTTCATATTACTTCCTCCTGCTACAGAGCCCAAAATACTGTACCATGAAACCTTTGAAGAAAATGAAAACAAAATGAGTTGATACATAATAGTATTTCCAACTTTTGCCTAATGTAGAATGTACCAATTTTGTGAAAACAGATTCTGAAAAAAAAAAACCCTTAGTTATAAAAATGCATAGTCCAACTGCACTAGAAACATTAATTAATTTATTTAGCTGGAGAACTAGATATACTACAATGGCAATAAAAGCAGATGACTGTCTATTATCCTATCTCCTCCCTTGAACTACCCTCTACTTCCTGTGGATTTAAAGTCATCTAGATCCCCTATTTGATCCTTGCAATGGTATTCTTCTAAAGTTGACATCAGCTTCTGATTCAACAAACTACTTGAGGACAAATCCTTAAAAGCAGGCAACAGAAATGCAAACATGAAGTAATGCAGTAATATTTTCTAAACAAGCTATGCTCTTAGTTCCTACTGAGATCAATGTTTTTTTAATGCCATCGAGCTGCTCATAAACTCATTGGGCATATCATCTCCATTTTTCAATATCTTTAACCAACGAAGAATGTGAGTATGCATTCCTGGACCAGTGCTCAGTTGTGTTCAGTGAGATCAAACATGGAAACTAATTTTGATTTCATCTCTGCAGAACTGGGCAGATGGATTTCAGTAGGTTATGCATCTGATGAAGCTCTTGCATTAAACTTCTACTAAAAACTGTACTAAGTCTATTTACTTTTAGTAGACATTTAAACAGCCCTGAGGTTTGGCAGATGAGTTCATTTTTCAACATATAAAAATTCTGAACAGCTAAAATGTTCATTTTTCTTGTAATACACATGATTTTTCTTGCAATGAATCCTGATTGTTTTTCAGAAGGAGTTATTGAAATAGAGGAGATTATTTGCTGCAAATTAGCAACTTTCAGATCTGGAAATTTTAGAGATAATTTGACTTCTAGTACAAGAACTATATATCTCTAATTAAATCCTAAGTATCCATTTCCAGTTAATAAGTTCCTCATAAAAAATACCTTGCATGTCCATTCAATATCTATGTGTATCTGTTGTGGCTTAACCCCAGCTAGCAACTAGTACCACGCAGCTGTTCGCTCAGTCTCCCCCCATTTCCCCAAGTAAGGTAGGGAGAAGAGGGAGAAAAAGGAAAAAAAAACCTCATGGGTTGAGATAAAGACAGTTTAATAGAACAGCAATGTAAGATGACAATAATAATAATAATAATAATAATGGTAAAAGAATATGCAAAATAAGTGATGCAATACAGTTGCTTACCACCCAATGATCGATTGCCCAGCCCATCCTAAGCAGTGATCACGGATTCCTGCCCCCCAGCAACCCCAGTTTATATACTGAGCATGACGCCTATGGTATGGAATATTCCTTTGGCCAGCTTATCCTGTCTACATTCCGTCTCAGCTACTATGGGAAGCTGAAAAAGTCCTTGGCTTAATATAAGCATTACTTAGCAACAACTAAAACAATATGTGTTATCAACATTATTCTCATACTAAATCCAAAACACAGCAGCTACTAGGAAGAACATTAACTCTATTCCAGCTGAAACCTGGACAGCATCTTTAGAAAAAAAAATTCTTCTAGAATATCCGGGCTCAAATTATAGGAATAATAATCTCATTGCACCATCTAGTGGTCCAATATGTTACATTCACTCTCCTGTATCGAACAAAATGAAGTATTAACTGTTACTAAAACAGATGAACGACCAGATTTTTAAAAACTGTATGTTTGAATTTTATGTTCATTAGAGATATAAAGGAAGAACTTTTCCCTAATTCATTTCTTTTAAATTCACTAATCAAACTGCAATAAAACTGCAAGTTATAAAACAACTGTTCACAGAAGTATTCTTACCACTATTAATAAGATTTGAGTTTCTACTGGTTTTATACACATCGTTATTTTGAAGCAGCTTGCAAAATCACTATGAAAATTTCTCTCAAGAAAACCACAGCTACTGAATTTTTCATCCTTCAGCCTGTTCGAACCTTTCTGGACATATGAAGGAGAGTAAGGTGATTTGGAACAGACAGCATGAACCTACCAAGGGTAAATCATGGCTGACCACCACGATTGGCCTCTGTGACAAAATTACTTGATTTACAGAGGGGGGAGAGGAGGGTGGCAACAAGGGGAGCACTGCAGGCGACTGCCCTGGGACCTGTCCTGTTTAATGTCTTTAGCAATGACCTAAGGAAAAAAGTGAGCACACACTCACCAGGTTGTAGATGATGCCAAATTGAAGGAAACAGTTGGTATCCTTGAGGCCAGGATTGCTATTCAGAGGGACCTAGAGAGCCCGGACAAATGGGCCAACAGGAACCTCATGAAATTTAAGGACAAATGCAAAGTCTTGCACTTGGGAAGGAAGAATCCCTTGCAAGGATACAGGCTGGGGACTGATGGGCTGGAGAGAAGCACTAAAAGGATTTGGGGGTCATGTTAGACAGGAAGCTGAACATGAGCCAGCAATGTGCCATGGCAGCAAAGCAGCCTAAAAGCATCTTGAATTGTATTAACATAAGTACAGTTAGTAGACTGAGGAATGTCATTATCCCCCTCTGCTCAGTACGCATTAGACTACACCTAGATACCGAGGCCAATTTCCCTCCTGCCCCCCCATCACTCTAACAAGAAATGTTGAACAACTAGAGTGATTACAGCAGGGGACCACCAAGATGAGCTGGAACTCTAGCCCTGCGAGAAGAGGCTGAGAGAGCTTATTCTTCCTGGAGAAGAGGTCACTTCAGGGGACCTACCAGGAGTGCCTGCAAGCAAGTGATGAAGAAGGTGTAGCCAGGCTTTTCACAGTAGTGCATGGTAGGAAGATGAAAAACAATAGACCTAAATTGAAGCAAGAGAGATTACAATTGTACATAAGGAAAAAAGTTTTCCCCATGAACAGGTTGCCCTGTTGGAACAGGTTGCCCAGAGAAGCCGTTCAGTCTCCATCCTTGGAGGTCTTCAGAACTGACTGGATAAAGCCCTGAACAACCTAGTCTAATCTCACAGCACCCTACTTTGAGCAGAAGGTTGGACTAGAGACATCTCCTAAAATCCCTTGTGATCCAAGTAGTTCAGTGATTCTACATGTTCAACAGAAGGTAGATTTTTCCACCTGAACTGTGGCACTTCAGCAGAGGCTTCAGTGTGGTACCTTCTTGCATCACATGATGCAACAGCCTTGCATCCCTTCCGAGGGTAACTAGGAGTATGTCAGACCCTAAGCGAGAGAATGAGCTTTTGGCGAGTAGAATAAATAAGTGTTACACAACAGAAACACCAAGGATCATGATGCATGAGACGAAGAAAGTTTCATGCAAATGTGAAGATCAAAACAATGAGTCACAATTGAGTCACAAGGGGGAAAAAAGGCATACTTAATTAAGTCAGAATAACATAATCTTGTCAAGAACAATGGAGAGAACTGTGATGGTATAGCACTGTTGAAACAACTTTTGCTCTCTTGTGTATTGTTTAATTATTTCTTACAGAGTCATAATGAAAAACATTACCTGAGTATCTGAAGAAAACGGGGCTGGTTTAAATGTCATTGAGCAATGTGATCTAGAAAGTAACAGAGGAGGAGGAGGAGTCCTGCCTTTTTTCTCGCTGCTCATAGCTTCATTCAGACTGTGATACAATGCACTTTGTTCAGCTTCAACTTGGTCAATTAAAGTTAGCGCTTCCTATGATGTAAATTAAAACAAAAGGGAAAAACTATTAGAACATAACAATCAGAATGATATAATACTTAGAAACAGTTTTCAAAATGATCTTATAAAAAAATCACAGCTATGTAGAAAACTTTTTGCAGATTTTCATATCATCTTACATCCTAAATTAGGATGAATGGTACTTTGTGTAAGTCTTACATATGCAGATTAATTTCACAATGTACAATAAAGGGAATGCAGGGTTGCATATGAAAGAGGAAGGACTGAGGCACATCCAGTTTTGGAAGAACATGTAGGAAAAAAGAGAGTGTTCACAAATAATGTTGATTAGCAATTAGCGGCAACCTGTGATTAGCTCCAACAAGAAACAAAAAAGATATCAACTCTTATTTAGGAGAGAGCTGGAGACCTAATCTGTGGAATTTCTGAAGGAGCTGTGGAAGTACTTACACTGATTTTCTGTACTCCAGAAACAGGACAGAAATAAAGAAAAGGGAGGAGAGTGCAGGCCTGGAAAATATAGGGCTAAACCTGGTTAGCTGGAGAGAGCTGAGAGTGGACTGACAGTCTATTAGTGTCTTCCAAAAATGTGGGGGCCTCCTGCACACAGTGATTATGCAGCCATCTGGTTGTAGATCAGGGTACATTTTTTTCTTACTGGACTGAAGGGCAAATTGGTAGGCTTTTTCACCTTGTTTGAATTGTCAGGATAAGATAAACTTAACTTGGAAATTTAATATTCAGAACTTAGTACTTTTATATATTTACTTGTGGCAGCTGACCAGGGCAAATCAAAGCCAAAAGGGCCAGCTCCCAGAGCTGAAGAGTTCGGGGATGCCTTGGACAAACTACATTCTTTTGGAAGAAGAGAGCTGATATATTGCTACAACTAGGGGTTTTATTTGAAAGATTTTAGTACCATACACCGCACCAAAGATTTAGACTGAACTGAGTCTGAAAAATAAACTGAAAAAGAACATTGCAAATTATTGGTTACTCAGGGACAGTCCTATAATCTTGCAGCTTTACAGTTCCTTGTTTCTGTCCTCATATATTTATCAGGCTATAAGAACAACCATACTGAGTCAGATCACAGATTGAATAAGCTTTGTATCTCATGTCCAAAAATGACCAAAAACCTGCCATAGATTTATAGAGAAATAGAGAGCTAAGATTTAACAGAGCCTTAATCACATCACATAGCTAATCATTTGCACATCCCCTCACTTCACCCCACTCCCTCCCCATTTAGATTAGGGTTGCATCCACCCTAGTGAGAAATGTTTAAGGAAGAATATCAGATAAAGAATAAGATAGGGAGTGATTCTTTCCCTTAAACAACCATTCAACTTTCACAATCAGTAATTAGAAACTTCACTGCTTCCTTAAAAATTATACTTCTTTGTAGTAATCTGTACTGTGATACAATTTTAATTAAAAGAATCACAGGCTCATTCTTCTCTGGGGACATATTTCTTATTATGATGTTCTACAATAAAAAAGGCACAATCCTCTACTCAGAAGCATGAAAGGTATGGATTTGCTGTTCATGAAGTGAGCACCGTCCACCTCAAGGAGGAAAATTAATTAAGCATATAATTAAATATTTCATCATAGTACAAATATCAAAGATCATGCTAAGTTTGCCCAGGCAAAGTTAATTCTGACATTTTCTGGCAACTGGCTGCAAATATATTATATTCTTTTACCTACATCTTTCTCTGTGAAAAGTGCACAACAGTAAAATATAGTGAAGGTCAGTATAAGGCCTTTGCAAATGCTTGTTCGGGATAACTACACAGTCTTGGAAATTGCTTGTACGTCTTCACTGGTGACTACAATTACAACTTTCATAGCATATCACTACATCTTATATTCGTAAATACCATATATTTTTCAAATATATGAGAGAGATTTTTTGCGTGTCTTTTCTGATCCAGTTTTTGCATTCTTCTGACATAAAAGGTATGTGTGTTAATTACCATGGTTCCAAATTTGTAGCACTTAAAAGAAAAACGCTTTCTGGTAACTTCTTGTTTAAAATACTTTTTCACATATTACATAGTGAGAATTGCAGATTCTGTTATCTGTTGTACAGGCTTTAAAGAAACTTCATGCCCCACTGATGAGAAAGCAATTTTCATGGACAGATGCTGGTACAAAGCTCAATGGAAATCAAATCCCATTGATTTCAGAAGACTTTGAAATGAGTCCATGAAGAATCTACTTTTAGCCTCAATAAATTCCAAAATGTCCAACTTCTAACTGTTAATTTAATAAGAATGAAATAAAGTCCATGTCATCATCACCAGCCAAAGTAATCACAGACAACTTATAGATCTTGGAAAAAGAAGGATGTTGAAGGTTGCAATGGGGAGAAGGAAACCGGCATTACATTTTGGCAAGGCATAGGTTCATAATTTCAATAGGTGGTTAAGTGTTGAAAGAAAGATCAACTCTTCTTTCAGGTTTCCTGCAATCTGCACGTGTGCACAAAATTTGGGGATCTGATCTTTCCTTGTTTTAAGTCACTTTATTCTTTCATCATAATGAAACTTCTCAGGGAAAATTTGACAACATGAGTTAAAAACACCCAATATCCCTCAGATTCCTTCCATTTTTCTTCTTTTTGTTAGAAGGAGTAATCCAAGTCTTAATTACACAGAACACCAAAAACTGTGATAATGATAAAGAAGTTCAACCATAAGATTTTTTTATTACCTCCAGTAGCTGCCTTTGGGAAGAAGTGGTTAACTCTTCAGGGAACTTCTGTGCAGCCTTTTGCATCAAAAAGATTGCTCTAGACAGCTTATTCTTTTTTAGTTTTCTCATTATAAGTGCCTCTGTAAAAGAGATATTATAAGACATTTATAAAACATCAGCAATCATTTATTATACTCCTAAAATTTTAATTAATAAGACTTACCTGTTAAATAATGGAAATCTTTAATATTCTTTACATGAGACTTGCTAGACTTAAGACTTCTGTCATGCTTTTGAGCACCTACATGGGAAAGAAATCCCTAGTTATTCATTCTGTCAGTGCTATTGAGAAAATTTCAGTGAGAGGGGTTAATACATAGTTTTGTAGTAAAGCTCTGCTCCATCTTATGTTCTTTTCTTTGGTTCAAGGAGAATTTCTTGGACTAATTATACCACTGAAAATATTCCACCCTCATGCTCTAACATCTTCGGTAGTTATACTAACATCACAGGACAAGAGGGATCTTGATCACAGGGAGCAGTGCACGGGTGAGTTCTTCAGTGTCAAACTAATACTAGCTTTTAATTAAAAAAAAAAACACCTCCTTTATTTCTTAGTATCACATAATATATTAATAGAGGACTCTAATCAAGCTATGAAGATCATTTAGCTTTACTGAAACCTACCTTGTGTCATTTTAAGAAGTTTCACAGCTACTCGATGTTGGGCCTGAATGAGCTCCAAGTGTAAATCCATTACAAAACCATTACCTGTTGCTGTCTTATCATTACCACATCCCAAAACAAAATTCAAATTCTGATCATTTGAGTCCACCTAATAAACAGGAAGTGGCAATTAAGCAAACACAAACTTTTATTACTGAACTTACTGCATTTATCTTGACTGATATTATTTCAGTAATTTTTCAGTAACAGTATTGAGTAAATTGACAAACACTGAGATTTGTCATATCTGTGTAATATGCAGTCATTCAAGAAAGCATGGAAGAAAGGAAAATGACAAGACAGAGAAATCATGGATGACAGACAAAGAAAACTAAACAAAACCTGAGAATCAATAGGAAACTGGATTAATAATAATTATGAAACTGCAGAAAAAAATGTTTTACTGTTACCAGTCCACAAAACAAAGAAAATATTGGTGTAGAATGATAATATTTAGAAAATCTGAACTCCCATCAACAGCAAAAAATAATTTTAATAATAAACAGTTGCAAGCAATAAATATGAAAAAGATTTCTGCTTTTATTTTATAGAAGAAAGCTACAAATTATAATTCTTTCCAAAAGAAAATGGCAAAGAAAACCTAAAAGAGTTTATAGTTTATTACTGAAAGAGAAAAACACTATTTCTACTACACAGAGATTGCCAGGATTTCTAAGTATGAAGAAAATATAATTTTTGTGGCATCAAAACCCAATACATTATTTAAAGATTTTGTTGTAGTGCAGCTCTTTGTAGACTTTACCTTTGTACAGCAATTGTCAAATATCGACTTTCCATCTGGCAGAAGGGTCATTAAGCGAGATGTGTTAATTCCATTAATTGCTTTTTCAAGACTTTCATAAGCAACTTGTAATTGTTCTGTAGGACTTTTCTGAAATGAAAACACATACAAACATGTTTTATTAGGTAACAACATTAAAAGCTATAAGATGGACTGTCAAAAGTAAAGTGCTATTATTTTTAGCTGTTGCAGTTTAAACTCTGGCAAATAATCTTTACATAGTCACTGCTCCCCATGCTTTCATATACTAATATCAATGTTTTAAATTTCAAGCAATTTTGATTAACGTAGGACTGATTTTCCTTCAGCTCTCAAAAAACAATTTACTAACTCAAAAAGCTAGCTTATAGCAGAATGAAACTGAACTTAGAGAATTAAGTTGACAAACACAGTATTTTCACAAGCAGTTCTTCAATGTTCCATTAGATTCTGTTAAGAAAACACTGATTTTTTCGGAAAACAACACCTGTAAGTAGACTGTCACTGAATTAAAGCTTCTCCATGTGTGTAAGCATTCAAACATATCATTGCCAAAATTCCTGAATCCTCAAACTAATGTATGTCTTTTTTTCTTAATGTGTTTTAGTAAGTAATTTTGAACTATTTGATGGGACACTTCTGCAAAGTCCTGAGTACTGAAGACACCGAACAAAGCAAGGACACTCAGGATGTTCCACATCACCTTACAAAAACAAACAAGTAGAAGCACAATCCAAAATATTTTCCTGGATGAAGCAAGGACTAAAGTTTGCATGATCTTTAAAAAGTGCACTATTAAACCATTTAAAGCTGGTATTATACATTGGCATAAAAAAGAGTATACAGTGGAAAACAGTACGATCACACTGTAAAAAAGCTTCAAATAAAAATTCTTCCATATCACAGACTACTATAAAAGACTACAGGAAAATTTTCAGATTTTATTTCATTTGTAAAAATATCCTTGTTTTTTTCCTCTGCGCTAGCATGATTGTGTGAAACACTTCAGCTTTATAAAACTACAATTGTATTTATAGATACAAAATTGTATAAATATTGTATAATAAATACAAAATTGTATGAAAAGCTTCAAGAAGAAATAAGTGTTCTTATGCTATTCAAAACCACTGTACTATTGAAAATGAATTACACGTTACCATCAGTATTTCAGGAATTTCACAGGTTTCATCTTGCAAGAGAGAGGCACTTCTTTTTCCTTTTTTGTAGGAAAAAAAACAGAAAGTGAAAATTAAATATACTCCGAAAATCTTAGTACCATTTGATTAGCTCTACTACTAACTTAAGAGTCTGGCAATAATTCAGTTCTTCAGTACCTGACTACAAGACTTAATTATATTGTTTCTTGAAAAGCTTTTTGGGGTTTAAACACAATAGCTACATATGCACAATTATGCTAACTCAGTGTATGATTATCCAATAAAGTAGTATTTTTAAATGTACCCTATATTTCATAGTAACATTATATCCAAGCCAATGAGACTTGGACTCATTTTGTAGTTCTTCACATTGTTGTAGTATGCATATTAATTTTGCATTTTTAAATCAATACAACTCTATTGTTATCTAATTTGCAGGAATTTGAATGCTAATTTAACTTATACTTATACTTAACTTATATATACTTAACTTATACTATTAACTTATACTTAATACCCCTTCCTTGAAGGAGTATTATCACCCTTTTAATGTTTATTCGGATTGTTTACATTATTTTCATTTATAAAGCATGCATCCAGAATTATGTTTTTCTTTCCGAGACAAGAGGAAGCAGTTTCTTTGTTCTTGTTTACAGCCCTCTATCCTGTCAAAATTTCATTTCTTTGCTGAAATAAATTCATTTTTTTGCCCTTTCAGAGGGACAACCTTCTAGTCACTCCTGTACTCCTTATGCCACTTTTGCCTGTTTATTTCTGCTTGTTCACCGTCTCTTTCTCATAAATAAGAAAATCTATATTCACTCAGCATTCATTCATTAAAAAGACTCTTCTCAGCATAAACATGTGCTTGATTTGCCTGTTTTGACCAATGGCTCCTATCTATTCAGCTTTTTTTTCCTCCAAAAAGACATATTTAAAATGAATGAAAAAGAATAGCAGTGATGCTACGATGAGGATTCATCCAATCTCCATCAGAATGGTATGATTCTCATAACGTCACAGAAAACAATACCTACTCTACTCTACTTTCATAATGAATAGTAGTGTTCCAAGATTTTTTTACTTTCAAGAGAGCAAAAGGTATTGTCATTCTCTTCTGTTCCTAGATATCCTCTAAAAGGGTCCTTAAAAGCTACTCGCTTGTTACTGTAAAACATTTATGAGAACTATGATTCATATTCCAGTGTTCTACACCCACAACAACAGAGAACTTTTAAAAATATATCTAAATATTCATATTTTACAGCATTAGTCAGGTTTTGGAAGGAAATTTGTTTAATGTGATTGCAATTGCATTATATCCCAATAATGTCAGCCAAGTTCAATTTCAAAGATAATTGAATTCCTATACAAAAATCAAGACTTGTGCAAACAAGAGATCCAAATTAATGACCCAATAAAAGCAAACGCTTCAGTATGACCTCAATAATTCCCTCTTCTGTTTGGCCTGCCACTAGCACTTGAATGCTCCAAATAAGCCACAGCACATACTGCCTTCTGCCTAGCCAATATTCAGAGAACATATGAGTGATCTGAGGCTACTCTGAAGGGGCTAAGAGACATGTAGAAGACCTGTGGGGAGGGTGAGTCATAAGAGATGTGATTCAAAATTGGGTTACTTCAGTAGAACTGGAAATGTAAGGAAATAAGGCATAAATCCTCTGAGAACCAGGTTTCATTAGCTCTGACTATGGATGAAATTTTGTGTACAAAAAATTATCATTCTAGTCTCAACAGTCTCTTCACAATAATTTTTGAATATGTATATTTGTCAATGTTTTCAACTCAGAAAAGTTCTAATCTTGAAAGTCATTCTTGAAAGAAAACTAAATTTTTTATTGAAAACTTTACCTGCTTTTTTCTTAGACTTACTTGTAGAATCAGCTACATTTTCCAATATTGCAGTTAGACATAAGGTTACCTCTGCAAGCATTATAACATTAATGTGTGCTGTGCTGCTTTTCTGAATTACTTCATTTATTATCCAGAGTAAATGAACCCACTAAAAATGGCAGGAGGGGGAAAAAAAAATCAAGACATGGTTAAAACAAATTTTTGGAAGATATTTATGTATTACAGAGGTAGATAGGGTTTTACACTGAAAATTGTTTAAAATTATTCATAAACATGAACACAACTCCTTTCTTGGATTTGACTCTTTTTTTAATGCCACCGGACTAAGATGCTGAACTTGCTGTTCCAAAGCCCCTATTTCTTCAGACAGCAGACTTTTTTTATTTTAGAGTACTATTATTTTTTACTATTTTAGAAAGGTTTATGAATGTTCTATGGGCACAACTTTTATATCTTGTCACAGTGTGGTAAGCCTTCCGGCAGATTAGATCATTTGCCTCTCATTTATACCCTTGTCTTCCCACTTAAACAGTGTAAGAGACCTGAATGCTCCTGTTGTACACACAGAGGAAAGTAACCATACACTACCTTCTGGTGAATCTCTGAAAAATTTTATTATAGGGAATAGGGCCACAAAATGAGCTCCTCCAGAAACTGTTTGGTCAGCATCAACTGGCAGCCCAGAGAAACTAGTGTAAATTACCCTTCAGAAGACTACATTTCAGCAAGTGCCTCTCAGTCTCAGGAAAAGTTCAAGGTAAGGCTGGAGCTCTATCCAGTGGGCCAAATGTTATTGATCCCATCTCCCTTCGCAAAACCTGTAAGGTTTTGCCACTTTCTTCAACTGACCTAGGGGACTTTCTTGAAATGTATTGATATTTTCTGCCACAACACACCAAATGCTTCTTCTTACATCATGCCCAAATGCTTTCCCTATTTTAGCTTCTTTCCACCATGGCCCACTGGCAGAGAATGGGTTACTTTACTGGAAAAAGGCTAAGAGATATTTTGATACTGGCATATGGGAGCACAATGTGTGCAATGTTTATATACAATTCACATTTTCAGTGAAGAAGATTCATCTGCATTTTACCATAAGAAAATGTACTTAGACTGGGCACTAGTATTTTATCTTGGTTTTGCTATAACAGACCACATTCATATGAAGAGAAATGCATTATAATAAAGGAGTACTTGGTAAGCTTTGTATTTGTGGATATATTTTAAGTAGTCACTTCCAGTCATTTGGATTTGCTGAAGTCCTGTTTTACACTTCTGCCACAAAAACATTATTACATCAACAAGTATTTCTTTGTCAGGTTGGGTATTCTGGAAAGAAAAAACAACATAATTGTAGAAACAAGTATGTACACAAACACTCTCAAAACACTCAGTACATAAACAGTCTCAAAATTTTTCAAATAAGTAAATAAACCATTATCATATTTAACTTTCTTATAAGGGATGACAACATTTTGAAAACTTAAGAAATATTTTTTTAAAAGTAATTTCTGGTAGACCACTCAAGCTTTTCTTCTTCCAAAAATACAAGTGGTTTTAGAGGTTGGGGTTTTTTTATGTCTTTTTTTATTGTCAAGCTCTTAAAAGTAATACAGACAAGGAAAGCAGTGAGATGAAAATTACATGGGAGAGACAAGCAAATTAACTATCTGTGAAATGTTATAATAGTCAATACATTGTGGGAAAACTAAGTAATGTAATTTACAGTTTGCATCTTTTTTATTACAGTATTTTATTATTACAGTATTTAAATTAGTAGGTTTCATTTTGCATTGACAGTATTTCCATGGGTTGTTGGTGCATCTCAGATGAGGGAGCAGCTAAGAACAACTTAAACAACTAGAAAAAAGGTTGGAGTGGAATATCTAACAATTGAAAGAAATGTTAAAATACATCTGCATCATGTGAAGAGAATAATTAAGAAATTCAAAACTCTATTCAGTTAACCTAATTAACACATTTTAAAAGACAATAGAGTCCATTTACACTGTTAAACATTCTGAACAGTGATTAAGGAACAGTACACATTTTTATTGCCATTTATATCAGAGTTGGACTAGTATCTTAGGTGCAATGAAACTCAAGCCTGCTATATCCACACTATCTGTACACTCGTACGTGTATGAACGTAAGATTTCGGGGATATTGATATTAAGAAAAAGACTGAAAAAGAAGTAAATCAAGATTACTTTTGCCACTCATTTGGTGGCAGCAAGCTGTTAGTTTGGCTCAGCTTTATCATGTAACTTCACCATCAGTGAATTCCCTGTTAATCAGGAAAGAATTTGTTTTTCTTTCCCAGACAGATTAGGTACCAAGGAGATTTGTAGGAAACCGCAGAAGAACCAGAAGAGTTTAAATATAGGTAACCTGCCTTCATTACACAGTGGTCCTGTTAAAAAATGATAAATGATGCTACCTAAAGGTATAACTACCTCACAGGCGGGGTATTTTGACTGAAAGTATTACACTAAAGCTAAAAAATGTGTGTGTGCCAGTTATACTCAAACTGGGGCAATATGCAAATTATATCTAAAATTAATTTTGCAGTTAAGACATACACCATGTTAGCAGAACACACTTTTTGTAAGCAAAAGTTTTCATTAGTCTTTTGGATCACAAACTATTTTAGTGTAAATGCTAGTGGAGACATTGCACTGTAATTTTTTTCCCTCACAGTAGCACATTAAGGGAAATCTCAGTTTCAGTGAGTAAGCTAAAAGTGGTTACTCTGGGAATAAACCATCAGATATATAATGGTATTATTCTGTAGTACAGACTTCAGCACAAAAAGTCCCACTCTCTTGGGTTTTGTTGTTGCTGCTGCTTGTTTGTTTGCAGTGAGAATTTACCTTAAATTGCAGGCATACCGCTGCTAAAAAGGTATTAACATTCCTTGGGGTCACTGCTCCCATTTCTATAACTATTGCAGAAATGTTTTCTACGGCTGAGCATATTTGCCCGCCTACATCTAATATAAGAAATTTGATCTCTGCTTGATTAGCTGAAACATGCAATTAGCTCTATGACATTGCAAATGGATTTAAGAGCTATTAAACATTTGTAAAGTAGCCTGAGTACATAGCACCAATAAAATAAAAAAAAAGAAACAAATATTATTTTTTGTTAATTCTCAAATTGATCACATCTTAAGGGTATATTTTTTCATTTTTGCTATTTCATTTTTGTAGTTTGTTAATCATGCAACTGATTCCTTTGGTCTTAAATTATAAGCATTCATTACAGATTATGTGATTCATTCAGAAGAAGTGTCTCTAATTGTATTATACCTGCTTAGATGTGGAGACACAGGAAAACACTGTTGTTGCCAAAATCATAAGATCATGAGAAGGCTCTCCATGCTTCAAGGAACCCTCTACATTCAATGTTTATAAAAAGGAAGAAAAGGAAAGGCAAGAGGTTATTTCTAGTTACAAACCTATGTTTGAAAACATCTGAGGAATCAACTTACAATTTATGCCAGCAGATAATATACTGTAAAAAACAGTAAGTACAAAGGGGACAGATATTCCCAAGTTTATTCACTTTCTGTGAAGAGTGAGCATTGCTATTTTTGGAAATAGAAAGTTTTCAAGATATTTGCAGGTTTTTTTGAATGTTATACAATTAAATTACAGTTGCTTTAACAAGTTTTTCTTGCTTCAATGCCTAGAAACTTTACATAAATGAAGTGTAAGGACAAAAGAAAGTCAAACATGTCTGTTTCACTTTTTTCCTGAAAACCTGTCTGAAAACATATAACATGATGTATGTTAAGCATACATGCTATTCCACACTCAAGGGAAACGGTATAGAGTCATGTTTTGGCAAATGAAAACTTGACAAAATTCAGTAGGTTGCAATTTCTCAGTTGCTAGTTTTTGTCACAGAATACTGCATGCACCATATTAAATAGTTTTTAAATAATAAACAAAATATCTTGCAGCAAAAATATTTGAAATATAAACATGGCTATAACTGAACAACACTCACTTCTGAATGTTTGCTTCTTTTCAGAACCATGAGGCATCCTAGCTTCTTTGGTATTGTTTTCACTAACAGAAAAACCGTGTTTAAATTTTCTTGGAAATAGTAAAGGTTGCATCAGTGTAAGAAGTTTGAGTTCCATTTCAGCTTTCTTCCATGTTGGGTCATCTTGAGCCTATTTGACACAAACAACCAATTGAAATTTGACTTTAAAATATGTGCTTTGAATAGCCTTCCTTACCCTCATAGGAAAAGACTACATAAAGAATGTCTAAATAGCATCCGATTACCTGAAGAAAATTAACAACAAATTCAATAGCAGAATCAAACACGTCCCACTCTTCATAGCTGAAAGCTAATTTTATAAATTTCACAGCAGCATCTCCAGACACCCCCTTTTCTCCTGCAGTGATGACAAAAATATTTTATCTGTTTTATATATATATATATGCAGAAGTTTAATTTAAGCAACTATTTGGGTATTGATAAATACAAATATAAACTCCACGTGTTTTTTAATAGTCAGCATAATCTTGAAGGATTTTTAATATCTCTACAAAATACAATAGCTTTATTATTTTGCTGTAATGTCTATGCTTATATACCACTTTAATGATGTATCTGCAATGTCCTGTTACATTCCAAAGAGGCTGTACTATTACTGATATTAAAGTGCCTGTGTAGAAGATATAAAGGACCTAGTCCTTTCTATTACAGAAAGATCTTAAACCTGGGTATCACCCCATAACGACTCTTCTTCCCAGAAATTTAGCTAAAAAAAGTGTAGAAACATGAACAATTTCCTGCAAGATAGGTGAGCATTTCTCATTACTGTATCAGAAAATGTGCTTGTACACACAGGAGCGTACACACTTCAATTTTATCCAAACCACACTAAGGCAGAAAAGGGATTTCCTGGCCCTTGGTGCTCTAAGCAAGTGTCTTAGCTGTTACATTCAGCAGTGTTCTGCAGTCCTAAGAATATGCCACAGTCAGTGTCATATCACCTGGGCACGTGATCACTCGGCTAAAAGATGTTAGCAATATTAACGTGGTAACAGACAGCTGTTATTTTCCAAAGCAGC
This sequence comes from Anarhynchus alexandrinus, assembly GCA_008711295.1. Taxonomy (NCBI): domain Eukaryota; kingdom Metazoa; phylum Chordata; class Aves; order Charadriiformes; family Charadriidae; genus Anarhynchus; species Anarhynchus alexandrinus. The sequence continues at coordinate 2,254,134 of VUYV01000041.1, forward strand.
ACAACAATTTTAACAAGCTTACAAGAAGTTCTTCGGTTACTGCATCACACTTCTACAAGTATGTACCAGGACATCATTGCAGAATTTGGCCTTTGAACAATTGTTTAGAGGCATTTACATATCTGGATGAACTGCTATGATGAACAGCATGTGATTACAATGTCCATATATTACTATGTGGTATTTAAATAATACTTGTGTTAAGAAAATCATAATGATACCTGTACATAATAATCCCTTTTGAATGACTTAACGTTATATATATATAAAAGCATATCTCACACAAAAAGAACAGCATTTTGCAATTCCATTATGAATAGAACTGCTACTAACATGAAAATGAATTCTGCTCACCAAGCATTTCCATCACTGGTTACAACATCCTTTGAAAATTCAAAGCTAGTTTACCTGTTAGTATCAACTGCAGAAGGGTTGATGATGCATTAATTATACCAAAATGATCAGTGCAATAGCTTCCTTGAATACCAGTACTGGTCATTCCACCTTTAATATAGACAATTAATTAAATCAGTTTATATTGTATTTGACTTGTTGTATTCTAATTAGCCAGTAACCATATCAAGAAAATATGATTCTGAACTGTATTTAGTCTCTATAGATTCTTTTATTAACAAAATATCTCTATACCCTTGGCTATATTCAGTCCAGAGCCTAGCAAAAAAGGTTTGGAAGGAGTCAAGTCCAGTCTTTCTCTCAAATTTTTAAACCTAACTTTGAGTGCTTTTTTTTTGGGAAAAAAAAAAATATGAAACACCATGGTGGGTTGCCCTTGCCTGGATTCCAGACCCCATCCAGCTGCTCACTCACTCCTCCTCCTCAACAGGACATGGGGAGAATATAAGATGGAAAAGCTCATAGGTTGAGATAAATACAGTTTAATAAGAAAAGCAAAAGCTGTGTGTGCAAACAAAGCAAAAAAAAGGAACATATTCACTGCTTCCCATTGGAAGGCAGATGTCCAGCCACTTCCTGGAAAGCAGGACCTCAGGATGTGCAGCAGTGACACATCCTGACAGTGGGAAGACAAGCATCATAACCACAGATATCTCCCTATCCTCACCCTTTCCGCCAGCTTTCATTGCTAAGCATGACATGATATGGTATGAAATAGCCGTTGGGTGAGTTTGGGTCAGCTGTCCCAGCTATACCCCATCCTAACCTCTTGCCCACCCCCAGCCTACTGGCGTTTGCGGGCAGGAGGGTTGGAGAGAGAGCCTTGATGCTGTGCAAGCCAAAACACTGGTGTGTTATCAACATTGGTTTAGCCACAAATGCAAGGCACAGCATCATATGGGTTGCTATGAAGAAAGTGAACTCCATTCTATTCAGACAAGATATGCGTAAATTACTGTAGATTTTTACTGATATAATAGACAACAGAGATAGGCCCACATTTTTCTCTCAAATTTTATGAAGATAAAAAAGATTGCCTGCTCTTACAGGGGCTATTGTTAAATGAAATATATGTATTCAGGCACATTCTTTCTTTTATACCAAAGAAAAAAGGAAACAAAATTGAGGTCTGGGCTCCTCACCAACATTCTTTTTGCTTCTTTATGCTGTTACCTGAAAGGATTTCCAGGCCTGCAAAAAAAAGCTCTGAAATGACATCACGAATTTCAACTTCATCGGGAATAGGTGGAGCAGGATGCAACACACGCCTGCGACTATCAGACAGAGCTTCCAGGATGGCAAGGAACTGTGCTGCAGCACTGTCAAACATTTCTGTCAGCAGCCGTTCAGTAGTAGTGCGAGGCCATGGCAACTAAGTAAGAAAAGGTAATGTAAACCTTGTACTATCTAAACCAAGTTACAATAAAGCAAGATTTCTTTCAAAACAGTTCACCTTCAGAAAATAAGCACACATTTAAAACAGAAAATAATACACTGTAAAATATATTGTTGTTAAGAATTTTATGCTTCAAAGGCATAGCAAAGTCTCATGCTAAGTGGGTACAGTACTTAAGAAGTGCCATAATTTCATAGCAACCACACACACTGCTGCATGGTATTTTACTTAGAAAACAATACAATAGAAATTATGAGTGAGAGTAATAAGGCCATGTAGTTTAAAGCCACCCACATCTCCCCTTATAATGATACAGACTTGACCATAAGGAGCTAAGTTCTACACACTTTGCAGAAAATCAGAGAAAGATTAGGATGCTCAGCAATGCAGTGAAAGCAAAACACTATTATTCTCTCACTTGCACGTTTCAAACAGCATAACATAAAAATACAAGGCAGAACACACAAAGATACATTTGTGCTATTGACAGCTAATAAATAAGAGATCTATATTAGAGAATATTTTAAAATTTTATTTCAATGTTCTGTTTACATGGTTACCAAACCACTACAAGACATAAAATAAACCATAGATACAGTACTTTAAATGTTGCTCATAATCCATCAATATTTCAGTTCTATTTATTTGGCACTTTCCCAAGTTAGATCGGTTTCTAGGCACATTTAACTAGACAAAAATTTGAGAATTTCCTTCTTGCTTTGCTGGATCCACATCCTTTTTTTTAGCTTCTAAATCAATACTTGTAAGTATTAATCAGATGTGTACCTTATGAAAAAAAACAACAAACCCTGATCTGTTCAATATCTGACAACATTTAGAGTATTAAAGCTAAAGGGTTATTTTTGTTTTCAGATAACTTATATAATGAGTGAGCCTCATCAATACTATAACTATCTGTCTTTTCCAAAGAAAGAGAAACTATTTCTGCTAGGAGTATAGTAAAAGTAAAAACAAAAGATAGTTAATATTGGATACTGATGGAGCAGCTAATCCTGGAAACCATTTCTAGGCACTTAAAGGACAACAAAACCATCCAGAATGGTCAGCATGGATTCACGAAGGTGAAGTCATGCTTACACCAACTTGATAAACTTCTATTTTGAAATGACTTGCCTGGTAGACAAGGGGAGAGCGTTGGATATTGCTAAATATCCTAAGCTTCAGTAAGGCCTTTGACGCTATCTTCCATAACCCCCAGCAAGTTTGCAGATGACACAAAACTGGGAGGAATGGCTGGTATGCCAGAGGGTCATGCTGTCATCCAGAGAGACCTCGACAGGCTGATAGGAACCTCATGACGTTCCACAAGGAGAAGTGCAAAGTCCTGCTCCTGGGGAGGAACAAGCCCATGCACCTGTACATGCTTGGGGGCCACCCAGCTGGAAAGCAACTTGGCAGAAAAGGACTTGGGGTTCCAAGTTGAACATGAGACAGAAATGTTTAAGGAACTAGAACATGTTCCCTGTGAGGAAAGGCTGAGAGAGTTAGGACTGTTCAGCCTGGAGAAAAGAAGACTCAGCTGGGATCTCATCAGTGAATATAAATACCTGAAGGGAGGGTGCAAAGAAAACAGAACTAGGCTCTTTTCAGTGGTGTCCAGTGACAGAACCACAGGCAATGGGCACAAAATGAAACATTTGAGGTTCCCTCTAAACATCAGGAAACACTTTCACTTTGAGGTGACTGAGTACTGGCACAGGTTGCCCAGAGAGGTTGTGGAATGTCTATCCTTGGAGATATTCAAAAGCCAACTGGTCATGGTCCTGGGCAACCATCAATATGTGGCCCTGCTTGAGCAGAGGGGTTGGACCAGATGACCTCCAGAGGTCCGTTCCAACCTCAACCATTTTGTGATTCTCTGATGCACAATCTTCAAGCAAAATAAATCCAAAACAAAGTTTCAACATTTTTTAAATAAATCCTCATAATGATGTTCTCAGACTAAAAAAAAAACAAAGCAAACTATACATTTTTTTTTAATATTTTGTATCATTGTATTCAATATAACTATTTCCCCACACTGTGGATTTGTTTTTATGAACCCAATCTAGGAATCAGCTCTATGCAAGCAGAAAGCAATATACATCACATATTCTAGGGAAGGCTAAGCATAAATTGCAGGGTTTGTTTAAATACCTTCATTAAAATACAGAGCAGAATGGGCATGTAATTTACAACTAATAATATTTTTGCATAAGCATCAGAGGGCTAGAAAGATGAGTAAGGGAACGGAGCACCTCTCATATGAGGAAAGGCTAAGAGACCTATGTCTGTTTAGCCTGGAGAAGAGAAGACTGAGAGAGGATCTTACCTATGGTTATAAATATCTAACGGGAAGATGTCAAGAGGATGGGGGCAGACTCTTTTCAGTGGTGGCCAGCAACAGGACAAGGGACAATGGCCACAAGCTGGAACACAGGAAATTCCATCTCAACATGAGGAAAAACTTCTTTACTTTGAGGGTAACAGAGCACTGGAACAGCCTGCTCAGAGAGGTTGTGGAGTCTCCTTCTCTGAAGATATTCAAAACCCACCTGGATGCGTTCCTGTCCAACCTGCTCTAGGTGAATCTGCTTTGGCAGGGGGGTTGGACTAGATGATGTCTGAAGGTCCCTTCCAACCCCTATCATTCTGTGATTCTGTGATTAAACAATTGTTTAAGACAGAAAATACATAATTCTTATTTTGAATTATTTGGCTTTTACTGTACCTACTGCAGTACATGTTTTTATGTGTAGCTTATCCCAGAGTATTTCAAGAACAAATTAAATAATTATGAACAAAACCATCCAGATTTAACCTATTCACTCAGCTTTGAGTGTTTTAATCTGTTCTAGTATCAGATAAACTGTGGCAAAGAAGATGTCACTTTGTAGTATTTCTTTCCTTTCATCTTTCAAAAATGCAAAGGGATTCCTCAATTTTGTCATTATATTATGAAGTATGTATGTAATCAATCTATATCTACATCATGAGAATTAAAGGATGATGGAATATCAGTGTAAGGAGACCTTGAGAACCTTGAGGAAGTAGTTCTACTGTGGGAAGTGCCAAGCTCTGCATGCATCTCTACTCCACTCTCGTGAGACCCCACCTGGAGTACTGCATTCAGCTCTGGAGTCCCCAACATAAGAAGGACATGAACTTGCTGGAGCAGGTCCAGAGGAGAGCCACGAGGATGATCCAAGGGCTGGGGCACCTCTCCTATGAGGAGAGGCTGAACAAGTTGGGGCTGTTCAGCCTGGAGAAGAGAAGGCTCTGGGGAGATCTTATTGCGGCCTTCCAGTCCCTAAAGGGGGCCTACAGGAGAGCTGGGGAAGGACTTTTTACTAGGGCATGTACTGATAGGACGAGGGGGAATGGCTTGAAACTGGAAGAGGACAGGTTTAGATTGAACATTAGGAAGAAGTTTTTCACTTTGAGGGTGGTAAGGCACTGGAACAGGTTGCCCAGAGAGGTTGTTGAGGCCCCATCCCTGGAGGTGTTCAAGGCCAGATTGGACATGGCCTTGGGCAACCTGGTCTAGTGGGAGGTGTCCCTGCCTATGGCAGGGGGGTTGGAACGCGATGATCTTCAAGGTCCTTTCCAACCTAAACCATTCTATGATTCTATGAAAAATAAGTGGTGGCCTTCACTTTGATCTTACTGCCATCATGGAGACATTGTGGGATGGCTGCTGACTGGAAAAGGGGAAACATAACCCCCATTTTTAAAAAGGGAAAAAGGAAGACCTGCGGAAATACAGGCCAGTCAGTTTCACCTCTGTGCCTGGCAACATCATGGAGAGGATCCTCCTGAAACTGTGTTAAGGCACATGGAAAATAAGGAGGTGATCAGAGGCAGCCAACATGGCTTCACTAAAGGCAAATCGTACCTGACAAATTTGGTGGCCTTCTACGATGGGGTTACAGTGCTGGTGGATAAGGGAAGAGCAACTGACATCATCTATCTGGACTTGTGCAAAACATTTGACACTGTCCCACACAACATCCTTGTCTCTAAATTGGAGAGACATGGATTTGATGGATGAACCACTCAGTGGAAAAAGAATTGGCTGGATGGCCACACTCAAAGAGTTGTGGTCAACGGCTCAATGTCCAAGTGGAGACCAGTGACAAGAGGTGTTCCTCAGGGGTTGGTATTGGGACTGGTACTATTTAACATGTTTGTCAGCAACATGGACAGTGGGATTGAATGCATCCACAGCAAGCTTGTTGACGACACCAAGCTGTGTGGTGTGGTTGACACACTGGAGGGAGGGGATGCCATCCAGAGGGACCTTGACAGGCTTGAGAGGTGGGCCCGTGAGAACCTTTTAAGTTCTAGAAGGCCAAGTGCAAGGTCCTGCATGTGGATCAGGGCAATCCCAAGCACAAATACAGGCTGGGAGGAGAATGGATTGGGAGCCGCCCTGAGGAGAAGGACTTGGGGGTGTTAGTTGATGAAAAGCTCAACATGACACATCAATGTGCATTTGCAGACCAGAAAGTCAACCGTATCCCAGGCTGCATCAAAAGAAGCATGGCCAGCAGGTTGTGTTCTACTCTGCTCTGGTGAGATCCCACCTGCACTACTGCATCCAGCTCTGGAGTCCCCGACATAAGAAGGACATGGACCTGTTGGAGCAAGTCCAGAGGAGGGCCACGATGATCAGAGGACTGGAGCACCTCTTTTGTGAAGACAGGCTGAAAGAGTTGGGGTTGTTCAGCCTGGAGAAGAGAAGGCTCCTGGGAGACCTTATAGCAGCCTTCCAGTACCTAAAGGGGGCCTACAGGAAAGATGGGGAGGGACCCTTTATCAGGGAGTGTAGTAACAGGAGGAGGGGTAGCAGTTTTAAACTGAAAGAGGGTAGATTTAGATTGGATACTAGGAAGAAATTCTTTACTGTGAGGGTGGTGAGACACTGGAACAGGTTGCCCAGAGAAGTTGTGGATGCCCCATCCCTGGAAGTGTTCGAGGACAGGTTGGATCGGGCTGAGTAATCTGGTCTAGTGGAAAGCGTCCCTGCCCATGGCAGGTGGGCTGGAACTAGGTGATTTTTTAAGTCCCTTCCAACCCAAACCATTCTATGATTCTATAATTCAAAAACAATCTCTCAAGACTTAAGAGTTCTCCAATGCAAGTAGAAAAGAATTTTAAAACACAGTAGCTTTTCTTCAAAGTACCCCTTTATCTTCACTGTAATTCAACACAGCAGGCAAAGTCAGGACTCCTGCACACTTGGTATGAACAAGATTTCTCTTAGTTTTATTGCTAACATAGTTGTTAAAGGAAAAAAAATGCTAGAAAAAATAGTATTTTCTAAAGTAGTAATTACTACATCTTCCCTCCTTTCAAGTTTGTTCTGAGTTTTAATAATAAATTATGTTAACTATGAAACTGAAAAACTTTCTCCTTGTGAAGAGTACCATATGTATTAAGCAGAATTATATCACGTATTCACCACATGTAAATAGTAAACAGAGAAGGATTATACAAAATGTTAGACTTACATTTTGTGCTTCTTTCAGGCTAACTCTTAACTTAGGTCGAAAGTAGCTTTTCGGCTTTCTTCTGGATTCATATACTGCTCTCTTGAAAATCATTACTGACATCTGACACAAAGAAAAAAGTAAGTAAATAACTGAGTTACGTGTTCTGTTCATAGAGATTGTAACTCCTCTACCTGTTTACAATGCATTGCAGAATGATACCTTTAGAGTGGCCTCTCTAAAAATCTTTTTTGTCTCTGAATTTTCCAACGAAGAACTGATATTTGCTAATTGCTTCAGTTCATCAATTTTAATCAGACCACGGCGAGCAAATATCTGTCCAAAGTATTAAAAAAAAAATTAAACTCTGTTTTCATATTCTGTATGTTGGTATTTAATTTTAGAATCATATAATTCTTGAATTCAGACAACTGCAAAGAGCTACAAATAAAGCCAGGGCATGAACAACAATTGAAAAGGAAAAGAAAACCTTTTCAAAATATCCTTTGTATATATGCATGGGGGCTGGTCATGACTTAATGCTAGAAGTCTATGACTGTGATTATATTACAAAGTACTATTGCATTTAACATTGAATTGATTACTCATTTACATATGGAAACACACCTCCACTTTGCAGTTAAATTTTGGAATAGGGGCAGTACTCTAAATACATATGACCTGATAATAAGCTGGAATATTTAAATAAATATTTATTTCCCATTTGATTGCTTCTGAAATGCTACATATGGTAAATCATGTTACCTCTCCATGAATGCTGGCTTGACAATCAAAATAACACTGAGAAACTGCAGTATATAGGGTTGCTCTCCATGTTAAATAATGCACAGATAAGAGCGGAATGGATGATTCCATACATATACTGGCCCACAGTAAGTATTCCAGGACCTGTATTGAAGAAATCCAGTTTTAAATTGAATGCATTTTAACCTGTACAAATGTACTTCCTATCACTAAAGGACACGTACAAAGACTTATGCTCATCTGGTAGGACAAATTAAAAGAGGGGAAAAAAATCACAGAAACTGTATTAATTTTTAACATGTTTTATTGACTACAAAGCATTCCTCCTGCATATTACTGTTTTTTTCCCCATTTGAAACTGTGTCAAGCATTATATTTTAGCCTCCAAGCTACCTTAACCACTCCAGTTCACTATAGCCACCGTGACAGAGGTGCTGCCCTTCTCTCTCATCTGCTCTTATCTTGGGAGTTATCCCTCTCCTTTTTGTCAGCTCTAGTTTCTAAGTTGGTTTTCAACTAGATCAGCAAGCTTATTTGGGATGCAAAGGAGTCAGCCTTCTTTGCTGACAGCCTGCACTTGTATTAATTTACAACCATGGAACTACACGATCAGCTCTTAACTTTATGGCCAACATAGTCATTGCAGCAGTCTAATTTTAAGAATTAGTCCTACTAAATTGATTGAACAATATCTTCCCCTTGTATTTTCTTCGGGTCAGCTGTTCCCTGAGATTCACAAAATATGCACAACCTCAGTCCTAAATTATGTCAACACACAGATTTTCTTTTTGTCTGAATTTAAAGAATCTGAGATACCTACGATCAATTCCTCTGTTTCCTGTATAGTAAAAGCCTGAATACAATAAAAGAGGTGCTAAATCACTTCTGATTTCAATAAAAGATGTTCAAAGAGAAAAAAATCTTTCCTGCTCAATGAAAGATTAATATAACAAACAGATAAGAAAATATACTGGGTTTAGGCTCGGTCAGTCTTTTTTCAAGTTTTAGGAGAAAAAAGTAAAGCTAAGACCAACAAAAATTACATTCACAGTTAAAAAGAAAAGGGCAGAGGGGAAAAGCCAGGTCATTTTTATCAAGTATTTACAACTAAAACCCAAGCCACCAGGTGTCAGTACTTTTCCACATTTTAATAAACAAAAGACCAATTCTTGGGACTTGATATAGTTGTCCAAAAAAAAGCAGCTAGAACCCTCAGAAACAGTCTAACATATCCCATCTCAAAGACCAGCAAGACATTATGTTGGGCTGAATTCCACAACTGAGGAAAGAACAGAGTCATAAAGGCATAAGGGCTTAGAACTCAGCAATTTTGCAATCTAGACATTTTATTCCCTTGTGACAAAGTGCTACTATTGGCAATGACAATGAAACAGAAAAGTCAGGATAGAGTGTTATGCAAAATACAGGTGCATTTTCCAACCTTCTGTAAATTTTTAAAATGTTTCCATTTATTTTGCCATACCTTAGCAGACTGACCTATCATCATCAAATGTCTGCATATGGTGTAAATATGAATAGTACCTGCAAAAATAAATTAAAATAAATAAAAAACAGGTAAGTTCTATAATGCTACATGAAATTTATTATGCTAACCAATTGAAACTTTTTCTTAATATCTGGGTTGTTATTTTCAGAGGCTGAAAAATAAACTAATGATTTTTCCACAACTACTTTTAAATTAGAGAAGATGAAGCCATTAAATTCTTGGGCGATATTAGCTTCAAAAATACCTATGCAATGAAGTAGTATAATAAGAGAATTAAATCTTAAAAATCTACTGCATCAAATTTTTATTAAATAACTGACAGAGAGAAAAAACTTAGTTTTATTAAAAAATGTCAGCCTCTTTAAAAAAAAATTACCTCTCCTCACAGACCTTACCTTATATGATTCTTTCAGTCTGTCATGGCACTGTCCTGGCAGACAACACCACTATTATGTGATATTAAGTATGATAAGTGAAATGAAGAAAATTGATCGTGACTAGAGTTTTCAAGAGCATCAAAGTGACTTACAAATAAAATCCTGTCAAAAATTTACTTAATTTAGGCTATATAACAAAACTGCTTTTCAAAAATCAGCCCTAGAAGTAAGTATAAAAGACACTGTGGTTCGGGGCGGGGGGGTGAGGGAGGGAGTCTATTCTTCTGTCTGTACGAATGTTCAGAAAGGGACACCTGTGGCAGCGGGAGGCATCACAATGTCAACTGTCATAGCTAAAAGGGTGTTATTATCCCAATAATCAAGAATGGAGCAAGCATTAGGAAGATTTCTTTTTACCAGTCAAATGTGTAATGAGGCACAAAATCTGTTGCCAGGAATTGCAGAAAATGCTGAGGAACTGGGGAAAATCTGAGTTATTGCCTGCTTCTAATTAGATTAGATTATTGGCTAGGCTTGGTACAGACACCTGTCCCACATATATGTAGTGGGACTTAAGAATGGCAGGGGAGTATATTTTAATTTTAATTCTTGTCCCATAGAAACAGACAAACCAAAAACACACCTCAAAGTAGGGACTGAGAGCAACCACAGTCCCAGCAAAACAAAAGGATAAGAATTTTGACCGATTATAGAAGAGAAAGCAAAATTTCCAAAGTTAAATTAAAAACACATTGTTTCCTCAATGTATATTGCAACAATTGACCATAATAGAATGAATTAATAATAGTGTTTTGACTCTTGACTAAATAACATTGCCTTTCAAAGCAAAAATATACTGTTGTTGTTCCTGAAATAAAAAAAAAATATACACCATTCTCTGTGTATCTAGTTCAGAAAAGTTCATTTTTTCCTCAATTTTTTTCCTAATTCATGCATTTATAAGTAGCACACTAAAATCATATACAGAGATTCAAATTCTTAAATGTCATATGGTATTTTTTAGAACAGATTTAGTATTAACTTTAGCCTTAAAGATCATTTAAAAAACACAAAGATGTAATGTCAGACAATCATTTTCTACTCTAGGATCTGCAATCCCGTTTTCAAAAAAAACCCCAAACAAACCAAACTTATTAACACAAACATTTTATTGACAAAAATTCTTGAGGTTTTCTTTAATCAGGGTTCACTCAAAAAATACCCTTATTATGCTGTTAGATTCCAATTTATTAGTACACTCTAACCACAGCTGTCATGAAAATGCTATTACTTTTACAACACTCCACCTGAAAAAGGCACAATATGTAGAAACCTCAATTTAAAAATCCCTTACTCTAGGAAAAAAGAAATTACTGAAAAACCTACTGTGATTGAAGACTAACTAGAGATTTATTCATGACGATTAGGTTGACCTTAAAGAATATGTATGAAGTTTCCCTCCACAGGTTTGCTTAGCAAAAAAAAATGTAAATGGAAAGCCTGAGGTACCATTGTAGATAAGCCAGCACAAACTCTCCTGAGGCAGAGCCACTTGCATCGTGAGTCGTAACGAGGACAAGACATTGAAACAAGTTTGCAGGGACTCTTGATTCTGGAGATTTCTGTCACTGCTGCAAACCATCTGATAAATGCAAACATTTCTCTCTTGCAAAGCGTGGAACTAAAACACATGGAAACATACATAAAATTAATATATATAGTTAAAATGGAAGCGTATGTCAGTTTCACATCAGCAAAGTACAACAAAATGGTGAGTATGAAAAGATCAAGCAAACCAGAAAAAAAAATCAGCATAACATTTAAATGAGTATTAGAATATGGAGAAAGTGTTAAAGCTTTAAGGTTGCTGTACCATTAGCCTGAGTCAGTTTCCACTGCGTCATAGGATGAAAATGCACCTAGTGCACTAGGGCTGCTGAAAGGGAGAAAGGATGAATGAGGCATTAAATTGATATTCAAAGAATCTGGCTTTAATTCTTCACTTCTCTGTAGATGTCCTCTGTAAATTGAGGCAAATATTAACTTTTCTGCACTTTACTGCTCCATCTGTATCACAGATATCTTATTTCTCACTCCCATCCATTACTTTTCTCCTCTACAGATGCATTGTTCCTTCTCTTCCTTGTAATACCTAACATAATGTGATCTCAGTCTTGTCTGGAGTACAGTATCATCTGAACAAACCAACGTGTGAGAAAATGAGCTAAGTGGAACACCACCAGCCAGCAACTATCAACCTCTCGCAAGTCTACTAACCTGCTAATGTTTGAAATTATATTATTTTTTGCAGTTAATTCACTGAAACTGGAAGCTTCAAGCCCTGGAACTCCATTTCTGCGATTTCCTTAGCGTTACATTAAAAAACAAAAGCTAGCCATAGAAACCTGGCAAAAAAATTTACATATACAGACTTGGATGTAATCATTTGACACATTATCATTATCCATTTCCAATTGCAGATATCATTGTCAAACTAGATTCCATATCTGAAAATTTAGGGATAACTTGGTGTCTAAAGGCCAAGTTACAGAACAGGCTTTTTAGTATAGACTCATGATAACATCTTGCACTACGACTGGTTCAAGGTCTAGGGAGACATATAGAAAGCAGGACAAACCATCTCTGGAACTTCAAATTTATTTACAAAGCATTTTTTTAAAAAAAAACAAAATAAAATGGATTAACATAGTCTTTGATCATATTCTCTCTAGGAAGCTGAACTATGTTTGAAAAACAAAAAAATAACATAAACTGAGTATCTTTTCTATCATGACATCTGTTTCTAGCTTTTAAGCAAACTGTCTGCTTTTTTTCTCCTCACTAAACACCTATTTACAATCTAATTCTGACTAGAGAAATATGAATTTGATTAGCTCAATACACAGGAGATGCCTATGATTTTCTTTTGTTGTTCTTGATCACAGAATAACTTACATCATTAGTTTATTTTGAAATACCCACCATCTACTGAAAATAAGAGCTTCTCAGCAAAGCATGGCTTATAATAAAAACTAACATGCTTTTAGCATTCCCCCTATACATAATGAAACACTTTCTTCCATGGATAACAAATGACAAATTGCAAGCTCCTCAATAAACAGTTAACACAAAAGGATCGCAACGTATTCTTGAGGTTGCCCAGCTTTCCATAGCTCAGAGAACTTAAAAAACTATTCACCATTTTGCCCCTTTTTTCATAGTGAGCAAATAAGCTGTTTTTCATAATGCAATACTGCTTTTTTACTGTGTCATGAGGTTTTTTACATGTAGTATTTTTGCACATTTATGGTACAAATTACAGTACAATTTTTTAATTCTCTTACACTCTGTCCACTCCTTAAGATCACACCATACAGAAATTTCTACAACAATTCCAGGATAGTTATCAAATTTTGCTATATCCCAATTCTGTGGTAAATAGCAACTACTTCAGAGCAAAAATTGCTGTAAACAGTTACAGAATAACCTGTTCAGAGAAAATTGTTTTTTTAACATTAAGTTAGTAGCGGTTGGCTTATGCGACAAAAGCATAAGCATTTATATCTTCTTAGAAACGGACACCAATTCTGAATGTTCATATCATACATATGACTTAAATCTCAATGTAATCTATAGAGACAAACTATTAAAGATTAGTTAATATTAATAGCTGATTAATATAACAAAACTAAGTACATTCATGGAGTATAAAATAGGCTACCTATTTTGAATCTGTGAATGTCTTTGACAAAAAAAAAAAACAACAACCAAACCTACAACCTACCGTAAGTGCTGCATTTTTATCTCTCAAACCATTCGGAAAAAAGGTGGATTTAAATCGATGCACATCATCCATGATATCATCAACATTTACAGAAATGAACTGCTGAAGGTATCTTCCATAGCACTGTAGAAGTGCCAATTTATATTCCTGAAGAACGAATAATATATTATTTTTATAGTTTGTGTATTACATTTCTATTTCAATAAAACATGTGGGTTGTTTATTATCTTCATGTAAAAAAGTATCAATGTATCAAACTATCACACAGCTGGAAGTACAACACTAAAGTTTCAGACAAACATTCAGCAATGTACTTTCTAATGTGAACACCCTCAGCATATGAAAGGTTCAAGTATTTAAAAGAATAGCTTGTAGTTTGGGAGTTTCTGTTTATTTTAATCATAAATATGACATATCAGAGAACAATTGTAAAGTATGATCCTGGGCTAATATAATAAACTCAAAGGGTTCCTGGAATGTCCTGCAGCTTTGCAACAGTAATGATAATGATACCACACTTCTGAGAAAAGCACTTCATAATGTAGAATTTTATAAACAATATACAGACATCATCACTTCTATTTCCCCTGTTTCCCTGATGTCAAAGCCCCTTTTTTTTATTAAAGCAGAGAGGAAGAATGACTTAATATCAGAAATCAAACACTTCAGAATGAGATGCACTAAAAAAGAATGAAACAAGTGACGACCAGAATTTACATACGGCCAACCAGTCGGCATTAATAGGCCAGAAATTGCCACTGCATCTTTAAGAACTTTTAATAAGCAGGATGTTGAGCTTTACGTCTCATTCAAAATACAGCTCCCCAGCAGCATGCTGAACCATTCTAAAATCATGATGAGCCTGTGGTTCAGCTCTGACTCAGATGTGGAAGAGCCACTTACTGAATCACCTCCACCACTTCCTGCAGTAGAAATTATTTAGAAGTTTCTCTACCAACTTCACTAATTCTAGCGCACACATTCACACTGGTCATGATAAGTTCTAGGGGAAAAAGTAACTAATTTGTATTCATCAAAAATGATCCTTTAATCACAGAAAATTCAGAAGTATTTCCTTGCACCCACTTTTTTCAATATAAATTCCTACCAACAGGGTAACGCTTACCCTGAATTTTTAATCATCTGAGGAGTCTAACTCACATGGCCCTATCGTCCTCTTTGCTGTGTGAAAGCAGCAGCCATACACAGAAACTTTTACATTCCATGGACAGCTATGGGCAGCTGGTTGCTGGTGTAATCTAATACATAGACTCAGGCTGTGATAACTCTTAGAATCTGAAGTCATGGATCAGAATCCCATTAATTTAGTTACTAATATACAGCAAAAACGTAATTTCTCTCCCAAGCAGTTTAAAATATGTGTATAAGACCAGAGACGACAGGCGGATACAAGCAGCAAGGGAGGGGGAAAAAATGAGTCAGTACTAATCAGTACAATGACTAATGGACTAATTTGCAGATATATGACCTAATGAATTTAGGTGTGTCCTAAAAGATACATAGCAGATGTATACTAGGAAGGAATCTAAAGCGAGAAGGGATTAAAAAACTAGCAGGAAGACTAAGTTAAGTTGGTGCTTACCTATTGACTACTCATACTCAATAATTCATTTTTAAAGACTATGCACCATTAAGTATTATATAACATAAAGGCAGATTAAAATTTAAAATAATCACTAGTAGTTTTCAACAAGGAATCAAGAGGTGTACTTATGGAATAGGCTTTACCCCACCAATCACAGAGCTGGTGTGGTGTTACAGCATATTCATCTTTCCAATAATGTATTAAAATTTGTTACTAACATCCATGTCATGTTTTTTCTTTCTTTTTTTCCTCCAGGGAAAAAAATGGATAGAATGAAAACTAAGTTTGTAAAGTCAAAGAAATGTACTTAAAAATAGGAGTTCCAAAGAGAGCTCATTTCAAAGTTTTAGGCTGGCCAGCAAAACAACTTTTTCAACAACATTGATAACTTTACCTTTACTGTAGAAAAACACATTACACTAGACAATTGAACTTGCAAGCGGAAGTCTTTACTCAGAATTCTAGATTATTTTTAGGCAATCTAGGGCTGGGTCATTAAGCACTCGAAGATAAGGACCAAATTTGCTACATTTGAGTTGTGCTATGGGAAGCCAATGTAAAGTACAGAGAGCAGGGTTTGATGCCTTTGAAATAACCTTACTAAGCACGCTGTGAGAGCAGCAGTTCCCAAGCACTAAAAGCTCAATGTAATATTCCAAGCAATTCTTAGGGCCCAGAAGCTAAGAAAACTTGAGGAAAACATTAACATGAACAAAACATTAATGGAATTGCCTAGGTAATTAAGGGTCTATTAGCAAATGCAGTTATTCAAGCTTCCTTAAGAATCCCTGTGAGTATTCCTAAACTTATACCATGAGCCTATACCTTCAATTGTAATGGCTCCACAGTTACGGACTCTTCCATATGCCTTCTTCAACCTACCAGTGAGAGTTGAGCGCTGCTGAAGTTCAGCTTCAGCTTGCTGTTCTTTATACAGGACACAGGCCACTTTTGCCTAAGTCTTTAGAGCAGATGCAGTGAAGGATATATAAGACTTTATAACATCTGCATCATACTTGTACTGTTACCCAGGTCTGCAGAAAAGCTCACCTAGTAGCCACATATATATGCTTTCCATAAATAGCATAAATAGCATTTATCCTTGTTGGATTCCATAAGTGAAGGACATAATAGTGGAAGAACAGTTTCATTAGATGTGTTCCTCCAAAGGATCACCCTGCAAACTATCTTGGTACATTTCCAATTATGCCCTCTTCTAGGTGAAAAGAGGGAATCTAATAGCGTCATATGCTGCAGAGAATGAAAAAGGGTGAATACGGATGACAATTGGCATTTAACTGCTTTCCTAGTGCAAAAGTCAATAAATTGTTCTTAAAAATTATTTTCTATTTAAAAACAATGTCAGTTATCTGTTTTTCCTTGCAGGGTGGGGGGAACTGAAATTTAATACTCCTTTTGTGAAAAGAAAAAAAAAACAAACTTGGTTTAACCTAATTTTTTATTCCCGTTATGTTCAAAAATTAAGTAGAGGTTACAGAAACCTTCCCAAAAGCATGGAAGAATTCTACTATAAATTACAGACTTTCACTATTTTTGTGCTATAATTTTTCCATTACAGTCAACTTTTTAGAAGACTAATATTAAAAAGCTGTGCCCGAAATAGGCCTGAAAGACAGAAAGACATAATTAAAATGTATACTTGACTGCCTCATAACACAGACAGACTAAACAGCAAGAGTTTTAAGCTAGAAAAGTATTATCAACCAAATTAATATCTTCTAATATGTTCATGGCAAAAAGTAGAAAAATCCACTGACGGATCATTACAAACACAAAATCACACTAAGCAGAAAGCATCTATTTAGGAGCTGTCCCTTACTCCAAATTACGCTAATTCTCTACAAACTTTAAGTGTATTCTCTCAAGCAACTTTTCAAGTACTGAACCTTTATAATAAATTAGCCTATAATTCTGCAATCCTTCAGTATTTCTGCTTCATAACTTTATCACTCAGGACTATACACCCTTCTTCAATCCTAAAAGGACTGACTTACAACTAGCTTTCAACTGTACATCTTTGAGCTGCTTCTGAGTGTTGTTTAGTAACTACCCTTGAAAGCCCCAGATTTTATGACATGATCTTCTGACACAAACGTCACCGAGGTAATAAGTGGCATACCTTTGAGGGCTTTTTTCCCAGCAGAAATGAAGGACAAATATTGTACAAGACTATAACATAAAACTAGCTGTATAGGGTCAGACCAATAGTTACTAACCCAGTATCCCATCCAACAGTAGTCAGTAAGACATGACTAGGTAAGCATATAAAAATAGAGTCGTCATGTAGTGAAATACATACTCTCCAAGTCTTCAACAATATAGCTCATGATCTTTTTCAGTTGTGATTTACCTTTTTTGAGGAGACCAGAAGTGCACACAGAATTCAAGATGCAGGAGCATCATTGATACATATAGTTGCATAATGTCTAATTGCACTCTGGTTTATGTTCTGTGTTCCTCTCCTGACAATTCTTTACATTCACATTTGATTAACTAAGCACTGAGTTGAAATTTCAGCAGAATAAACCACCTATCATTGTCAATTTGTACTTAAACAGCACCTACAGGCACAGTCAGATATTGTACTCTACCATGCTGAAACAACAAATATTAAAGAAAGATTTCAGGGTGTTTAAAAAGACAAAAAGTGCATAGAAAATACAGATATAGAAAATATATCAAGAAATTAGGGCAATTTTACAATAAGATTCAAATCACCAACTCTCATTGAAATTATTTTGTAAGTTTTGCTACTTTCTAAACAGCTTTCTGTAAAAGATGATTAAAAATTAAAGTACCATAGAAACATAAGGAAGCAAAGACTGTGATTGAGCATTTTCTGTTTTCATATGACTTACTTTGATCTGAGCAAGGGAATCACCAACTTTCAGAAGTTTTTCATTGTAATACCACTCTGGCAGTCGAGGCTTATATTTGATCCAAATTCTAAACAAAGTATTTGCTCTAAAAAAGATACAGGAGAAAAGGTTTCAGATTAAACTGGCAGTAGACCTGTCATAACAAGTAAATAAATCAGGAAAACTTCAAATTGTGAAAACTCCTTTCTTCCAAATCTATTTGAACCTCTATGTGTTTCAAAAGAAGTGATCATTAAAACTGGATTTAACAGGCAGCCAAGGACATTTCTGGGTTTCATTTCTGTCACCAGTTTTTATCACGTATTTAAAATAGGATGAATTTTCTCCTGTGAAAATTCTTATTAAAGCATCTCAGTATTAATCCCCTTGCATTGTTCAAACACGATCATAGGTGGAAAATCTGTCCCACCTCTCAGCTAGTATTTGAGAGGTTCTGTTTGAAGAAACAATTTGATATTTTAAAGAGGTTTGCAGCTTACAGCAAATATTGGACTGGAAACTACAAATGCTAAGAGCAGAAAAAAAGATCCCAAATTAACAAGGCATGCCAGGTAGCAGCAAACTTAGGAACTGGTAGACATGAAATAAACCATAGACCTAGAGTACATAGAGCTATGGTATATAGAGCTATAGGGCTCATGGTGTATAGAGCTATACCATGAATCACAAAAGAAGAAAGTCATTAGAAAGCTTCTAGGATGAATTGCATTTGGCATGAAATGTTCAGGAATTTTAAATCATAAAGGGTAGGATTCAGAGAGAAGCAAATGACACGTTTGTTAAAATAGAAAGGATTTTATGGCAATAGTTGCAATGCTCTTCTGTTGCCTCTGCCTGTTATTCTAGCCATACCTGTCATCAAGGATGACTTTGTGTAACAAATTACTTATTTGGATGAACTAGCAAGACTTCTTCAAGTGGTAACTGGCTCTAAGCAGTTTTCCTCTTCTACAGATGAACTGACTACATCAATGCCAGTATTATAGTCCCTACTGATTGCTGTTTGATAGGTTACTGCCTTCATGTGTACAACTTTCCCACCCTAGACCTCTTTAAGAAAGCTATATTCAAACTGGAAAACAAAAATCGATCAGACAGACTGATAATAAGCACAGGGATTTTTCAGAAAAGAATTCTGTTACCAAATTATTAATAGTATTGACAGCATTCACAGTGCCAGGCATCTCTTACATTTATTCTCTTAACAAATCACTTGTACAGAAACCTCAGCAAAGACTGGCTTGTGAAACCTCAACAGCTAAATTATTCATAGGTAGCAATTTATGAAGAAGGAAAACAACTGAAGAGAGAGGAATTAATGTTTTAAAATAACCTTCTAGCTGAATTCTCACATGTAAACCTTATGCTTACTGGTGTGAGGTAGCTGGAAGTTTTCAATCTCTTAAGACAGTAATGGTAGACTAGAATGCAAGACACTTTCTTAAGCTGTTTTCTGACATTCAGGAACTTGGAATCCATTCTCACAGTCTCCCTGACAGCTCCTTATTTCAGCTTATAAGAAGACTCCCAATAAAAAAGCACAATAAGTAACATTTTTTTCCACACAGAAAGCTGCGAGCCACCTTCACATTTTCAAGGTGAAACAGATGGCTGTATGAGAAACCTGTCAAAATGATCTTTACACCAAAGAATTACAACATCATAATCCTTTTTTTTTCTAAAAGTATCATCTCAGCACAATTCTCAGTGCTTGAAAGTAAACAGCAAAGAAGTAAGTAGGACATTCTAGAGGTGTATCCTAAAGGAAAAATGCAATAACAGCACAAACTAGGCCAAAACCAACTATCTGAATAAAATGTTCTAAGGCATTATGTTTTTAAAGGAAACCATAGCCCACTCTAACACAGAGCATTTTCAAAATGGGGAATGAGTCCCTTCTGGTCCATCCATAAGCAATTCACAGTATGGATAGCTACTGACTTCTTATACTGAGAGAAGTATCCCACTCCGGTTAGTAGGGACAAATCTGCAAAGAGGCTCCAAAGCAAAGGAATCTGTCCGACATCTGAGCTGAGTTCCCTTGGACTATCGAGGGAAGAAGCTTAGGAAAAGACTCTCAGAGTCCAAGAGGTTTGATGGATACTACTGAGGGGTGAGGGAGAAAGAAGGAAAAAAAAAAGTAATTATCAGGTTGTAAGGCTGTAAAGGAACTGATACTAAGATTGGATGTGGATAAAGCTTGGGACAGTCAGACTAATAAACTTCTTTAAGACTGAACAGCTGGAGAGACCTCAGTGAAGGTCATCTTCATTTTTTGTTTTGAATGCTCATATTAACACAAGATACTTAGATGTAATAAATGAGTAACAAATATGTAATAAACTAGTTTAGTGCAGTAGTGACAAATCTGACTAGACTTTCAACTTCAATGGGGAGATTAAGGTAAACTGTATCTGCTTCAATGCCATGACTAACTACAAGTGAATTCAGGACATAGGAATGTTTCTTTGACACAGACAAAGGAGGAGAGTGAGACACTTCCCAAACAGCTCATCAGCTTTTCCTTTAAACAAGCTGTAAGACACCAGAACAACAAGTTAAGCAAGTGAATTCTTAAAAAAATACTGGGCTGTTGGAGCTCAGAGGTGAAGTTTCTTTACTTCCAACCACTCTATGGATAATAAAAAAAGTTCCCCTATGGTCAACTCATAATACTGTGCACAAGGTAAGGTCCCCATGGCTATAATTCTGGGCCAAAAGTCTTTACTACAGGTAGTAAAGGATTCTCTGATACTGATAAAAATGTGTCTTATTAAATAAGGGTGGCTAAGCCACACAATGTGAGATAAAATCAATAGTTCAAGGTAATCCTTTGATGGCCCCCTTGCCAAGAGAAATGGGGTAAAACAACGTCTCGTTTAGTTGAGGGAAAAGTACATTTGATTGCTGCTTCTTCTGAGTGAAAAGATTCATGATTCCAGTAAGGCCAGGTCCTCAGTAATTTCTGTTTCTTACATTATAACATTTTAAGTGCCTAAATTACGGCCTTACTGTTGACTTATCAACACCAAATGCTGAAAGCATTGGAGAAATGAAGGTGACAATTTTATTTTTCTAAACTGAACATACTTGCTATGTGGAAGCTGGTTTTCTTGCTCCTCGAATAACAAGAACACTTTGCTCTCAACCCATGCCAGGAAAAGTAGCTTGACAAATGACACAGTAAGAAGTCTTTAGAGCATTTAGGAAAGCATCTGTAATAGCCAGTACCTTCACAAATTCTTAGGAACAATTAGACTAAGGCTGGTGTGCAAGCAGCACATGCTCCAATTTTGAGTTATCAAACCATGAGAGGCAAGGGAGAAACAACCCTGAAATTCCACAATCAAAAATAAATGCCCATGACTTCGCTAGCTGCCTGAACCTATGCTAACAATCAGAATTCCAGTCTTCTACCTCTGTACTGCACCTATACAAATGGAGGGTGCTGGAGGATGCAGAGCTACTGGGAGCTTCACATTACACAACGTTCTCAATGCCTTGGAATTTTGGTATGGATCATCACTACCAGTGACTTCTGGGATCATGACCCAGGTAGCCTTCGTTCTCATCTCCATGATGAACGCTGCAGAATTCTTTGGATGAGAAAATCTTCTCATGCCAACCATGTTATGTGTGGACATGGGCCACATCTACAAAATACCAGTTTGAATAAGACAACTTATTCAAGAACCTACTCAGGTCAAAATATTCCAGAGATAAAGTCTTGGAGACACTGTTCACAAAAACTGGTAACTTGGCGTGACATTGCGAACAGATCAGATTCAGCATGCCCAGCTCCTAACTAGAAGATACAATGAACATGTAGAAGACACAATGAATGTGTTCATTATCAGCAATTTCAGTGGTGTCTGAAGCAGCTGAGCTGTCCCTCTTCTAAGGGGCCTAGAGGGGATAACTTTCAAAGTAAGAATACTGATCAGCTAAAACAAAAAAAGGTCTGAAGCTACAGAAGGGCTTAAAAATAGCAAAGCACTGAGATCAGCTGCTGAAGCAACATAAAAAGCCAACATACTGAGATTCAAAACACTAGAGGCGAAAGCCTGGAGACTGATACCTGTATGATAGATCTAGGCCTAGGCCTGATGATGAACATGCCACATAAACAAATTAGAAATCCAGATAGCTTAGAAAAGGAAAGATCTCCAGTGCAGACAAATGCCAGGCTACAGAATCTGAGTAGTTCCTGAGAAGGTATACAGCTCCTTTAGAGAAGGGTCATTTTGTGGACTACATCTAGGAAAATACTGAGTGAAATACGTAAGGGTAGAAGCTGCACCTAAGTGATGTGCTAACCACCCTGTAACCTAACTCCCATGCTGGTTTTGCATGAAACTTTGATGACCTGGGAAACTTTCACTTTTTATGTTAAAGACCTGTAAATTTAGAATAGAACACTGCTCAGATAATAACCAACCACTTATCTTTAAAGAAGCAGTTGAACTCATAATAATGTACCTAAATGCAGGTACATTAAAGCAGGGATAGCTACATGAGAAATGCACAGTCTATAACAGCCATATGCATGCACTATGAATCATACACCGATTCCAGTTGCTCTGTCTTAACTGCATTACAAAATCTAGATTTATGCATACCCACAGATATGCATGTATGCGAGCAAACAAATATGCACAATTACACTTGCCATATGCTCTGCCTGCATCTATGTGTATAAAAATATACCAACGTAGACATAGACGTAGGCACAAAAAGAGCTATGTGGTGTTATCCTCATGTAGCCCTAATGCGAGCACCATCTTTTAAGGGCATATACGTGCCCACACACATTCACCCTCACATGCAGTAGCACATGCTGGTGGGCTGCCAGTTGCTCCAGCACTGAGAAGGGATTTTCCTACCAGAAAGCTCAGGCAGCTCTGATACATCCAACAGTGGCGCTGCCAACTTCCACACCACCTTGTGCTTTTTCCCTAAAGCGTTCACTTCTAGGAAGTGTCGGAAAAGGAGGTGTTCAGATTTTGGAGGGTTTTTAATTAAAAAAAAAAAAAAAANATGGAGAAGTAGACCCAGGAGAGCAACCTCCTGGCTAGCTCCCAGGCCAGGGGGAGCGGGAGGGAAGGGGCTCCCTGGCCTGTGGGACGCGGCGTGAGGAGGGAGCTGGGAGGGAGGGAAGGGGCGAGGAGGGCGCCGCGGCGGTGCCCGGCGGGCCGAGAAGGGCAGGCCGAGAGCGGCGGGGAGGCGGCACGGAAGGTCCCCGTGGGGCGGCCGAGGGGAAGGGGTTGGAAGGGGCGGAAAGGGGGTTTGAGGCAGGGCCAGGCGGGAACGGCAAAGGGGCTCCCGGAGCGGGTGGCGACGCGGGGACGACAAGGGGGCGGCGGCGCAGCCCCTACCCGCGGCGGTGCAGGTCGTGCTGCTGCGGCTGGGCCTCCCCCGCGCCTCCCAGCCGCCGCAGGAAGCCCAGGACGTCCCGCAGCTCGGCTTCGAAGCTGTCTACCACCGGGTTGCCCGGCGCTACGGCCCCGAAGAAAACGGCCGGCGGGGGCTGCGGGACGGAGGCGGGAAGCGGCGGACCGCTGGGTTCCGCCATGCTCCAGCCCGGCCCCGGCGGGAAGGCGGCGGCGGCNACAGCTGCCCGCTGAGCCCTCCGCTCCAGGAGGGTTCGGCGGAGGGATGAAATCTGCCTTCATCCACCGGGGAAGGGGTCTTCGGCGCGGGGGTCGGGTTGTAGGAACCGGAGGGTTCTCGCGGAGCCGGAGGGGTTTGAACCGCGAGTCCTCACACCTCCCTCCAGCAGGTGAAAGAGCCTTTTTCTCTCTCTGAGGCTAAATACTGCCGAGAGGCAGCTGAAGAAGTTTCACAGGCACCGTGCACCATGGCAGGGGCGAGGACCATTGCTAGCAAAAGGGGCTGCAGTGTGGAGGCTGGTTGCCATGCGAAAGCTGCTGGAGGAAGCTCGGACAAGGCCAGGAGGTACCTTATGGGACGGTTTTTCAATAACATATGTCACCAGGGATGTCGTTTTTGACCTTACTGATTGCGTCGCTGAGCCTGCCTGCTGCACAACTACAGATAAAAGAAGAAAGCGCGCTAACCCTCTAAACAATTATATGTCTATTAAAAAAGGTGGCAAACTAGGAAACAACCAGGCCGTATTTATCAGTGTTATAGGAGGCAGCCATAGTAACCTATGTGTTTTCAAGTTCTTCGTAGGCGTTATGGTAAAGGGGTTTGGGAAGGATGTGAAGGAAACCGGCTATGTTGCCACGTTCATCATCAAGATGAGCATAAGGGACAGCTTACTTGAAAACATGAAAGGGAAAGCTTAGAAATGTGGTGAGTGAGCAATGAATTCCAGCAGCCAGGGCCAGCTGGAGGCAATTTCTTGACATTGAATGGAAAAGGATCAATAGGGAGGGGTAAAATGAAGAAGTACCTGAAAAGGGCATCCGAGTAATTCATAGGTGATAGTAAAGGAACTATCCTTTCAATGATAGGAGAGATGCAGCATCAGCATGCTGGATGATGGGAACCAGAAAATATTGCATTATCCAGGCCAGCATTTTGATAGTATGGGTAATATGCAAAAAAAATTAATTCATTTATGACTAACGTGTCTGACTGATTTTGTTTTCTTACCTGCCCGGAGTTGTGTGGATCCGTCGCCCAACAGGTATTGTGTGACTACGGGAAGATGTTAGCAGGAATCATTACAGGGATTCGTATGTGTGGAGCTAATTCCAGCAACAACGGCTATGCATTGAGGTGGGAGCAAATGGCTGAGTGCAAGAGGGAGAGGGTTCCGCAGATTTCTGTGGAGGCAGTAGAAAACGAAGCCTGCAATGAAAAGACGTGGCACAAAGGTGCTGATGCTGGGATTTAGAAATCACTGGGGACAGAGACAAATTTTACAAGACAACTGAAATATGAGAACTTGGAGAGCAATTACTGGTATATTTTAAGATTTTGCCTGTGCTTTGCCACACTAACCAGAGCACTTCCTGTGATGGATTCCAGATGACTAATAAACACTGGCCTCTTGTGAAAGGCAGCTTGTGCCACTGTGAGTACTGCTGGCGGCATCCGTTTCATGCTCCTATGAAGATCT
Organism: Anarhynchus alexandrinus; assembly: GCA_008711295.1. NCBI lineage: Eukaryota > Metazoa > Chordata > Aves > Charadriiformes > Charadriidae > Anarhynchus > Anarhynchus alexandrinus. The sequence goes on from VUYV01000041.1 coordinate 2,279,465, forward strand.
GAGCTAGTTCCCTTCACTAGATGGTGCTGTGTCCCAAAGGGCTGATCTTCACATTCACAGGACGCAGAGACGTGCCCTTAAAAAAGCAGCAGTGCCTAGAAGCTTCAAGGGGAACATGAGAGGCTGGAAAGGAGATTGCTGAGTAAAACTTTTCATATCTCTAGTATTTGGCTAGCAGATGGTGGACTGAATGTAACATTAGCAGTTTGAATTAGTGTTGCAGCCATAGAAACGAACTGAGTCAAAGAAAACAATGAGGGAAAGGGAGTATAGCCATTTCCCAAAGGGGAAGATTAGAGAACTATGTAAAGATAAAGCTTTAACCACTGGGAGGTTAACCAGGACGTAGCTGATCAGCCAGCTCATGAAGAGTGTTCAGTCTAAAATTCCTGGGTCGGAGCTCAACAGGGTCCAAGTATGCACTCCCTGCTAAGTGGAGGTTTAGTGTAAGGAGGGCAGTTCTGACCCAGGCTGAAAAGCCATGGAGAGCCATAGCAGGGCTATGGCTTGCTTACATGACAGCAAGCATTACAGCATGTATGTTATTTCAATTTTGGATGCTTACAACATCGATTCCTATTTTACTGTTCTGGAGAAGACTCAAATTTACATTTCAGATAGTATCCATCTAACATTTAATGGGTTGAACACTTAATGGGTCCAAAAGTCAAAAAAGCTTATAGTTAAATGAATAGAACTTTCTGACTTCAGAAAGGTTATAGATTCTCTAGAAGCCTTCAGCATGCATAATCTGATATTTACAGAGAAAAGCTTGGTGTATGCGAAACAGTAAGAGAGTGATGGCTATTGAATTTACAACCATGATAGGAGAATTTCCTCAAAAAATGGAGTATACATATCAGTACTTGTATGACTCGGAAGGTTTATAGCAATCCTTTGAATTACATATGTCCCTACACCCTAAAAAAAAAGTGATTTGTTGATTAGAAGGGTAATGATTTATTCATCATTGGTAGGTGAACATTTAGATAGTAATCAATTACAGTAAAATTAGGAAGAAAATAGGTGAGATTATGGAGAGTGACAAAGACAGGATCCCACAAAATGGAATTTAGGTGAATCCATTGACCTGAACAGAGAGGTCATAGCAACCTGTGATTTAGTACCACCAGATAGGTCAGATAGGAGGAAGCTGCCTCAGGAACAGAAGGACCCACAAAGAGTTAACTTAGTAAAAACTCGTATAGGAAGTGTCTGCTGTCATGGGTATAGGGCCAAGAGTACGCTCGAGTTGGAAAGGGGAAAAACTTTGCTGCTAACTCATCAAGCTGCCTGCTCACTTCTGTGTGTCAGTTCCACTCGTGTGAACAGCAGTGGTTACAAAGAGCAAACAAAGGGGGGAAACACTGTATGATCACAGCAGCGTGGGGCAGGAAGAGTGTCCGGTGGTATCAGGGTTCAGGGGCTGAGGTAACGTCTGCTGAGCCCTATTTAGTACATTAATCTAAGTTTGTTTCTTATGAGTAATTCTGAGATGCATGTTCAGATCCCTTCCTAGGAAATGTACACCTGAATTATGGTGCCTATAGATTTTGCTGTTTGATACTTGGACACAAGAGGCAGTCATGGATGCTGTATTACCAGACTTCTGCAGGGTAACCTGACAGTCCCCAGAGATGAAAGAGCTAAATTTATGTCATCTCTTCCTTGACACTTTTAGGAAAAAAAGTCGGAGTTGAGGTGATTCTGGGACATCATTTACCATCTTGAGGCTGGTAAGCTAATGAAGACATGGGACTTTAAAATAATGTGTACCATATTTATGGACTAGCATATTCAGAACTGGGATCTGCATTTACTCTACTTGCGGTATGCCTGCCTGGTCGTAAGTGCCAGTGAGAATCCACAGTTCTCCCCCTTTGAGGGGGAGTGCATTGTTGGATTAGAAGTAACTCTAGAGAAAGAAGCGATGGCAGGTATGTGCTGATTCTTATGGACTTAGGCAAGGAAAGCAAGGTCAAGGAAACAAAATGTCTTATATAACAGTACAGTGTTTGCTGTTCACATGGTATAGGGGAATCAGATATGATGCAAAAGAATAGCTCTAAGTTGCCTGATAAAGGTCCTTAAAAAGCCATCACATAGCTTGAAGAGGTGAACTAAGTTGCTGAATGCCACGAGTACACTTTATAAATGTGATGAAGTTGTCCAATTGGAGGAGAAGAAGGAAGAAATTGTACTAAGCTTACAAGAGGCAAACCACTTGCTGGAATCAACGTCCCTTTCAAATAACAGTACAGGAAGCAGAGAGGTGCAGCAGGTGTGCAAATTTATTGCTATCACAATCTGTGGTCCCTGTCTATACCTACAGCTGATGAAACTGATATGGGAATTCAGGACTTTTATGGGTAGCTATGAGGGATTATACTGTCATAATTTCCCTCCCATCCTTCATGTTTTAGGGCTGTTTGGTAGAGCTGCTTGTGGCTTACTAAAAGTGTCTTTAGACTCAGATGCCTTACTTAAATCTGCCTTTACATTCAAACAGAATTTGTGGATTCCTAACCTTATCTAAGGGCTACCTGCTGCCTTTTAATGGAGAAGTTAGTAAGGAGATGTAAGATACGCTGTCATGTTTTGATAGCATTTGTATTTTTTGTTGTGCCATAAAGAAACGTGTCCTGAATTAGGAAGGTACATGCCTTACTGCAAAGGCAGGAAATGTGAAAAAATGGTGGAAATGGTTATTTAGGACACAATTCAGATAGATAGCTTTTCAAACAAAGCAGCAGATCAAGTCCTTTACTGAGATGGTGATGCATATTTGTAAAGTATTCCAGGGCTGTTCCTGTCGCTGAGAAGTATACAAAATTTGTCAAACAATGGAATGGCTCTGGAACATGCATTAACAAGGTAGCTGAAGCTTGTGAATCTTTTGATGAGCAATTGATGGTCTTTTAGATAAGCCGAAAGAACTAGGACAGTTTTCATGCAAGTGAATGCTAATAAAAGCAAAACTAAGTTTTTACTTGAAAACGGTTCTTGGCTTCCTTTCTGATCTAGTGTGTCAGTGTAGTAAGAGGAAGGGAAAAGAGTGATCAACATGAGAAAGAACTGCAATGGCTCAGAACTATGCAACTGCCAGGTTCATACAGAGCTGAGTTTGAGTTTGGGGTGACAGTTGTCACTGTGTTTTGGTTGTATCATATGAAAGGCTTCAGTGCCAAATTCTAAAGATGAAGTGTAAGCTTTCAAGGTTATAATATAGAAGTAATTTTTATTTTAATGTGAGTGTGAATGCTCACAAAAAAGTTTTCTCGATTTCTTTTATCATTAGGAAAATAGGCATATAGATTAATTTCAGTTGATTTGCAGAAAATGTCATACATGGGAGCAGTGATCTTGCTCAGTTGATTTTTTTTTTTTTTCCCCCAAAGAAGGTACAGGAATGTGTAATATTTATGTGAACAATCTGTGAGATTTGGCTAACCCACTCAGGCTGTATCATTATGCATTGAACGGATTAACTCGTCTTTGGGGAGGGAGATGCAGCAGGTTTTTTATATAGATACCTGAGTTTCTAAGAGGTTTAAGTTGAAACACAACAGATTCTGAGATCTGCTTTATGGACTCAAGTACCCAAGGTAACAGTTGGACACATCAAAGTCCATTAGTGATTTCCAAAAGATGGAACTACTGCTTCAATGACATAGTTTGCCTAAAATTCCTGTTATTTTCTTTATTTGATTAAGATATGCTTTATTCCAGTTTACAAGTACATTTCACTCAAGGAGACATCAATTGATATAGCTTGTTTTTGGAAAGACCTCCAGGGACTTGCAAATATTTTTTCTGGGGATGTTTCACTAGACAGACCACGGAGGTAAACTTCTTGTCTCACTCAAAGATCTTGTCTCAAGTCTCAGGAAGCTGTAGGGGTTCTTCTAATGAAGAAGCTATGCCTAAGGCTAGTTCAGAGTGATAGTAAAGAAGTCTTGCGCAAAAGCCCTGTAAATGCCTTCCAATCATGAAAAGGTGAAAGTCTGAACAAGATTTTTAGTGATGTGCATGAAAGCTGCATCTTAGAAACACACTAAAAATGTGGAACGCTTAGCTGTATGTATAAAAGCCTAGAGAGAGGCCTGAGCTAAAGACAACATCCAATTTATTGAGCAGAGAGACAGGCAAGATAGTTATATTTTCTATGGAATGTGAGAAAAGAAGTAGCAGAGGGAGCACAGAAATTAATTCTATTTTAGCTGCATTCAGCTTAAGCTGATTGTGAGGCATCTAGTAGCTAAGATTTGATTTTGGGAAAAAAGTGACATGTTTTGTTTAAAACCATCATGCATTTTCTTCATTTCATAAAGATTCTCAAGACAAACTTTAAATGAGAGGAAGTATAGCCTACTCCAAGAAATAAATTAGTTCTGAAGACCTTCCCAAATCTCTCTTGAAGCTAAATATAACAGTGCATTTTTATTCATATTCTTCTGATGCACACTTGCTGTTATAATTCTGAGCTGCTACAAATGCTGTAGATAGAAACAATCTTGGGGAAATAACACTGTTGTTTGTAGATATAACTCCTGAGTAGCCAAATGCATCCTTATCATAACACTTTCTCTGTTGTGCATTTGGTCTGGGAGTACTCACAGGATCAAAATAGACTCTTCTAGGAATTAACCATTGGCAACAAACAAAGAAAGACCTAAAATAACCTGGTGATGACCTCCAATATTTTTAGATCAATGCATTTCTGTTCAGGCCATTTCTTATTGCATTACAGTACGAATTTTGAAACTTTCTGGCATCATTGCTTCCATTTTTCGTTCTTATTAGTTTCTCACTCACTTGCCAGAATTTTTCACTCCAAGGTTGAAGTATCTCCTGATTGAGGTTTGTTCAAGCAGCTGACAGAAATTGTTTTGGGCAATAGCCTGACCTTGGACTAGGAGATTGAGCAGCTTGGAAGTCAGCAGCAGAAAATTACGCAATGTGGAAGAGTAGTTATTTGTTGGTTATTAAGCCTTGCTTATTCAAGGAAGTAGAAAAAAATTTTTTGCCTTCACATAGTTACTTGGATAGCTCATATTTTTCAACAATACTTTTTTATTATTCTATGTAATTATATTTTCTAGGTTATTCTTTCTAATAATATATATCATTCTGAGCTTTTGGTATATATTATGATATTATCTTGGTATATGTTATTTCTAGTAATATTATTTCTGATAATATTGTTTCTAATAATGATATATGTAATCATGTCATTGTGAGCTTTTATCTCAGCACTTTGGAATTTTAGAAAATCAATGTTTAACAACAAGTAATTGTTTTGCATTCTACATACATGTGGGAAGGCTATTTGTCTGCTTTCTAGAATAGTGGAACATGGGCATGTTGGCTTTAGTTCAGTTTATGTAAAAAATAGAGTAATTTCTTTTTAGAACAATTGATGCTTTTGCCTAATTATATTTTATGAAATAAAAGCTGTCCAGAAACAGGATTATATGTTTATCAGTGCATCTATAGAAATGCAGATACTGGATCATTAAAACCCTAATAGGGCTGTAGGAAAAGCTACAATATCAAAAAGTATAATGACACTAAAGAAAAGTAAATAGTTGCTAGAAAGAAGATTAAAATCCCAGACTTGCAACCAGCTGCTAACAAGAATGGGTAGAAGTACAGGTGTTTCCTGCAGGGATTCTGACTTCTTTTGGTGGTAAACCATTGATTGTCACCGATATGTCAGCCCACAGAAATTAAGCTGGAGAGCAGAAGATCTGTTAGAGCTAATATGGTTGAAGTAAGCCTTCCTTTAGACTTTTTGTCCTTAACCCTTTAGAGGCCATATATATATATATATATATTTTCAGTATAAGTTTCAAATGGAATAGCAGTATGCAAATGCTCAATGGGAGTAGAGAGCCTTTAGTAAACAAAAAAATTACTCTTCCTGGTGTTTGGTCCTGCATCTCACAATCAGTGTAGCAAGCGATTTCTAGTTTTGACTACAATAGGTTTGAAGTGCCTGATACTTTTATATCTCTTTCTTCATTTTATGAGCCACCCTTGTTTCCTATACATTTTTATTATTATTTCTATTTAATGCCTAGGATTTTTTTCTGGTTTGATTATATTCAGGTTGTCTTTTTACTAGAAGTTTTGGCTAGAGCTTATATTTAACAACATTTAGTCTACTTTAAAAATGCTTTAGGCTTTTATAATACTTTATTAAAATTATGTTAAATGTCAGTAGAATAACTTGGAAACACTGTTTTATCAATCAGAATGAGATAATTTAATATGTTTATTCCTCTGACTGAAAGACCCTCCACAAAATTGTAAACTTACCTCTCTTAACAGGCAAACAAAGTGAAGTTTATTAGCTTTATATTTGAACTTCTCACTGATGCAGAAAGAACTCGGATGGAGGGATTCCAGGACTGAGCTGGATTTGTGTGAAACTTTAGGCTGAAAGCTCTTTCCTTTGAGACGAACAAAAAGGAATGCAGAGAAAGTGAAGCAGTAAAAGATACATACCTATATAAAATACCAAAACAATAATGGAATAAAGGTCTTGGTTATTTGTAATTCATTAAAGATTATCTTGAGTGTCATAACATACATTTTCATCTAGCATCAAAGTGTACCAAAGAAAAAAATTAATAAAACAGTGTTGGCAAATAATCTATAATATATATAGTCTATAGGAAATCCCTATTTAAGAAACAGTGATGTGATTTTTGGAAAGTTATGTGAGTGAAGAATCCTTCAATCGTCTTACTAATTTAAGATCTTATACATTACATTTTTTAGGTCTGTTTTCAATATCCCTATTACAGGTTTTTAGAGAAAAAAACCAATAGGTCCTAATTCTTGCAGTTTTATCATTCTGTTAAAGTCCACCAAGCCGACAACTCTTACAGTATCCATTTCCTAACGAACAAGGGACTTATACTTCCCATTCTCCAAATGGAGAATTAGTCTGAATTAGTCTGAATCCATGCAATTAGCCCCTTACAAATGTAACAATAATACCATCCATTCCTTTAACATAGCAATTCGTATTGCCATTTCATAGAACACAAAAGACAATTACATACATTATATATACAACTACATACAGTTCTGGTCAGCATACTACTAGTCGTTCTTTACACTTTTTATTTTCATCCAACAGATACTCTAAATAAAATTGTAATCTTTACCCTTTTCTCCCTCAGAATTTTAAATTAGAATGATCGAATTATTACCTTTTCTCTACATGATGGCACTTTAGGAAAAATAGAAATTGCTATCAGCACTTTACCATGTTTAATTGATGCAACAATAAAAAGTGTGTAGGCCTGGGCTACACAAATGTAGATGAAACTTTGGTAGCAAGTTTTGAAAATTTTGCTAAAATGCTTTCAAGTGGATGTATGGCTCTTCATCTATTAGGTATGGATATATTAAAATGGCTATGTTTTACTCAGTGGATCTACTTTGTATACTTTGGCATATCTATTACATTTAGAGACAAAAGCATGGTATTTACCTTTGCAGATGTAAAGTAAGAGAGCTAGATTTTACTCCTTCTTCCATATTGTTAGCAATAGAGTTGCTTAATAAGTTATCCTTAAAGAACCACATTTTGTTATGTTGTACCTGTAGAATTCCATTATAAGACTGACAGAATGATTCCTTAGAGAAGGTAGACACAACTGCACTGAAATAAAGCATTATACATCCATCTGAGTTAGCACAAAGGTAACTTAAATATAATTTAGTCATCAGAAACATAATCACTAGGTATCAACCATGAATAAAAAAACCCCAAGGTAATTTGTAGATCAGAGATTATGGGTGCATCTACATTAGCAATTTGGTTGGGATCAAGAGCGCACTTTTGAAGCATCCCCAGCTCCTGCATTTGTTTCATGTTAGAGAGTGATCTTGAATGCATGGGTTGAACTCCTTCTGAATGGAACTAAGCCAAAATGTGCTCTCCATGAGCATACATGACATCCTCCAACTGGTACGGGAGATTCAGTCTCTAGAAACAGACCAGAATGAGTTCAAAGTTGCAAAATATGCATTGTGTGAACATTTATATATTATATCCTGGTCTCTAAAGAGGCATGGATTCGACAAATGGACCACTTGGTGGATAAAGAACTGGCTGGATGGTCGCACTCAAAGAGTTGCGGTCAACAGCTCGATGTCCAAGTGGAGAGCAGTGATGAGTGGCGTTCCTCAGGGGTCAATACTGGGACCTGTACTGTTCAATGTCTTTGTCGGTGACATGGACAGTGGGGTCGAGTGCACCCTCAGCAAGTTTGCCAATGACACCAAGCTGTTTGGTGAGATAGACACGCTGGAGGGGAAGGATGCCATCCAGAGGGACCTGGACAGGCTGGAGAGGTGGGCCCAAGCCAACCTCATGCAGTTCAACAATGCCAAGTGCAAGGTCCTGCACCTGGGTCAGGGCAATCCCAAGCGCAAATACAGGCTCGGCGGGGAACGGCTGGAGAGCAGCCCTGAGGAGAAGGACCTGGGGGTGCTGATTGATAAGAAGCTCAACATGAGCCAGCAATGTGCAACTGCAGCCCAGAAGGCCAACCGCATCCTGGGCTGCATCAAAAGAAGTGTGGCCAGCAGGTCAAAGGAGGTGATTCTGCCCCTCTACTCCACTCTCGTGAGACCCCACCTGGAGTACTGCGTCCAGCTCTGGAGTCCCCAACATAAGAAGGACATGGACCTGCTGGAGCAGGTCCAGAGGAGAGCCACGAGGATGATCCAAGGGCTGGGGCACCTCTCCTATGAGGAGAGGCTGAAAGAGTTGGGGCTGTTCAGCCTGGAGAAGAGAAGGCTCTGGGGAGATCTTATTGCGGCCTTCCAGTCCCTAAAGGGGGCCTACAGGAGAGCTGGGGAAGGACTTTTTACTAGGGCATGTAGTGATAGGATAAGGGGGAATGGCTTCAAACTGGAAGAGGGCAGGTTTAGATTGAACATTAGGAGGACGCTTTTCACTTTAAGGGTGGTAAGGCACTGGAACAGGTTGCCCAGAGAGGTTGTTGAGGCCCCATCCCTGGAGGTGTTCAGGACCAGATTGGACGTGGCCTTGGGCAACCTGGTCTAGTGGGAGGTGTCCCTGCCTATGGCAGGGGGGTTGGAACGCGATGATCTTCAAGGTCCTTTCCAACCTAAACCATTCTATGATTCTATGATTTGGTCCCTGGGACTAATTGTTTCACAGTACAGATCTGCTCCGATTGCACTGCTTTCCTTATTAATACAGCCGTAGCCTACTTTGCTAATAAGGAAATAACATTTTTTGAAGCAATATAAAAAACAGTTATGCCATTTCTGGAGAGTTGCTTTTAAAAATATCTTTACTTGAAGAAAAAGTCTTCTAAGACACCACTGCTACCAACACGTTTCTTTGCAGAGAGAGGAGAGAGAAATTGCTTACAAACTTTATGCCACAAGTTAAACACAATTTCTTCCTTCTCACAGAACTACATCTGTCTGTCTCAAAGAGCTAAAGAGATGATTTTCAGTGTCTCCTCAGTGCCATCAACACAGATGACAAAACTGCAGTGATTATAAATACCTAACAAAACATGCTAGCACATTGCATATGGCATCGTATCTGTTTCAAGGTTAAAGTTTACAAATAGGGCATGTGCCCTGGTTTGTAGTTTGTCTCATCATTTAGTTAAGAAAAGAGGACCGCATCATTGATCTCTACTACAAAAAGTGTTCTCCAGGTCTGGAATTACAATGTCCTTTTCTTTAGATCTTTGGTTTATTTCCTTAAAATAACAAACTTAATGCGTCATGTACTTTCCTAGGAGCCTCCAGCTTTTCCAGGCCACTCTCCATAGGCCATCTACATGTAAACGCTGTCCCTAACCCTAACGCTTGTCTGTGCAGCTCAGTTGGTAGGCAGCAGATCAGTCTCAGACTGGACGATTCAGTGTGAAGAGTCTGTTCACACTGTTTGCAGGGACTGTGAGAATAGAGACCCTGCCCTTACCCATGCTGCAGATGTGCATGGTTCCTCCAGGGAACCCATAATAATTTCCTTAAAACACATGCTAAGTATATCTGAGAATAATGTCTGTCCTACCATAATACTGCTCCTGTGGTTCTTTCAGGTATCCCAGCAATACCCACCGAGCCCTCACGCAGCAACATGCACACTCTAATGAATGTGCTTCTCCCCTGTGACTTTTCAGCACCTATATGATCTATAGTTCACAAGAGCCTGATAGTTCAGGGAAAGTGAAAATTGATGTGTTTTCAGGGAAGTGTAAGAAGAAAAGGAAATGAGTTGACCAGTGCCATAATGCCAAATCCCAATTTCAGTCAGGGGGCAGGTGACTCTGTTGCCAGTCCTGATCTGACGTCAGCTGCAGCATCTGAGCCAGCTCTAAACAGGCGTAGTCACTTGGCATAGTGCTGTGCTGTGTGGAAATACCAACACAATGTAATTACAGCAGAAGGATGTGCCAGAACAGTCTGTCTCTGAAGTTAGTGTATCTGGGATCATGTTGTGTATTTCTGATAGGGTGCTACTTTGCATAGTGTGGGTGCACATTTAATGGCCAGTATTCATAGTACCACAGGTGCACAAAATTAAGGATCTGGGAACATAAAAATATGGAGATGACAAGATGGGAGAGACCGTTGCAAGTGGGATGCAGAAAAAGTCTGTGATTTGCCTTGGAAAGCTCAAGGGCTGTAAGATGTGGCATCTGGCATACAGGGAGAAGGAACTGTAGTAGATGATAGTACAACTTCTGTTGTAGTTGTACGGGATGGAAAAGAGCATGCGAGTGTTATTCTCTTCTCGGGGGAGAAGAAGAGGGAGCCCAGAGAAAAGATGGGAATCCACAGTAAGCACTGAGCAAGAAGGCAAAGACAGAACAAAGGGGTGAAGGGGAGAAGTCACAAGGAACAGCAGAGGGAAAGAAAGGAAAATGGACTGCAGCACCCTAAGTGCCTATGATGCTTAAGAGTAGGGTCTCAGGAGGAGAGTCTTCTCTTAAGTGAAAAGAAATCATGCCTTGAACACTGATGGAAGTAGGCCTCTCAAGTACAGCCCAAGAGGCTGCTCAGGAGAATAGTGAAAGACAGTCTGGATAGACAAGGGAAATAAATGAAAAAGAAAAAACAATACCTTCTTCAGAATTCTTCCTAAAAGAGATACTTTCACTTTCATATATGTATGTTTGCTATGGTTTCGGTTTTTGGACAAGGAACAGGATTAAGTTAGCTGTAGCAGACCCTAGGCCTGTTTCTCAGATCTAAAATCGGGCAAACTTCCCTTTGATAACAGCAACACTGACTAGTATCTAGCTCCAGCTGTTTGCATGATAGTGATGCTGGCTGCCTTCACACATTAAAAGGCGGGTTACAGGCCCATTTTCTAGGCAAAAGGGCCTTAATTTGTTATCGCAAAGAATATGGTATCAGTAGCACCCTGAAGTGTTTCTTTTTTTTGTCTTTGGAAAAGCTTTTGCCCCATTTAAAAATAAAAATGAAGATTTTCAGCAGAGGCAAAGGTGGGGGCTAATGTTACTGCTCCTACCATTTCCATTATCTAAGATGTTTTTTGGAGAAGCAGTTGGAGTAGAAAGCAGAGAGTGGGAGTGCTGAATGGGAAGGTGAGGGGGTCGGGCAGATCTCCACGGAGCAGGTGGAGCTCCCTCAAGCCTCTGACTTACATTTTCTGAGTCAGAGAATTCAGGGTTGATGGTGGCAATTATGTATGCTGGGTACAGCAGAGATCTGAGCTAATCAGATAATGGTCTTCCTTAGGAGAAGAGAAAGGCAGTAGCTGAGAGCAGTAGAACAAGAAAGTAAGAAGAGAGGAAAAACATGAAGTGGGAGGAGGTCAAGGCATATGTTTTAGCAATGGCGCTGGAATTTCAGGTCTTTAAACCTCTTCAACAGGTGATACTTTCTGAGGCTCTGCAGATATTAATATGGAAGAGAGACATTCAAATGTAGAGACACAGTCTGGCGCTTAGTCCCTGAGAAGTTTGCAGACAGGGACCTGTGGGAAACTTCCTCAAGGAAGGTGTTTTGCCCTGAGGGTATAAATGGTGGAGCGTTTCTTCAGGTTTGTTCCTAAGCAAAGGGAGCTAGGGAGATTCAGGCCAAGATGATCGTCTCTTCATTAGTGAGCTGTAAGAGGTCCCAGTGTGTTTTGGGAGGCTTGAAGAGATTGCTGTTCGTAAGTGTCATGAGATGACTTTTCAGGTTCTCCCTGTTGTAGCCTGGATGGTTTGATAATGCCTTGTCTACACGATGCTTCTCTTACAGACTAGGGATGTCTCTGTACTTTATTCATTTTCTTGGTAATGCGTTTGTTACCAAGCTTTGGTCTGGTGAGTTCATTTTGTGTCCTTTTTTAATTTCATTTTATTTTACTTTTTTCTTTTTTGATCTTGCCATTTAGTGCAAAGTGATTACTGCATTTTAATAACTGAAATTACTGCAGCATTTTGGAAGTAAACAGTTGATCACTAGCCAGGCTGAATCCAGTTCCCTTTAAAAGGCCAGTTACTCAATGATAGGTCACATGTGGAGTTAAAGAATATCAACAGTAGCCTGAAACTATTCTACACTGTACTATTCAGTGAGTAGATAAATTGGTTAGATTTCAATACTAATAGTTTGTTGGGCATCATTATTATATATGAATTTATTCATATTTTTTCTGTTCTGTGCATTTCTGTAGCACATCTATTATTATCATAATTTAGTACATCTCTATCATTTCCTTTGACTATTATTTTCAATACAGAATACCTGAGAAGTGGACACAATTAGATTACTGAATAGTGCAAACCACAAGAGAGATTTACAGAGCGGAAAAAGAAAATACAAGCTAATGGCTAGTTCAACCCTCATTAAATACAAAATGTAACGTTTATGATAAGGTTTTCGAATTCCTTAAGCATCCTGTATAGCCTATGGCCTTTGCTTCAACCCTAGAGCTGTGCAAGCCCTCCACTTAAAGTGCACAATAACTGTTCAGAGGAAGGGAAATTTTTGCATTTGCAGATGCATATGCATTCAGTAAAGTAGTTTCCAACAATTGCTGAATAAATTTCCAGTTCTCCAGATCATTTCTACTTCAGTGGGGCCTGCGGAGCTTAGAAACACACTGATTGCTGAATCCCCTTCTAAAACTCACTCTGATGCCGGAGACTTTTTTCTTTATCTCAAGTCTTTTAGTCCTGGTCAGCATCTCAGCCATCTTCTCATTATAGTTATCTGACAGCCATCATTAGCGTACAGTATCAGGATGTTCTAGTGCAAAGCACTAAAAATCATCATGGTGAATGCTTGTATCACTCCAGAACATATTATGATTTTAAAGACCGGACCTATTACAAAATAAGAATGTTGCTTCACCGTATGCAGAAAGACAGTTATATTAGTATGTGGAGAATCAAGCTCTGCAATGAAGCTATTTCCTGATATGCATCTCTTCATAGCACATGTCACATGAATATGTTTTAACAGGATAAATTAAAGCAAAACAAATATCTTAATTTTACTTCTCTGGTTTCTGAGAGAAACAGGAAATACAAAAGGAAGTTAATACATCCAGTACTCTTGGGTAATAATTATCATAGGAGTTTGAAAAACAGTCACACAGGGAAGAATATATGCAGAGTCAGAGACCGCAGTGACCTCCCACACTGCGAAGTTCTTTAGAATTACTGAAATTATACACAAAGTAAAAGCTCTTCTTTCCCAAACAGCCGCCTCGATGTCACTTGTTTCCACATTCTGGCTTCTGTCGCTGCATCCCACACGCTCTCTGTTGCTAAGTGCTTTAGGCTTCTGCAATATGTTCCAGCAGCTCCCTGTTTCTCTCAGATCTCCAAACGTGCTATCATCTGAGAGCAGAATGTCTAGGTTTATCTGACATGGTAAGAAAAAAAGATTAAACTGTACAAATTACAGCTTCCTAAAGAACACAAGAATTTTCCATACAAAAAAATGTCCTTGTAATCTTGCATGCCCTTTCATAACATTTTGTTAGAACATGTTTTCAATTCACAGTAGGGTATGTGAGGGATGGGGACACATTATGGCTCTTGGGAGCAGCTATAACTAAACCTTGCCTGTAAGTGACAATAGCAGCACAGAGCACAGAGTACTTGCAGCAGCTTAGATCAGTGCTGTCACTAAGCTATGCAAATAAAGAAGCTCAGAAATAAATGGAAATCATAGGAAAAGTGAAAAAAAAGACAATACAACAGTTAAGAATTTATATAATTTTGTAATTTGATTAGTAAGTACTGACTGTTACATTGTTCTGGCTTAAACTTTGGTTTCTTTTACCCTTGTAGCAGGCACATAGTAGCTTCCATTTAGCAGACAATGATATTGCCACAGTTATTCACCTTGGTGGGTATGTGGGTATTTATTTTCTTGGTGGGTAGGCATCTTACTGAGTGCAGCCCATTTGCCTTTACCCATCCTGGGGTACAATTCCAGAGCTCTCCCTGTATCCTTGGCTATGGTACCAGCATACCTACTACTGTGGTTGCTGGCAGGTTTTGCTGTATCTCTTCCATTCAAGTTAATATGAGCAACACTAATAGTGATTAAAAAGCTGTCTTAAAAGCTAACATACATAATTAAACTGGGTGCACATCCCCCCTCTCAGATACAAGAAACATTCTAGGTATATATTTATGTTAGATTTGCCATATCCCAAAGCCAGCTCAAGGTACAGGCAAAGTAGGCAGTATTTTAATGAGAAAGTAATTCAGCACATTAGGACTGGATCAGTAGAACGAAACAGTTGATACTGAGGCACCTCACTTTTCCATGATATATGTTTTAGGGGTTTATTCTGGGTTATATTTAGCCTGGTCCCCAGAGCCAAACACCTCCACTACACATGTGTTTCAAAGCTTTCTGAGGAGGAGAAGTGTTAGGTATGTGCTAGAGACCTTGTGACTACGCAGCTCACACGCTATTTTGGAGCCTACTGTCCCCATTAGCACTACGGTGCATGTGGAGCAGATTTGAAGCCGAGTTTCTATTCTCATTTCCTCCTTAAGGAATGTCGTTTGTATGCACCAAAACCACTCTGAGAACTGAAACACCACATGGTAAATGGAGACAATGACAGGATTTTCCTCCAAACTGCACTATTGCTTTGAAACAAATTGCTAATGTAGACAGAGCCTTTGACAGCTGCCGAGGGCAGCAATCTGCCCATTCTGCTAGGGCCTAGGAGAGGAGATCAGATGCTTTAGGCTGAATCTCTTTCCTCCATATAGACCACCTTTCAGTATTGCTGCAGACCTTCCTGCCCTCCTATCAGTGCTCTGTCTTCTTCCTTTGTCCACATTCATTCTCAGCACCAGAAAAAGGTTCCTCACCTGCCCCATTACCATCCGCGTGGACGGTAAAGGGAGTGGACCATGGCTGCTGAGAGATGATGCAGGCTGTAGAGTGAGGACTGACAACTGTGTGAGACCTTGAGTGTGGAGATGCCATAGCCACAGAGAACTGAGGGAAAGGTGTCTCTAAGGTGGGGTGGGCATACATAGGTTGTTAGGGAGGGGTGTAAAAGCCTTCGTGGCTTCTAAAACTCCGCTGCTTCTTTTTTTTCACCCCGCAGCCTCCTCTTCTTTCATCCTCACTCAGCCTCCTAAAACATCACTGGCAGTTCACAGTACCGTAACATTCCCCTGGAACGAAAAAAAGACCCCTCCCAGTGCCCCATTTCTTATTCTGAAATAGCTCGCCTGCTAGTGCTGCAAATTTCAATTTACTACACAAATCCAGAATTTTTAAAACCATGTTTCAGCAGATGCTTTCCCTCTGCCTCATTCTCCCCACACAGAAGGAAAGAGAGTTTCTTTTTAAATCTGCCTCGTTTCTCTTGGTTCCTAGGCCCCTTCTTTGCCTCCAGACATGTTCCTTTAATAACCGCACGCTGAGACAAGAGATATCTTGACTCTGTCTTCATTCCCTCAGTTAGTCTGGGCCTGCAACCAAAGCTGATAACCACTCTTTCCCTTAATCAAAACCTGGGATAGGACGGTCTGTTGCTTGACATTTTACAAGCCTCTGTGGAAGGCCAGGGTTAGGACACCCTGTACTCTACGGTAGTGTTAAATGGCCTGGGTTATTTTGAAGAATACCAGCCAAGGCAGACATTACTCTTAGCTGAGACGCAGCAATTAGTAACTAAAAAGCAGCCTAAGAATCAGCTGAAAAGCATGCCTCGTCCCTTTCTCACTGGACAAACTAATAGCACGGCCCCCACCCCATGTGGGGCTGCGGTCCAGGCCAAACATGGAAAGCACACATTGCCCCTGCACCAGTCTTTACTTCCTGCTTCTTTTCCCCTGAAGCACGAGTTGAACCAAGTAGGTTTTACAGTGTAGTCATATGCTTAACTTGCTAATAATCAGCTCAGTGCAAATATCGACACAGTGCTGCAGAGAAGCTCAAATGTTATTGTAATCGTTCCCTTGGATCACTTCATCATGGTGAGGAACAGAGAGAACAAAGTTCAGTGCCAGGGGACAAACAAGTGCCCTGCAGCAACCACGGGAAGGCAAGAAGGACAGAGGCAAAACAGTAAGAGAGTTAGTAGAGCTGGGGTCATCTGGAGTCATCCAACTGGACTCTGACATGGTGGAAAAGGAGTGCCCAACTGAGCCACTACAGATTTGTGTGAGGTGTCACCAGTGATAAGATTTTCAGGATTTTTCTGTGTAGAAAGACTGGGAAAATAACCAGGGGCAGTAGCCAAAACAGTTTTGGATTCAGTTGACAATGGCCAAAAGCAAAAAGTGTCTGTGTAGTTCATTGACTACTATCCAATTGAAACAAAACCAAAAAATAAAACCTTAGCTGTCATGGACAGCAGTTTGACATCTTTGCTGATACGCTCCTATTAAGGCCAAGGAATAATGCAGGTAGAAGTGACCACTATCTCATGCGTGAGGAGATCAATCTAGGAAGCACCGAGAGATGTTGTGTTGCTGTGCTGTGCCCGCTACAATTGTGGAAAGACAACTCTCATATTGCCTTTAACAATGACAAATGTCTCTTTAAGGGTAGTATACACAGATGCAGCGCATTCCCTGAACTCTATTCTTGGTATGTTACTAAGATACGACTGTTTCTATGGAGAGCTTATTGGTGGGCAAAATAAACTGTTTTGATGAATTATAAAAAAGGTAAATTAATTTTTAAAACAAAATATTGCATGAGAATGCTAATGATATGAAATCACGCTAATGCAGAATTTCAAGTACATACTTGTCTCCTCTTTTTTATTATTTTGCTTTTTAATTTCTAGTAGACATTTATCCTAAATTCTGTATGGTCTACAAGCTGATATAAATTAACATCTGTCCTGCAAAATACTTAACTAACTGTAACTGCCACATATGTAGTGGCTACAAAAGCTCCAACTGAACATTTGTTTGTTTTTTAAGAGCTAAGTATAATTGTACAGCAATTTATTGTGGATTATAAGTATCTACATGACCATGAATATGCCATGTTGTGAAGTGAACAAAAGAGCTTTGAAATAAGAACGGTAAAGGCAAAGAAGGAGAGAACAAATAAGTACTTTAAATAAAGCTCAGCATTTAATTTTAACGTGCTTCTGTGGTAACAGCTAGACTCTACAGATGACAAGTAATAGATATGTGGGGGTTTGTGGTATTTCTGCTTCTTTCTTGTTTATAGCTCCAATTATTTTATACTGTGCTGAAACAGACCTTGAAAAACACTGTGCTTGACTTAGAGAATAGTTCAGTTGATCAATCAAGTAACAAGAAGCTAAACAAAAAGAAATCAGTGAGGAATTCCACAATTAAAGCGATTGGAATTTATGGGTGACCTCTTCTTGTTTTTATATTTACATTTGTAGAAATTATTCATCTCACTTGAAGATGCACTTTGATATTTTCAGTGTCGGAAATACTCCATATGTTACATATTAGTTTAATAAATTGTCTTTTTCTTTGATTCTTCGTAAGAAAGCCAATGCAGGATCAAAATTCAAGCTTAAGTTCACATACAGAAATGTAAAGTTTCTCACTGGCACCTAAGATGAAGCTTTTCTTTCTGTGAGCAGGTAGAAGCTGCCATCTATACCCTTCCGTTTTTATGCCACCCTTTTTTCTCTCTCACTTGGTTGCAGTCTTCTAAGTCTAGCACCAGCATATGAATATACACATGGCTGCCTAAAGCAGGAGGATTCATAGGACAGCAAAAGTTAGTTAAGAGAAGCCTGACTGATCTGGCTGTGCTGATTTAAAAAAAATTACAGACCACGCGTCTTTGTCCCTCCCATCTGCCAGAGGGTACCGTCCTTGTAGGAGGTGTGGCAGAAGAAACTATAGGCATCTGACTCACCTGCCTCAATGTCCTCACTAGTGGTTAAAGGTAATTGCCACACTATACAGGGGAACAGGTATGGTTCCTGTCTCCTCTCCCTCAGGGTGTAACAACTTTCAGCGGAAGGGTAGGGCAACTAGCTGGGGCAGTAATGCATTTAAAAGTAACATCTTAATTCTACCTATCTATCTACCCTGCATAGTTAGTGTTGCTAAGATTATAGGACAGTAAAAGCCTGTGGCCTAGACTGCTAGGTAAAGCCCTACATCTACTTAACCTCCCAATTTTCTGCATTCTTTTTCCATATCTTCTCTCTTGCATTCCCTTTCATCCATCCCAACTCTCCTTCTGTCCCCCTTCTCTTACCTTAGTGCTTGTTTTGCATAGACTATCTCCCACTGACATCTCAAAAGCTACCATTATAAATTTGAAAGCAGTCCCAACAGCCAGCTGCCAGTGCACGAAACCTTTCAAAATATAGTTGATCTGAGCATGCACAGGGATCTCCAGAATATATATAAGAAATTCTCTGCACATCAACAATACATCGAATACCCTTGACTTGCGGTACACAGAACAACATGTGCACTACTCAGTCCTCCCTACAGTAGCCTACGTTTCCCTCAACCCGCTTCATTGTGTCCTCAGATTTTCTGTACTTCATTTTATCTCCAACATCCACTATGTATACTGGTTCCATTTTCATGTGTCCTTTCTCATGCTCTTCATATTCTCTACATCGGATTTTAGCTCCGGCCCCACTTCTTTTATTCCCATGTCTCTCCACAACTTCCTGTCCAGCCTTAAAAACATAAATTTGAGAATGATCTGGTTTCATTTTTGCTGGAACAGATACCATCTTTGCTAGAACAAGCTTCATTTTTATGTAACAGGATTACAGGAAAGTAACCAGCTGTCATGACTGAGAGCAATGTCACTTAAGTCCTAAAATTCTCTGGAGAGAGCAACCATTACAATAAGGAAAAAATCGGAAGTTTGACACCTATAATCTTGTAACTGCAGGAGTCTCTGTGTATTTTGTGCTTTATTTTCAAATCCACTAAGCACTTTGAATTGGCAACAATACAAATGTTCTGAGACTCACTGATGGCATTTCTAATCAATTCAGTGAGCAATGACTGCAAATTTCTATGAAGCAATTTACTTGCAGTGAAGAGGAGATGCTTGCTATTCTGTCCGACACACTGAACCTGCATGAAAGAAAGAGAGGAGAATAGGAGCCTCTTCCCCTGCCATTTCAGATTTCTGTTCCATAAAGGGAGAAGTGCATCCCTGAATGGTACTTGACAAGGAGAAGCGGCAGAGGTGTGCATACACAAGTGACCAGCTTTCATTACCTGCGGATCTTCATTGTTTCACTCAAATTCTTTTCACTGGTTTTTGTCTCCAACACAAAATGTAAACAAAGTATCAAAAAAAATCTTTGTTTCGCTTGGCTACAGTTTCATAATGACCTATCTTCTACTGCAGAAACTTCGTTTTCAGACAATCTACAGAAAATACCTCACCATTTCCTATCCGAGTATGATAATTGTACTGGGTTGGGGTAGGCCTAATATCTTTGGTTTTGAAAAGCAGGATGTCCTGTCTTTCAGAACAGTACCAGAGAAATGAAGGAGTGTCAAGCCATTTGTTTGCAAACCAGGGCAGAAATGTGCAGAAAGAGTCTCTCTCCATGCTATTAACTTCCCTCTAAAAGGATTAACCTCACTGAAGTCAATGGAAAGACTTTGTTTATATTAGTTGGAGGAATCTCCAAGTAGGGGGAAAAAAATCAAGAAAAATCAAGCAATTAAACTAGATTTTCCACTGAAACAATGCCCCATATGCCCAAAATAAGCACAACCGGTAGACACTTTATATGTCTAAGTCCCAGAAATGCCGGATATAAATAAAAGCATCAACTCAGATATTGTAAAGACATAAATATCTGCATGAATAATAAATAATCTTCAACATTTAGTGATACAATGTGTAAGGAAATGAGAAACAATATTTAAGTAGCATTTTGTTAGGATGCTATGAAGTTAAGTATGGGAGCTGAAAGGTTAAACATCATAAAGGAAGAAGAAAAGAGTGGACAATGGTATGTCATATGTATATGCCATGTGATATATAATAAATGTTTATGTACTATAAAATGACAAAATAAAGAGATTAGGGATAAGCACAGGATGACACAGACCTTCCGGTAATGGTAATTTCTCCAGCAGTTGATGAGTCTGCCAACACCAGTATCGCTACACAAATGCAAATCTTAAGTGTAGATAAAGATCACACCAGTATTTGCACTTTAGGAACTCTTTCCTGCTTTCCAAACAAGCAAGGTTTGCAAGAACAAATAGTAGCTTTCCATGTTTCTGTTGGAAATATACAGTGCAACTAAGTCAGTGACCAGTTACCAGTTACTCATATCGTGGTAGAAATGGCTACAGTTCTTGTTAGCAGAAGTGTTTTTGTTTCTTGCAAGGGTGACCACTTTCTTGTTGCTATTTCCTGCATCCATTCATTCAAAGAGGAAGGGGTTTGGTCTTCCAGTGACGTTAGAGAATTTTATTTTTTTTTAGCCTAGAGGCCTGCAAGTATTACTTTGTACTAAATCCAAGTAATCTGGAAAATACTTTATATGAATACCAGCTTGGTATAAGAAAGCAAGAAACTATCTTAATTTGATTATTTTAAATGGATTGGAGTTTTGTGTAGGTGGAAGACAATCATTACAGTAAGGAGTGCTACACAGACTAACATATAAATAGCTCGTGCTGTGAGCAGAACAATAGCTCTGTTTCTTCTCTCAGAGCACAGATACAATTACTTAGAGGATACTGCATTCTTCAGAAATTTTTGGCATCCAATAGAAAAAAACAATTGCATTTCAAAACAAAATATTTTATTTTAAAATCATTTCCCCTTTTAATTACCTGCCAAGGCTTTCAGTCTTCCCCCTGCAAATGAACACATCCCTTGTAGCTGAGCACAATGCTTTCCCACACTACTGGCTGGTTGCGAGGTTGCCGACTCCTGCTGCTGCGACACAAAATCCTCAACTTGACTCTTGGCAGGAAAGTAACTGCTTTCCACATATATTGTGTTAAAAATACATATGTTTCTGTAAGGTTTCCATCTACCATTATGTGAACTTCACAGATTTAACTCCTATACTTTTACTGTCACAAGATAACTACATCCTTCTGTTCAATAAATGCAGAGGCAAAGCCAGTGTATTCACATTCAAAGCAGGAGATCTTGGTCCCCTGACAGCACTGTATTCCTATGGCTGGATTTATATTCTAATGGCTGATGTAGATTTCATCAGATTGTCCGGTGGCAGTAATTCATTCCATGTAACCTGGGCATACTCTGCTCTCGCTGGTTTAGAGAGCAGACCTATTGCACTCACCAGCCAATCCATCTTCAAACTAGTTTAAAATATTAATAATCATGGTTAGCTAGATGGAAATATGATTGATTGCTACATATTCCACTAAATAATAAAACAAATCAATAGCTATAGTTATAAAACCAGACTCATGGGATAAATTAATCAAAATCAGTGCCTACGTTTCAAACTTATGTCTATCACTCTATCTTGCTTCTGTACTGTCTTTTGCCCAGATGTGAAAATCTTTCTCTGAGGGCACCAGGTAGTGGTAGATAGAAAGGCCAAATGGACAACAAGTGTTACACTGTTACAGACTTTTCCCTCGTAACAGCTCATTATTCTCCCCATTATGAGTGGAAAACTTTAAAATATTCTCATTGCACTGCAATCAGTGTTGACCCCTTGCTTCTTGGGTGACTCATCCTAACTGCTTGGTTTTTAGTTTCTTCTTTTGTTTGTCATAATTACTTCCCCTGTCATAACAGAAGTATCAATGGCAGACATGAATATGTATAAAGTAAACCAGGCATATTTTACTGATATTTTTAATACTGAAAAACAAAAGCACGGCTTCATAAACTTCCAACCCACCTTCTCCCCGTACTTCATTTATGAAACATAATTTACTTGGACGTGCTGCAATAAATGCACTCACTGCTGCGCTGTCTCAAGAACTTGTTTTAGAAATCATGTATATAATAACAAACTTGCACACAATCATTTATAATGTTATTACTTACCCAAAATAGCCTTCAAATTGAATAAGATAAAACAAAACACACATCATCTTGTTAGCATTCAAAGATCGGGAGAACTGGTAGGTCTAGCAAGAACTGGTAGGTCCTGAGCTTTAAAGGAGATCTGCAAGGGATATCTTTGCATTACCAAGAAGCTCAAAGCTTGAATGTCTGCTTTCTCTGTGTTATTAAAAATCCCACAAGTTTTGCAAAGGTAAGGCAGGTATCCTACATCTTAAAAACATTCAAAAAGACCTCAGTAATGATGTTTTGTCTCTATCAACAGCCAAGTTTGTTTCTGAGTCATGCGTATTGCTTTTTATCCTAAACTGATTTCACCAAAAAGTCTGCATCAGCAGGAGCAAAGTGAATTTGTGTGCATGTAAGAAGTGGTTTCATGGTTGCACTCCTTTTTTAGGCAACAGCAAGTGACTTCTGTTTACTGGGAAACATTCATCTCTGTTCTGGTTCGCTTGTGCTGCTGGAAGGGTGCAATGGATTTGGAAGCAGGGGAATTTTCAGCTGGCACTGCTCCTGCAAACGCAGCTCCCACTTGGCCTTACTGTGGAGAAGGACTGGCTAAAATAAGCTGCACATGGAGTTCCTCAAGATGAGGAGCTTGCTGCTGCTGCAAATTAAAATACCCTCTGGTCTCCACCTAGACAGCATGGCGCAGATCCACCTGCAGACCGATGGAGCTTTGGCCTCCCTCAGCGTATCTAGGAGTGTGGCGAAGCAAAGACTCGAAAGACTTGTCAGTGGGTTCCTCTTAAGAAGCCTGTGACCTTGGTCTGCACAACAATGGGAGACCCATTTTGAGAAAAGGCCCTGTAGCTGTGACACTGAACTTTAGCTGACAACGTAAGAGAGAATAAGCAGGCAGGCAGCGAGGATCAGCGATGGCCAAAAAGGAAAAAAAAAACAAACCCACAAAAATTTGCCAAATTCTGCCCTAAGTGTACCTATGACCTGGTACTTGAAGTTCAAACCCATGTCACTAAAATCACTTAAGATTTGGCCTGCTTGTTCTACTTTGCTCTTTGTGTGGTGGAAATATGAAAACAACAGATAGCGCAGAACAACTGGCTCACAAGACCAGTTTTTAGCTTTTAGGTCGTGTTCAGTAGCAGAAATTTAGGGATGGAAAGGGCTGAGAAGTGAGGGGAAAAAAGATGGTAAGCGCAGGAAGGAAGCGCAGTTGGTACCGGCACAGCAATCGCAAGGAAGCGGGATGGAGTGGGGACTGTGAATGTGGGAGACAAAGGAAAGAAAATACCACAAGAATAAACATGGAAATGATGTTTTTGTAGCTACTGAGTTAGAAATCGATCTAAAAAGCCACACGGCTTCCCTTCAGTTACTGACTTGTCAGCCGGGGCGGGGGGGGGATGCCTGCTACCTCAGAGATGGACAGCATCATCCCACAAGCCCAAGGGGAAACACCGCCAGGAGCCGGAGCACACGGAGCGAGCAAAGGCCCCTTCCCACAGCGCCCTCCCCGAAAACCGCTCGGGGAGACCCCTCAGACGGCCGGCGGCGGGCAGGCCCTCGGGGCGGCCTCCCGGGCCTCGGGAGCCTCCTCCGGGGAGACCCGCTTCCTCCCGCGGGAGGAGGCGGCTGCGCAGGGCCGCTCAGGAGGGAGCAGCAGCGCCCCCTCGGCTCGGCTCGGCTCGGCCAGGCGCTCCCGCGCGTGGAGGGCGGCCTGGGGAAGGGCTGCGGCGGGAGCCCCCCCCGCCTCCTCCGCCGCCGCCGCCGCCGCCGCCCTGCCGCCCTGCCCCGAGCAGTTCTGCGGCTGGGCCTTCAGCAGGAGGCCCAGAGGTTCAGCACTGAACCTGATTGTACTCCTTTTGCAAACCCAAGTGTAAATATTCTGCCCTGCTGAACCCTTTTAACTCTCTGCCTTTCATTTTCTATGTCTTTCACGTGCCTTCAGCATGGAGAAAAGTNCGCCCTCGCCGGGCCGCCCCGCTCCGCCACCGGCTCAGCCGGCGTCGGGGCCGCCGCGGCCGCTAGGTGTCGCCGGCGCCCGGGCCTCCCCCACGGCCCCTCCTGCGCTCCGGCTGCCGGCGGGGCTGTCTCAGTGCGAGCCTCCGCGCTGCGAGGAGCGGGCGGAGGCGTCAGCCCGCAGCGGAGACGCGCAGCTGGGCTCGGCTCCCCCCTTCTCCGCGCAATCCCGCGGCCCGGCCCGGCCCGGCTGACGCGAGGCCACCCGGGCCGCTCTCCGCACCGCCAGTGACCGGGTCCCCAGCCCTGCCTGCGGCCGCGCTCCGGCGGCGGCGGGGAGCCGCGGCAAGGCGAGGGCTGCGGCGGCGGCGGGGGGAGCAGCCATGTTGGAGCGCGGAATAAAGTGACTTTCCTCGGGAAGGGAGCGCGGCCGGCGGCCCGGCGGAGGCGGCGGCTCTCGGGGCAGCGAGGGGAGGGGAGGGGGGGGCTCGGCTCCAGGCGGCCGGATACCGCTCCTGGGCGGAGGAGGAGGGGAAGGAGAACGGGGAGAGGAACCGCCCCGGACCCACGGAGCTCCGGCGCTGCTGGTGAGTTGTGGCTGCTCATTGTCTCCCGGCCCCGGGGTGCGCGTCNCGGGGGGAGCCGAGGGCAGCCGGGCCTGAGGGGTGTGAGCCGGGGGTTGCAGCCGGTGAGCACGGCGGGATTTTGTGGTGATCGTGTGTTCGTAACCGTCCTTTCCCCCACCGCCTCCTCCCCTTCAAGCGAGGCTGCTTTCTCCTGACAGCTCTTCTCCTCCTCGCAGCCTCCGCACGTATGACACATTCCCTCCTATAGCAGGTCTCCCCCCGCACACCCAAAATATGTAGGTTTCTGTGCGTGGCATAAGAGTTTTTTGTGCCCTGGGCTTTGAGTTCGTAGGTGACAGGATACGTGAACATTTGCTGACCCTGAACTTCTGTGAACTCCTCCTCTCCCTCCCCTTCCTCTCTCTGATAGGGAATGGCTCGAGTCCAGTGAGAGCAAAATGGTTCTTCTTCTCACAAGGACGGGGCAAATTAGGTGGCATTAGGTATATTTTATATTTCGTGGAAACTCACTACGCCCACCGGTTCCAATACGGCGTTCATAGGAGTGGATTAGCTGCTGCGTTAGGAGAATGCTGACCTTGATCCCCTTTGTCTCTGCTGCAACAATTTCGGTGGCTGCCTGGAGTTGTTTTAAAACTCGTTGCCGTCTTTGGCACTTTGCTAATGGTGGTTGAGCGAAACAGGGCTGAGGTATATCATAATCCAAACTGAATTTTTAAATTAAAAGCATCTGTTTCCTCTTTNTTTAATTTTGGTGAATAATTTATATGTTTTTTTTTTCTTTTTGTAATTTAACAGAAGATCAATAGCAACTTTCTTGTAGCTATCATAGCATAGATATGAGGAGAGGAAGCCTGGTTTGACATTCTTCCATGCTGCCCCGCTCCCTCCTTTTTTAATTGTATTAATTGAACTGGAAACTAGATGACCAAAGGTTAAATACTTGGAAGATGTGGGGCAGAAGAAAACGTTTATTAAATTAGACATAGTACCAAATTCAGGTGGGTTGGTTTTTTTAGGATTGGGGAAAAGTGAAGTAGGTGATCTGGTATTTTATGTGTTTAAGATGTTAAAGAAATTGCATATTGCTTTGTTGTAGGAATTCTGTACCCTCATACGCAGCTCTTGTTATTTATATCTGCACTTCAATAAGTGATGTGAGAGAGACTTGTTTTGAATAATTAACACAAAAGTAACAGATATGAAAACATGAAATCATATGTTTGAAATGCATAGTGAAAAATTTCCTTAAAAATTATCTATACTTGAAAGAACAAACTGAATTTACTTCTCCAACATAGCGAAACCATTATAATGTTAACTTGGCATTAAAAGGGCCACTTAAATTTGAAAGATGAAAGCACCTTTTTTGATGGCGTTATTTTAATACTGCTTTGACAATAATGAGTCTGGCTTACAAAAATCTTTAGTAAGGATAACGCAGTGAAGTTCATACCTTGAATTTGCATGTTGTGTGGTGTAGCCCTGTGTTTACCCGGGATGGAGCTCACACAAATCAGTAGGTGGGGTCTGCCTACATCCATACCGAAGAGTTTGCAAATTGGAGCCTGTGTTGTCTGAAGCAAATTATAGTTTTGAAAGTGGCGAGTCATTTATTTTAAGCTTGGCTGAGGATGTAGTGCATTAATTGATCTTTTTAATATGTAAAATGCCACTAATGTATAGTGAAATACTTGATTTATATTTCCAAATATAATTAGATTGACAATAACTGAAAACCAGAACATGGCTGTGTTTTTCCCATGAATGGCTTTGGCTTCAATTTCTGCCTAACACTGCAGTGTGAAAGTGTGATACAGCTTATGACATGTATGTTGAGATATTCTGTATGCCTGTGTTATTGTTACAATGTGGAGCTCTTACAGTAAAACTATGCAGATTTTTTAATGGCTTACTAAAATACAAAGTCTTCTAATTTCTTAAATGATTGCCTGCTGCTAGAAGAAAAAAAAGAATGTTTCGCTAGTCTTAATAGGTTTTGGTTCAGTACGGAATATTTGAGTAATTGCACCTAAAAAGTGCAGTCAGGAGAAGCTTCGTTGGAGACTGATTCAGTGAACAGTCGTTAAAACCTGTCTGGGAATTTTCTCTTTTAACATTTAAGGAAGCTATTGATATTTTACGTACTGATCAGCTTTAATTTGTTGGCCAACAGAGCTGGTCGGCAGCTTCTTAAAAAGGCGTACATACTAGTCGTGTGCTTACTGAGTGTGTAATCTGGTGAGATGTGAAAATGGACAAGACCATTTCTAAAAATAAAGCTCAATAATAATAAAGCTTTCCTAGCATAAACTCATCTTTTGTAAACTCACTAAATGTTGCTTATAGTTCTTAAGTTACAGGTATCTTAAATTCTTGGCTGCATGCTTTTTAATGCTTGCTTTTTTTATTTTTACAGCAAGCTCTGAATATGTATCTACTAAGGCAGCTGGACACCACTGTAACCAGTGGCATTTCAGAATTTGATAATAAGACACTAGTCCACAGCTGTAGCTTGTAAAAATGCTTTTAAAATGCCAAATGTTTACTTGACAGTTATGCTTCACATCTAAAGAACAAACTAAACTAGAGTATTGCTTATGATTGTTGTCTTTTTTGCAATGCGCATAACTGTAGCAATGACTTTTTCCTTCGTAGTGTAAGAACTGGAATTTTTTTTTTGTGCCTCTTCACATGCTGATGTTGAGATTATCTTACTTGAATGTTAGAGGTAAAAACATTTTATATTTGAATATTTTGATCACTAGACAATAGTTTTTACTTACTTATTAAAAACCTTTAAAATATCTAAGACAATTTTTTTAAAAAAAAAAAATCTTCACAAAAGTTTTCTTACTAGAAGGCCTTTTGGGGCCTAGTAACGTTTTTCTCCATTAAGCGGGGAAGAACAGATACTGCTTTCTCCAGAAATACTAGATTCCCAGAACCACCCATTAACGATGTGGAGTGCCTTATTTTTCATGTGTATTTGTGAAGAGTTGTGATGTACTTTGACAACTGTTTCTCTGAAGAGTGAGAGTGCTTGTTGGTCCAAATGAGTAGTGACAGTTCTGTATCTAATACAAATCCATACATGCGCACTCTTAAATAACCCGATTGTAGATTCTGATTCTAACTATACAATTCATCTAGAGGTGTTGGTTTCCTGGACTCCTTTTAGTGGACATGTCAACTCCAGTGTTCAGTAGAATTGGCTAATTAGAACATCTACAAACAGTGATTTAAACCTCCAGTGTTTAACCACTGATGTTGATAGTTACAAGGAATAAGCAAAACTGGAACTTGAGCTAATTTGCCAACTTGGAGCACAAGAACATAAAAAAAAAAAAAAAGAAGGAGTTCTCTTTCAGTTCTGTGATTAGTTATATGGAAAACAATAACATTAATGGATGCATAGATCAGGTAATTTTCATCAGGCCAGCTTTTGACACATCAGTCCTCAGGTAATAAGGCTTTTGTCACTTCCTTGGAGATCATCATGCCCTATATCTGACTGTATTATAAAATACCATAGACGCACTGATACTGGAAATCATTGTAACACTGTGCTTTACTGGCATATTTGGGCTTTTGTGGTCTAGTGCCTGTTTTTAAAGGGTCAGAAATTTCTTTCAGTAGGGAACATCAGGTTATCAGAGGTGCTATGTATAAGCATGAATGTTAGAGAAAAAAGAAATGTGTGAGTAGCATCGTCAAAAAATGCAGCAGCAGAAGAAATAACTGTCAAATCACATTTTATTTTTTTGTGTGGTGGGGCAGAATTGGCCATAATGATTTTAAGAAAAGGAAAAATACCAACTTAGAATGTTTTTAAATGAACACTGGAAGGCTTCTGTCAATTTCGTGATAATTTTCTGCTTGCTTACTGTATTTTCAAGGTATTACAGAAGTAAGCTGAAGAAAAGTTTTATCCTAGGTTTTGATTCTGACCTTTTTTTCCTTATTTTTTTAAATCTTCTCTGGAACAAGTAGTTGTGCGTATATTATGATGAACACGGGTGTGCTATTATACCAGAACAAAGAAACGACGTGTCTTTCATTTACACTCCTAGCTACAGTTCTTGCCTGTCTTTGTATTTTAGGTTGGACTTGCTAGGTATCTTGCATAACTGAATGTTACTCTGTGCCCTCTAATCATATTTCATTTAATTATAATCTATACCTCGCAATTGTACTCCTTTCCCCTGCTGCTGCTGTTTTCAAGGCTACGTAGAGTTACATGATGGTCTCTGATTTTTAACATCTGCGCTTTGTCAGCTTCACTAAGGATACTTGCATGCTTTCAGTTTGTGTTAAAGTTGTCAGGATCACGACTTTCTCTTCTGTGCTCAGTGGATTAGGGCATTTTGCAGGCATGCAGCTGTACTGATACACTTATATCATAGTGAACTACCATAACCCGCATAGTCTTCTTTCAGGAATGTCTCTCCAAGTATTTCTGGCTTCCTACTCTGACCTTACTGATATGGAAGTATCTTGATTTGTTTGCATTTTGTTCAGGTATGTGATACGTTTTTATACAGCAGTCATTAATGGTAACATTTAATGAGGTATACAGGAATGGGTACTAATAGGTGTTCACTGAAATAAAGATCTTTGTGAAATATGGATTACCGAGAATTATCAAATAATATTACTTATCAGCAAACCCATTGTCCTATAATTGGGAGAAAACTGTTTGGGTTAAAAAGTTACAGTGGCCTATAGGAAAGGAAAGTAAAGAAGCCAGTTTACAAAAATGTAAAGAAGTTGAATTTGAATTAAGTGAATATGATTGATAAGGGAAGCCGAAGACTGTGATGAGGAAAACCAGTGCTTTCACAGCCTGTGACGATGAGACAGGGTTTGTTTTAGGAGGAAAATGAATTCTATCAAAGGCATTAGCTTGTTACAAATACTAAAGAAAATGCTAGCATTTGATGATTGTCAGAAGAGACTGATATGCATTAAATACTGCTGTTCAGAAGTGAAACCAGATGATAGTCATATGTGATGCACTGAACCACTTCCTAAGAGAACTTGAGGGTGTGAAACAGCTTGTACGGTAAGAATTGTAAAAGTTGATAGGGCACTTTCTTCTGATGGCGTTTTTCAGTATGTCTCAGAACATTGAGGAATTCTGTAATTTTAGCACAACTTAAGGTTTCATTCAGTGGTTTTAAAAGTTAGTAATAAGCATAGTAATGGATATTGACTGAACAGGAGTTTAAGTAGAGGAAATAGTTTTTCAGCGTCTATTTATAGAAGGGTGATCTTGTGAAATTAACTTCTGGTTCTCTCGGTGAGATTAAAAACTGTGTGTGGTATAATATTGTTGATGTTGCAGACAGGCTTCTCTGAAACCTTTTGCTTGGCTGTTATGTGACATTTTGATTAAGGAACTAAAATGATAGATCAAGTGTCTACATATGAAATGGTTTAAAACCTGGCAGATAATGTGAATCAAGTGGTTAACTATAAATAGTTGCCATTACGTAACTGCGTGTGATGAGGGCTCCTCATCGTCAAAGTACGTTAATGAAGGAGCACTGCGAGACCTGCTTAGTGCCCGCTGTTGGGCATTGCCACTAGTGAAGTAAAAGCCAGTGAAAATTGCTGATCACTTTTGTAGCTCGCAGAAAATTGGGAAAACAAGAGACTGCAGAACAGGTCATAAGCACAGGGTGGATGCTTGGAAAACTGGCAGTTTCCTGATTGTTTATTTGATGTGGCATTTTATATCAGGCTTTAAAAGATTGAATACATTGCATTAACTTTTAAAATAAATTAATGATATTTTGTAATTGAAACAGATCAAATATAAGCAGCTATTAATATTATCTTAGTTTGGGAATTTATTTTGTAAAGCTTTGGAGTAGTTTTTCATGCATAATGCAGAACAGATATTAAGTGTTGATCTTCATTCAGTATGTGGGTTTTAGGGAAAGCTTTTATTTTTAAAAGATATTAAGAATATAATTAATAATTCATTAATAATATACAAGAGGAGGAGAATCAGTAATGAAATAAAATATTATGTTTTGTTATATTTCCACCAGTTTTCTGTGTATCTTGAAACAAAGTTGAATTTCTAAAGGTAGACTTCATAAACATTCTGTGTAAGCCAGGAAAGTTGTGGTCGTATATATGTTTAACTGGGGAAAATTAAAAACCATTTTTTCAGTCTGTCCTTAGTTTATTGCCAGAGCAGCTTCCTCTGTTCTTTCTCTCTTCGTCAAGATCTGGTTGTCATAAACAGCAGTAGAGTATTTACATATACAGGAGGCTTGTTTTCTTCTTAAGTACTATTCAGTCTTGAAGCTCTGTCATAAATATCTTACTAAATTGTTTAAGTGTCTGCTTGTAAAATGTGAAACCATTTCATAATGTGCCTTATTTATGCTTGCTCTGGAAACTAAATATAAAACTTCAGTCTTCCTGTATGACTGCGGGAGACTAAACTTGGGCTGGTGCTGCCTGTGAATAACTTTGTCGCTCCACAAACAGTTTAAACTGGCATAACTTTGGCACTATTGCTTAAAGCTGTGGTTGTTTTCCCCTTTGCTGGCTGCTGCTCCCCACGCTCCTGCCTTTGTACCAGCAGGTGTTCTGTGACCATTTGACTATGTCAGGGAACCGATGGGGGCTAAAATAGGCATTTGGGTTCAACTTTACTTTTGTTTTTACACGTAAATAATGGTCACTTTCTGCAGAATCAATGGAAAAACAACAGTTTGTAATTATTTATTTTTTTAAATATCCTGAGCAGATGGGAGGGGAAACTTCCTGTTGTACAGAGAGGAAAGGAGGTCCTCAACTGCTAAATATATGCTGTACTGAAGTCTTTTAAAAATTATGTGTAATAAAACAGCAGCTCAGAAACTTATTTTGGTACTAAATAAGAACAGACAGTGGGGAAATAATTACTGATAAATCTTATAAAATATGTTCTTAATTTTAAATATGGGGGCATCTTTGAAGTGGGAGTTATGAAAGGAAATAGGATTTTTGGTGTGGATATTGTTAGTGTTGGAGGAAAGAAATCTAAGGAAGCTGAAAATAATATTTTTTTCTTGAAAATATTTAAAAACTGAACTGCATAAGCTGAAATTGAGGTATGGTAAGAGTTAAAAAAAATTTGGAATAGGCAACAATAAAAAACCCCAGTAACTATAGTGCCCACATTTTAAAGGGGTTCAATAGGGGAGTTGTGCAGGGTCCTTTTTTTTTTTTTTTTCTCTGAAGAAATGATGATCTCAGGAGAGACAAGATGAGATCTTTGGTTTCATTGAAGCTACAGTTTGGATTTAAGTGACTGAATCGACTGTTCTTGAGAATAGCATAATGTACAATACTCAGATACAGCAATTTCAGAGCCAGTTCCAAAAGTTTAAGATTCTCCATAGTATTTCATTACCTTTGTCAATATGATTCAGTGGGTTATGGCAAAGAAGCAAAATATTTTTAAAGCTTATGCCATTTACCTTCAGGATTAAACAAGATAAACAGCTTACAGTGTTCCAATTTGCACAAGTCACAGTATTTTTAAACCTGCTGCTTGTAATTCTGGGTTGTTTATTAGGGAATGCAGTTAACTTAAATGTTTTATTGTGGCTTGTTTCTGATACATCTCAATATAATTCTCAGAAGCAAAATATTTGATCCATAAGCCAAAAAATAGCTTTAAAATGTATTTAGGCAGAAGAAGGCATTTTGTTATTAAGCATACTCTTGTTTTGTTTTGTTTTTTTTTCTGGACAGCACAGGAGAAGCAACATAATGGTGTATAGTAATTACTTTGCTCAGTAGGTATATGCTTTTCTTCCTGAATTATGCAATTTTGGTATTTTAGGAACAATACCAAGTAGATAATGAGTTCTGAATGTATGGATTTGATATGCTTTGGTAATAAGCTTAGTTACTGCATTTTAAAAAGTGTTTGGTTTTAGTTTGTGTATAAAATGTAAAGTGTTGAGTGTTGTTAACAAAGTGTTCTGAACCTGCTTCCTTTAAAATGGGCTTTTTTTTTTGGTGGTCTTACATAATAAGAGTTTTGGTTTCCTGGTATTTGTGAATATTTCTGGTAGTGGAAGAGGTAGACATTAGTTGAAGGATTTAAGTCATAAGTTGTTTGTCATTGTTAAAAGTTATTTTTGGGGATAAATGGATAGCCAGTGATGATTTGCATCTGTAGCTGCATCTTAAGATACCTATATTCTTTTTAATCATCTGTTTCTAGGAGTGGGTAGCTAAAACCTGGATTTCTTTTTCAGCAAATAATTTATACGTATCTAAAATGCAAATTGTGCCAGATTGAGTGATTTGGGTTTTGCTTTTTTCTTTTTAATTTTTTTTAATGTTCAACTCTATAATCACTAGAGAGAAACAGGTTCAGAGGGTAATCCAAAGATCTTAATATAGAGCTGCCTCTCTTTCCACATTTACCTTGGAGGGAGCTCATCACAGTCATTGTTTTTGTATTACAACATTACAGTTTGAGGTGAATTAAATGCTTGCTTCAGAATAATTGTTGCTGCATCAGTAAACTGAATAGGTTTCCACTACTATATGGAAAGTACTGGAGGGAAGAGGGAGGGCAGGAATTACATGGTTAATGGTGAAGAAGGAAGAGGGTGGCTGGGGGATGGAGCCAAGCATTTGCTTACTGGCATCGGGAAACTGTTACTTGACCCCAGAACTGGTATGAAAATTTCTCTGAAGTGCCTCAGGTGCCTAAAGATGAAGAGCTTGAATTCCTTCCCCGAGCNAATTTTTCTTTATTCTTCACTTCTGCTTGCAGGTGCTTAGCATGAATTAAAATTCCAGTCATGTGAGTAGAAAGTGATAGTATATTTTAATATTGAAATAGATTGCTGAATGATCTGTTTTCATTTTATGTCTTGTGCCATTTTCAGAAACTAGGGTTGCAAGGACAAATAAAAATGATCTGGGTTTTTTTTTGTATTGCGAGAACCTGGTTCTTAGAATATATATACTCTATGATAAAATAAACCTAGTGAAGATTGAGTGTATACTACACCTGCAAATGATATTAATTATTAACTTTTTAACAACATTACACTACATAAAGTTAGTTGTAAATTTACATCTTTACACAATTAGATTGTCATACCTGCTCTTGGTAACTGAAATTGTATCTTAATTCAGAGCTTGTTTTTTCTTTCTGCTTGGAAGATAGGATGTGAAATCTCTGTTTTACTTGTATATTGAGAATGATTTCTGTGGGTTGGTTGACATTACTTGCCAAGTTTTATGCTAGTTTAGGTTGCCTATTAAAGATGTTATTTTAGGATATAACTGCAACAGGTTTTGCATAGTGACATTCGTCAGTTTTTGTGGAAAGTAGTGCATCACTAGCTAAAGAAGTATGTGGGGATGGATTATGTCAAATTTTGATTGCTTAACTTGAGGCTTCTTGAAGATAATAATCTTCAGTGTGCGAGTGCTGAGGACGTTTTGGAAATCAGCCTTAGCAGTGTTGGCTGCAGAGACCCGTTAACAGAAATAGAACCCCAACAGTGTCTGAAAACCTAGTGGTATAGATTCTGGTAAACATTTCTAAGAAACAGCTGGAGGAGAAGTGAAGATGATGTTTCTATAAAGCCAGCTTTATACTAACACAGTAGGATAGCTTTTTCCCCTTTTACATGGCTACGCAGTATCTTGCTCTCAGTCTTTTTATACCAACGTAAATGAATCTATCCTGGACTATTTAACCTTCATGAATGGTTTAAGTCTCATTCTAGGTGATTGCACTGGTGCCTTTTCCAGTCATACATCAGATAGAACTAATGCATATGTAGCCTCAATGCTTGCAGACAGGCCTGAAACACAGACTTGGAAAGCGGTCCTGTTGACTGTCTTCTACAGGGAGTATTATCTCTTAACTCCATTGGGTATACAGAG
Organism: Anarhynchus alexandrinus; assembly: GCA_008711295.1. NCBI lineage: Eukaryota > Metazoa > Chordata > Aves > Charadriiformes > Charadriidae > Anarhynchus > Anarhynchus alexandrinus. Next base: position 2,314,423 of record VUYV01000041.1, read on the forward strand.
CTTCCAGTAGTAGACTATATTAAAAAAAAAAACAGAAACAAAACCAAAGGTCTTTGTCACTTAAGGAGGAAAAAACCCTCAAACCTCTGACAAAGCACAGGAAGCAAAATTGTTGACGGAGAAAATTCCTTTTCTGTATAGTCACTTTTATGAGAAGAGCCACACCCCAAAGGTAATATATTTAACTGTTAGTGGATCCCAGTGACATAATAGTTTTTTTTTTCCTTGTATGCAGAGGTTTAAAAGGGATAAAGAAAATTATGTGGGTTGCCACGTTGTTTGTGTTATGTTCCAATTTATAAATATTTGCTTCTTTATGACCGTAAGAGGCTTCAGAAAAACAACATGTTCTGTTCTGTGCAAAAGTGGGAGACGATTCTGATGGCCTTTTAATCTCTTTTGACTCCTGACAAAGCTCCTTCCGCAATGTGCACAAGCCTTGCTTTTTCTGCTAGGTAGTAATATTATTCCAGTTGGATTGAGTTATGGCTCTTTGTCATAAAGTCTAAGAAGCTTTTTGATTAAGCAGTCTGAAATACAGAGAAGCTGCACTCTTGTTTTGCCACTTAGAGGTGAACTTTTATTTTTCATAATGTCCTATTACCCTCCTCGGATCAGTAGCTTTGCTGTATTTTTGAACCAAACCTTAGGTTTAGCAGTGATTTTGTTGGGTAGCAAAGGGGATGAATTCAGGTGTCAGAAGTGAGGGCAGGAGTGCATAGCTAGGACCAAAGGAGAGCTTTACAGGTAGGGCATGGCATTCTGGCATGCTGCATCCAGAATCGGGTATTACTGGAGTGAGTTCTTGTGAAATATTGGGAATCTGGTGGGTCTTTTGTTTTGGTTTTAAGCCAGACGAAGGCCTAGGGGTTGTCTTAGGGCTTTGCTGTCTGTGCTGTCAACAATATTTTGATCTAAAAAGTCAGTCATCTGTGTGTATGTAGCAAAGCACAGCGTATGTAAATCTGCTCTTAGATGCCTGTACTGCAGGTTTTCTTTGAGAGGTGCTGCGTACAGTATTATTCATGGTACATGCTGATTGTGTGTTCTAAGGATAATTAAATGTTTTGAAGTTTAGTAGGCCATAGGGATGTATCCAAGTATGCAGTTTTTTAAATGCCAGTCGTGAAACGCTGTAGGTTGAATTATATAATGTTGTAGAAAAGCTAGAGGTGATTACTGAATGGTGCTGTTCATTGCTCTCAAACACGCGCTCTGCAGCATCAGAAGTTTTAATGTCAGAGGAGACTGAATTGAAGCTAAGAATTGTTTCGGGTGTCCTAACGTGCTGTCTGGTAGTAATACTAGTTTAATCTTTTCTGTGGTTCTGATGCAATTTTTTTGTTGACCAGCCCTTCACTAGAACACTGTTCAGTTCTGCACCTCTGTACCTATGAATGGAGTGCTGGTCTCAGAATTATGCTATGAAATGCCTTGTACTGTTTATATATACATATATATATATTTTTAATACCTTGAAGCTTTAATTGTACGAAATTTAAATACTGGGAATTCCATTAATAAGGTTTAAACTTCCTAAAGGCAAAAAGCAGCTTTTCTCCTTGATTTCCAGTATACGTTTGTTATCTTTTTTGTCTATCAATATTTTGGAATGTGCTGTGTTTCCTAAAAACTGTCAGTAGGGAACATCACAAGAGGCATGCTGTGTTGTTGTTGGACATTTTTATACGCTTAAATCTTTGCAGCTTGTCTGTTTTGTGTCTTTGTCTTTTTTAGGAAGTGGGATGCTACTAGAAATTATTAATACTTGAATTTTAGATTTTTCTTTTACATTGAATTTTAGATATTTTTTTAAGGGCCCTTAGAATAATCTTCATCTGCCTTGCTTATCAGATGGCAAAACTGATGTTTTTTTTGTTACTTCCAGCATGCAAGATTACTGAGTGGCAAAGTTAGTCATAAGATCTTATTCTCAGCCCAGGTTTTCCTTGCTCTTTTCTGTCTTTCCTACATATGTGGTGCAGAAATTTATTTACTCAAATAATTCCAGGAGATTAGCTGTAAGAATTTGTATTGCTGTAATAAAGATTGAAACTTGTTGCTTCTAGTCTGTAACTTTGCTGGGTTAATTTTTTGTTTGGCTTATTTTAAATGATTAATTTTAAAAGGATAATGATGTTTCGGTATGCAGTAATACAATATTTTTCTACAGTATAACAAAATGTATAATACAAGTTTTAATTTTTTTCATAGATCCTGTTTGGAACTTTGCTGGTGCGTATGTTTTTAATAGTATTGATGAAGGCTGGAGTCTTCATCTGAGAATTCTGTATTTTAAACTAAGTTTAAAATTACTTATGTGTATTTCTTCCACCTTATGTAATTTCCTAGAAAGGGGAAGCTATGTTTGAAAACAATAGAAGATTGCCCTGTAGAATGATTTAATTGTGTCATTTTCAGACACTACTTGGAGACAGCCTGTCTATTATATTGAAGGTTTTTTTGAATGTTGAATTTTATTTTAAAAGTGGTGTGCAATCTAAATTCAAGCAAATAAAAAGAGAAAACATGATCTATATTAAATGTCAGTTACATTCATAAAAAGTATAAAGGCAGCTGATGGATAGAAGGACATTATGACCTTGTAGAAAACAGAAGATATTTAGGATTATGATAGGCATTAATAGGCTTTCTGTACCATAGGCCTTTGCATATTTTGTTTAAGAGGTCTGGAAGTAACTTTAATAAATGTGACCTATTTTTAGATGTAGTCTGTCTTTTGGACTATTGAAGAACCTGCTTATGATGTATTTGGAACTGTTTTTACTTGAAAGATGCAACGTAAGTTTCAGGTATTTCTTTAGTAAAACATTCGCATATATTGAGAGGAGGAGATTAAAATTGCCATTTTATGGCTGCGTAAAATTTGTATATAGCAAATGAGATGTAAAGAAATGCAACCACATTTTCTTCACAAATGCAAGACCATGTTCTGTAAGCAATTTCTGCAGTTACCTTTGTTGCGCACGTCATGGGTAGTTAATGTACATTGGGCATGTTACAAATGCATGTCTGGCATATCAGAATATGATTTATACTGCATAAATCATAAATACTTTATTCAGTATTTTCACTGCTCATTACACAGAATTGGCTAGCAGCACTTGAGAGAGTAAATGAATTCCCTTAAGACCTAAATGCTGTCATCAGCAATATCTATGTGTTTACATTCTCTACTGCATCGGCTGTACATGGACCACTTTTTGAAATAATCCACTGTGAATGAAGAATATTCAAGTCTGTGATGCTAAAGTGAAGTTTAATACAAGCACTAAATCAATTAAAACTACTGTTATTTTTTGATAGTGAAACTGTCTCAAATTTAGACATCCTGTCTCAAAACGGCAGTATGAAACATTTAGTGGGGTTAAAAGAGAAAGTGTCTTTTTAACAGCTCTGTGTAATTATTTGAAGTTAATTGTTTATTTTAAAGGGGGAAGTAAACTTTCTTTGTATTGAAATGGTGTACAATGCTAAAATTAACCTGATCTGTAGCATGTGATGTACTGTTTATCAAATTGATGCACAGTAATTTAGGATCGTTTAATGAAAACACCAATAGCTTCAAGGTGTTTTTATTTATACAACCAGATCAACATAAATTATTTGAATTAAAAACAAAAGTTTGAGGCTTTTTTGCAAAAGGTTGTGCCTCTGTGGGAGTCCAGGTAGCTGGGAGTGGCATGGCTGTCCTAGGGATGTAAGGCTGACAGGGGCCAGGGCATGGTGGGGACCGGGCTCTTCGTAGCCCGGCTATGCCAGGGAGAGTGACGTGGCCACCATCGCTTGCTCCCCTTCTGGTGGGTCTAGCAGGTGCATTTTTTAATGATAAAACTAGCTTGCTACCTCAAAGCTCAGAAAAGCATCTTAAATTGCTGCATTAATCCTCTTCTTCCTAAAGGCAGTATTTGGTAAATTCCTGTGTTCCTGTTCTGTCTGTATTCTCACTAACTTGGGCATTTGGTCTTACTAGTTGGCTCTCATAAAACTTAATTTTGGTGGCAAGATAAAAGGTTTCTGTCTCTAGGGAAGAGATTAGGTTGAGTGTATTGTGAGCTACAGGGGAATGAACGTTCATTTGCAGGGTGAATTTTTCACCTGTTTGTGCTGTATCTGTTTTAAGGATAAAAAGAAGTTGCAGTTTAAGAGTAAAAAAGCTTTGAAGTGAGTATGTATTTACTGTCACCTCCAAAAATCATTACTGACTAGATTATATATCAGTATGGACGGGATCCTTTTGTGGTAAGGTATTTCCTTTGTTAACTCTACCTGTCCATATAAAAGCTAATAAATCTGTGTGTTCTTCTTATATTTATTTTTAGTTCTTAAAGTTGTAATGTTAGTTGAATGTTAGTTCTTAAAGTTGTGAGGCACAAACAAAAACTTTGCTTTGATACTCTGAAAAGGGTTCTTGAACTGAAGATTTGTGCCTGGCATTATCCCTTGCTATTCTACAGATTCAGTGGAAGAACTGACTATAAGCCAGCTCTGGTGGCACTGGTAAGTGTCTTTATATATATAGTCAGGATAGATTTGTGTGTGTTCAGTACCAGGCTGTTCTGAAGCTGAACAAAGTTGAGTGAATTTTTTTTTTCCCCTGTTGCACTGTACACAAGGTTGAAAATAACAGTAGACTTTGGAAAAAATAAACTGGAAATGGCCATGCATAACACTAACTGCACTTGCTTTAGCCTGGTCCCCACACTGCGTTTTCCATGTGATGTGGTGGTCGTGAGGCTGGAGTAGAAATCGTGTGATGCTCCAGGGGAGCTTTCCTGCTCTGCAGACTTCACCAAAGGAGGGTTCCCACAATAGGACTGCAAACAGGGTGGTAAATATGTAGTGCTTTTCTCTCTGGGTGGCACCTTAATTTAGTGCCATTTAGAGGAGTTCATGATTAGTCATCTCTTTCTCTTACGTCAGTTACTTGCTGTGAAGCTATCTGCTGTATATGCTCATTGACCTAAACATTAATGTGTTGAACTGCAGTTTGTCAAACATGTATGTTCCAAAAAACCGTATGTTTTCAATTTGGCCTCGAAGATGCTCTGCAAAGTACGTGTAGTGTTTACATAATGAAGGGAGATGGTTAGGTCTTTCAGTTGACTTGGTGACTAAATTAGGTAATTCTCGCAGAGGGATACTTTGGCACTGGTCATAAATTAAGTGATCACATGAAACCTGTTCATTACAAGCCTAATTAATAAGAAACATTTATTCCACGCTTACCCCTCATATATCCTCATCATGTTTTACTAAATGTCAGTTGGCATAATACATAATTAAAACATTTTGAACAATTTCTCAAGTATCATAATAATTTGTGAAACAAATGATGTCAATCCTGTAAGTCATAGCAAAACAAGCTGCTTTCTGAGCTTATTAGGCTGTCTTAAGGAAATACATTCAGTAAGATTTTTTGCTGATGGTTTGCAAAATGTGAACTGCAGTAGAAATGAATTTCCAGAAGTTTGTTGAGCAGTAGATAGAATAATACTGTTTCGACAGTATTAGTAAAACTTCAGTCCTTACTCTTGCTTTTATGTTATTGTGAAAACTGAGTGTTTGAGTACCAGGGGTTCAGCGTGGTACTTAGAACTGGATGTGTTTTTGCTACGCCTGGGAATGGAAGTTCAGCAAGGCTTCTTGCTAGCATGAAAGGCAGTGTCTGTGGTTTGATTCTTTGCCTCCCCTTATATTTTTGATGTTGTTTGCTCTGTGCTACTGTGAAGAAAATTTAATAATGTCTATTTTGAAGAGATGATACAAAATGTAGAGTAAATTTCCAGTGTTGAGAAATAATCAGATTGGGCTTAAAAAGCATACTTGGCCTCTGCTTATACCAACTTCATTGGGATACCACATCTATGTAGCTTAGTTTTAGTCTTTAGATTCCAGTTTGGTTTTTCTCCCAAAAGCTGTGTTCCTTCTACCAAATAAGAGTTTAGTTTGACGTACTATATTTTGATATCTTACATCATCTTGCTGGGATACACATGAGCCTTTAAAAGATTAATTTTCTTTGTATTGACATTTCTAATCAGCTAAACGTCACTTCTGCTTGGCTTTTTTACTTGTATCTTATGCTGTCATGTTTGAATGGTAAGCAAGAACTAACCTAGTCTGGAAAGAAGCAGGATATCTGGTTTATGTAGCTGTTCTAATAGATTTGTGCAACATGCAGAGAGTATGTGTAGCAAGAATATGCTTAAAAAACATTTGTCTCAACCTTTCTTTTCTTTGTAAATCAGATTTGAATGTTTAGCATGCAAATTTAATGAAAAATATATACTTGAAAAACAAATAAATGCTAATTTTATTAACCCTGTTGATAGGAGATTCTTTAATGGGATGGTAGAGATTTTTATTGTGGAGTCTTGTTAGAGTGAGCAACAGGTGTGGAAGATGGACATGGGAAAAAGGCCAGCTTGTATGGATCAGCCAGTCTCATCCCTGGGGCATCCTGACTGCGTGCGAGTCTCTGACATTCAGCACATGAAGTCTGTGTTTTGTTCCTTCTGATGTCTAATATGGGACAAGTAGTAAATTTCATGCTAATTTTAAAATCTTCCAAATTTAGAGCTTTTTTTAGCGGGCTGTCAGGTAGTTGCATGTTTAGTTACTTCAGCTCAGAAGTTAAATGTGCAAATATGTTAATTTGTTCACCGTTGAAGGGAGCGGGTGCTCTTCAGGCATTGCTTTATCGGGTGCAGTATAAATGTGTCAGCATGAGTCCTCTTCTCTACATGAGGCTGAGATCTTGTATGTGTGTAGGGGTGCAAGCTGCATATAGTTATGTTTGCATGTTCAGTTTTTTGATTTTCTTTTTTTTCTCATCTTTAACACTTTGTGAAGTTCTTCAAGCTTATTCCAGGTACAGAGTGATTCTTGGGAAGGTAGCTGATCTGTACCTACAGAATTTGTGTTGCATGTGGGAAGCATGTGATCCTTGTTAAGGAGCTGGGTAGAGTTCATGGAAGCATGTCATGGGGAATTCAGTGTTGGGAAAAGAGGTACTTCCATGCATGGTTTGTTTCGGATTTGCCTCGGTAATGTCTGAATGCCTTTGCTTTTTTGCTGTCAAAATGTCATTATTTGGATCTTTCCCAATGTTTTTATTCGAGTGATAGGAAGCAGAAGGGAAGGAACTAATTGGTATGAGTCTGGAAAACATGCTCTGAATACACGTACAAGCATTTATGCTTTCTTACCCAGATTTCCAGCATGTGAGATATGTGGCGGCAGAAGCATCATTCTGGGAATGAAGTTAGAGCTTTTGGGGAGTCCAGAATGTATTTTCATCCTTATTGCCACTGAAGGAAAGTGCAGGTATTTCTCTCCTTATTCAGATTCTCTTAAATTCTTACTTTATAATGAAGAGCTTGTCTTGATAGTTCATTAGTAATTGCTACCTCCTACCATCTCTTTTGTCAGCGGGGGGTAGGATTTCCTCCTACATCCAGGGGGTGGGGAAAAAGAGAAAAATAGATAGTGATAGAGGCTAAAATTAAAAGAAATTTGAGAAGAAATAGGCCAGGTTAATCTCAAATTCTGTAAGACAACAATTCTTTCTTTAGATTTTAGGTGAAAAAAATCATTTTTTTTTTCTTGATAGTGGTGTCTTTAGGGGGCCAGGCAACACCAGTGTTGCTGGGCAGAGAATATTTCCACGTAGGTCATCTCCTTGTACTTGGACTAGCTGGCATGTATTGAGGTTACACATTTGACTAAGGCATTTATTTCTAAGTGGAAAGCTACCTGCAATTCAGAAGCAGTTGCACCTGATACCTTGGTTGCCTCACAGCAAGAGGTCAAGGCACTTCCAAAACTTAGTGAAGACCTAAACTGTGAAAGCTTATAATTCTCTTTGTGCTTTGGCATATTGTGAGGACAGTATAGGTAGTAACACTTCAAACAAAAACATGAGAGGAAATAGTTTGTCACAACTCCAGCGTGGTGGCTTGCATATCTTTTTCATTATCTCAGCTTCTGCCTGCACTGCAGTCACAGCAGCAGTGATACCTGAGCTGGCTATAAAGTAATTGGTTTGCGTACTGCTACAGACAGCAGCAGTTTGTTGGAATTGTTTGTGAAAAATGTTACAAAGCTTTCGATGAAGTCTTTCAGTTACCTCCCTCCAAGACTTGAAGTTTTTTGTTCCCTGCATGTTAAAAAACTTTCCCTTTCACTTTTCTATATTCTGTTTAACTTCAGTGTTGGACTGGAGTAAATATTTTTTCAGCAATTAATCTGTTTCTCAGTCTGTGATTGCAAGTGATCAGTGAATGTTTATTTCCCCCTTGCCCCAAGAATTTGCTATACAATTCCAAAATACGATCTAAAATAAAAACAGTCCGTGTTGTGCTGAAGTTGAGATGTTTGCTGAGGCTGTGCAAAGCAGGAGCTTGTTTGGAAACCATGTGTTTTGTTGGATTATCATCACCTGTAGTCATGTTACAAGTTTTCAAAACTAAAGTAAAAGTATTCCACAGTCAGTACAGAAATAGGCAATAACAAAATGTTTTATGGGGAATAATATCTGACAGTCCTTGTAATATTCCTTTCCCTCCACTGTTGCCATGCTAGTAGGTTTTTTTTCTTGTGCAGGGAGCTTATAGCTTCCTTATTTATTCAGAGAAGTGTATGAGCTTAAGTGGTCACGATCTCTGTTTGAATCATCAGTAAGAGTTATGTTATAAAACAGGTTGTGTGGCATTACTGACACTTTATTCTACTGAACTAGAAAATTGCTTGCAACTTCTTGCCTTTAGACCAAGCCTTCTTTTTTTCCCTGCCTCTGGAAAGTCAGGTAATTGGTTTTCAGGAAGTTCATTTTGCCTTTTTTCTTCTTTATTTCTTCAATAGCTTGATTATTTTGCCTGTTCCCAAGACAAAAGGTGTCCACAAACATGATGACTGTTAGCATTAATTGACTTCCATACTGTCAGTCTAATGGCAAGATGGAGATATAAGTTCATGTGGAAAAGACAAATAATACTTATTAAAAATAGAGCGGGAAGAAAAGTCATGTATTTTTAAGTGTAAAGAGTGTGAAGTTTATTTGTTTAGATTCAGATGACTCCTAAGACTTTTAAGGTTAATACATTTGTGTTGATTCTGCAGACTATATGATACAGAAGTATTGACTCTTGGGGATTCGTACTTGCAGTGAATGTTTTGATGGTTGATAAAGAAATTGATACAGTATTTCAGATTTGCAGTTGATATGCAAATTAGAGTTTAGTCAGAAAAGCTAGAGCAAATGTGATCTTTATTATCAGAGGACTTGATTGTATACCTTTGCTATGATCCCTGTTCATTTCTTCAGCTTTTCTTCAAAATAATTTACTTGGCTCAAGTTTGGGAACTTCAGAAAAATGATATGATTTCTTATGTATTTCTTACGTATCCTGAAAAGGAAAGGATTTCCTACATAATTCACTCAGCATCTCTTAACATTACAAATAGATTTGTGAAATGCTTTCAATTTTTTGGCAATTTCTCATTGTAAGCATGCAATGTTGGATAGTTTAATTTCTAATAAAAAAATATAGCTGATGTTTAAACAAACTTTAGCCTAGCTTGAAAGTGGAAATTTTTAAAAGCAATGCTAGAAGAGGAAAAAACAGTACTTAACGTATTTGTCACGATTTCAGCCTTATAGTGGGTCATTTCTGATGCTTTCAGTAGAAGCCTGAGTCACAAATCATGATTTTGTTCTTTAGACTTCAAATCTTCATTGTAGATTTGCTTATTTGGCTGTATGTATCTATCTCTTTACATGCAGAAAGGTTATATGGGGCAGAGCAAGAGAACTTATGTCTTGCATATCTAGTGCAATCAGGAATAAGCTGTGACACACAAGGAAGAATAAACTAAAGAGCAGAAATGCATGTTAAAGTATACATATGAAGAGAATATTTTTAAAATATGCTGGCTTAGTGGTGTGGATTTTTTAAAGGCACTCTCATATGGTTTTCTAAACACATGCAGTTAAAAAACAAGACAGTCTTATCTTGAGCATAAGACTTTTGATTCTGTAGAGGTCGTGGAGGGTTGAGAGACTAAATCTGTTGTCAGTGGTCTTTCTTACTTTGTTTGAAAGGTTTAGGGGGTTATTTACTGGGTTTTTTATTGTTTTTACTGCAGAGACAGATTCAATTGCATGCAGTTTGCAAGAGCTTTCACATTTTCCTTTTTTAATGCTTTTATAAACAAAACAAAAAGGAGAAAAGAAGAAAAGGAGAGGGAAAGATAAAAACACACAACAAAATCCTGCTACCTCTAAGGCATACTCAAGATTCTGAAAATGCTTTTCTGAGCGGTGCCCATCATAATGGAACCTGGATCAGACCAGAAGCAACTGTAAAATACATTTACTTCCTTCCATTGTTAGAAAAGCAAGATGTGAACTTCTAAATATGGCCTTAATATTTGATTGTACTATTACATAAGATAAAATAATCATAGATTAGATAATGGGGAAAAAGATGGAAAAATGGATTCTAAAGCGTGTTCATATGTTATGCTTTGATATCAGGATTTTAGCTGAATCTGTAACAAGGTAAACTGTCCTGAAAATTGTCAGGAAAAATGAGTATGTTTTTGTAGTATTGACTTACTGACCACTTTATCCTGTTCCTTGTTTGATTTTGATACTTAACTATTCTGAACATGTTTCATGTTTCAACTCCTTGAAAACTTTTCATCCCAGTATTGAATCCAAATTTATCTACTGTATGACTTAAACGATCCCTACAGAGAACTGAAGATTGCTACATACATTTGTCCTGAGCAAATCCTTCTTTGAAGATTAGTTTTGATTACATACTTTTCAACAGTAGCCATGCAAATACAGTGAAGGAAGTTACGATTTTTTTCATGTTAATATTTTTCTTGTTAAATTTATCCATTTGGGGCAAAATGGTGAGTCTGTCCACCCTCAGGGATGAGAGCATCAAGTAGCTTATTAATGTGTCTGTATCACTATGTATTTTTTCTGTCTATTAGATATCTATTGTTTAGCCATACCTGCTCTTCTATATTGTCAAATACAGCAAATGTTTTAAATAACTGTACCTTCAGTAATAATACATTTATTCCCAAGAAGTCTTTTTTGTTTCTTGCTGTTCACTGAAGTTAAAAGTTTAAAAAAATGTTAAGCATTGAGAAAATGAACAGAAAAATCAGCACTGATCACCATATAGCCTTTAACCATAGCATATTACCTTTTCATAGTAAAGAAGAATCTTTTTTGCTCCCAAGAAGTCAATTTTGTCATCAACGCTTATGTTAGGAGTGTCTTATTGTACAGCTTATTAGTGTATTTCTCTTCTTTTGAGGACTTAAAAAAAATGTTGCAGGTTAGTGGTTTAATATATTGGAAATTTTAGTTGTAATTGCTTCAAAACCGGTTATGAATATGCATTGTGACAACTCTGAATTATGTAAAATATCAAACCTTCCTGTCAAATTGGCTGAGTCACATATTTCTCTCAACTTCTCTTTTTTTTTTTAAGCTATTTCAAATTTAAGAAACTGCTATGCAGAGTACAAGATAATTAGAAATAATAGCACACTTCAGTATTTTTACTTGAATAGTTTCAACTGCATAAAATTTAAATTGGCCGTGTAGGGTAAGGGGCCGAGCACAGATGGCAGAGTAATGGCTGGCTAGTGATCTACTTCGTAGTTGAAAGGACTACCATAATTTTATGGGCAAGGAAATACACTTTTAAAAACATAGACTAGAACAATTCAATTTTTTTCAAAGCAAGCTGTTTAAGAGCAGTAGAATACATTATATTAAAACTGAATTAATAAATTTATGTGGTTTGCCTTTGCTTTAAGATACATCTGATTTAATAAAAATAGTACTTTTGTTTTTTGCAGCATACATCAAAAATGTTAGCTAGATTGTGTAAGTAAGAAGTTTGCGTATTGCTCTGTTTCTTATTCTGTGTAAGAGTTGTCATTTGTTTTTATGCTAGTATCCTCACATAAATCATGGCATGAGTTTTGCCGTTTCTGAAATGGAAAGAAATTATTGTTGGTTTACCTGCAGGGGATGAGTTACAATTAATTCTGTTAAAGAGCCATTTTGAATATTATATTATTTCTGAATAAAACAAGATTTCTTTTTGGGTATTGAGGATTTTTGATAAATCTGTTCTTAGACTTTATTCTTTACTTCAGTTTCTCATGGCCTGACTTCTGGTTTCATCATACCTTTGGTCTTTCCACCTTCTTTGAGGATGAAATAAGTGAAGAGAGTACCAAAATAGAGCTTGCGTAGTGTATTTGTGTCTCTGAGGAATGAGACCAATTTTTGTGGTATCAGTAGGGATCATTCCTTTGACTAAATGTTCAAATGATTTTCGGATGGTAACACTACATTGTCTTAAGGCTTCCTGTGTACAGTATGGGAAACCAGATATCTCTGAAGCTCTGGAGATCTTGTGTCTCATTCCCTTTAAAGATTAAAAGCTGCCATAGGCTTTTCTGCCTGGGTGTTGCAAATCATTAGTGTAATTTGTAGTAGAGCAAAAGTTGATGATAAATCTTCAACCTTCCTTGCATTATTTTTGTAAGACTTCACAACTACACACTAGCCCAAACTTTGTCCTTTACTCTTGCATGTCCTCCTTAGGAGTTATTTCTGAGGGAACAACCCATTGAGACTAGACACTTTACAGATATCTGGTTTATTTTGCTAAGTTAAGTAAAAAGTAATAATAATGGCATTGAGTAAAGAGGAAAATGGTATCTTGACTGAATGCTTCAATTCTTGCTCCTATGAAGACAAAGCGTAAGTTTTAAGATGGTCCTGTGGAATAATAGGTGTGGTTCTTAAATGTTTCTTTCTTGAAAACACTTGAGAACTAGGAAAGTGAATGTTTGGAAAATAGAAAATTTCATATGTTACAATTTCTCAACTTTCTTGAGCTGATATAAATTTTGGAAAACTTCCATTCTCAAGTGAAATTTAAAGCAAGTCTTTTAGTCTCTGAGGTGTCTTATGTTGGCCTAATGGTTCTCCTGGAAGTTTGTGGGAGTTTTAACGTCTTCGGTGGGAGAGTAATTAGGTCAATGGTAGAAATTTAAAAAAAAAAAAAAACAAAAACAAAACTACTAATTCAAGTAATGGTGGAAAAGATTTCTTTAAACACAATACAAAGTAAGAATATTAACCTGTATCAGGGCTTCTTGAAAACACTTGTTTCTTTAATGCCTGGAATGAGATTGTTTAGGAGGCTGTAGGGTTTTTTGGTTGCTGTTCTGCTCTGGAAAGCTGTCTGTACAGCTAGTTTTATGTGGGCTTCTGTACCTCAGATCACAGCTTCACCTCTAGCAGTAGCGGATTTGTTCATTACTCGCACTGCCGGAACACCCATCAGTACAAACTTGATCCAGATCAAGTGTAAGCAAATAATAGCACTTCTGTTGACTTGATCAGAACATACAACAATGCTGCTTTTCAGCTTTGTGGTGGCTGTGGTAGGACAGCTGATCCTCTATTCAGCGTAGGTTTGGAACAGAATTACACTTACTAAGTGTTTTGAAGAGATTCGTACATAGAAGCCGGAGAGCTCTGGTGCTTTGCATTGTGTGAATGTATGGGATTTTGGTCTAGCAATTAGGCAGCCTAATACCCAGTTTTCTCTCTTGAGATGTAGATCAAGTCCCTGTCATTGTTTTCCCTTTTTACTGGTGGGAGAACTTGTTGCATGCAGCTTACTCCAGTACTTTGCTTCTTTTCCTTGCAATAGCTTGTGAGTTTCCTCTCTACTTCAGTTTCTCCTCTCTTGTCATTTCATAGTTTCCATCTGTCTGTCATTCATTCCCCATTGCAGTTCCTTGCTCAAGCTTCATTATCCAATGGCTCTAGTTGCTTTGTCATGGAAACATCAATGTAATTTTAGCTTTAAAAATTTTTTGGTTGTAACTTTTTAAAATGTAGATTCTGGAGTAACTTCCCTAACAAGAACAAGCTTGTATATACTGCTTCTGATGTGTAGTTTGCTAACAGTCTTTTTTTAGTAGACATTTAAATATCGATAGGATACTAGCAATGAAAGTAACTGATACTTTTTTTTTCCCCTAGGACTGCATGGTGATAGAACATAATTTCTCTTCAGTAGCTCATATGCTTTAATATAATTGAAGACTGATAAGATAAACAGACAATTGAAGTAGCTTTTATATAAATTATACTGTGGACAGCAAAGTACAGATTAGGCTGTTAAACAGTAATCATCAAAATGAGGTTAGGGTTGTGTTTTGATCTTTATAACCTGTGCAGCTCTTGTGTGTTTACTTGATTGCTTGCCACCTTCAAAGATTTCTGTATGACATTTTGTTATCAGTTTCTTTTATGTCTGTTTAGTTTCAGTAACAATATACCAAGGTAGTATATATTTTTACTTGTTACTTCTATGAAAATTGAAATGGATTTTTTTAGCAACCCCTCTTTAATTTAGCAAATTCAGTCTTGATTCTTGGAAACCACCTTTGCTTTCATTAACTTGAGTACGTTTTATATGTTTTGTGTAAAGCAAAAGTGAATGTGCTTCTACTGCAGTTTTAGTCAGACAGAAGGCACTTCATGCCTACCGCATTTGCTGCCATCATCAAGTTTCTCCTACAGCTCTTTCCCAATAAAGTTAATGAATTCAGAAGGGAATTATGTCATAATCACATAACAATTTGTATCTGTTTTTTCTTTCTTTGTGGTCAATAACTACATTTTGGACTCTGCTTCCTACAGTAGAGGTAGCTAAGTTGTAAAAAACCAAAGCTCTCTTGATTTCTGAAACAATTTTGTAAGCATCATCTTACTGTATTATGACATTGTTTTAGTTCTGGTGGATTCTATTCTCTACTTTAAGGTTTTCATAATTCAGTTGATGTGTTGAGCTCTTTATCTGCATTTTGTTGGAGCCTCTCCAGTACAAATACATTCATAGAGGTGGAAAGTATAGTTGTTGGGATAGTCTTAAGAATTAACAAAACTGACTATAGCACCTGTAGTACCTCCTTAGAGCTGTTGAAATTGGCTCACTTGTGTTTTGGGTGCAGCAGAGAAAAAAACTTAAGGTAAGGTGATGCTGAGGAAGTTCCAAGCTAAGGAGTTTTTGACTGCAGTAGAGGAAGGACATTAAAAAAAAACCCAAACCAACAATGGTGGTTCTTTATTATGCAGAAGGCAAGCTTATGCATGCCTGACTGGGTAAAGGAAAGAGGAGAGTGTCAATCTGTAGTCCTTCTTTGGCGAGGAATCTTACATTCTGTGGTCACCATAGCATTATAGTGAAAGAAGAACCTGAACTACTGAACTTCTGAAGCAATGAAAATCATCTAGAAGAGCCAGGAAATTCCCAGATTATGTCAAAAGTGCTTATTTAAATACCATTTCCATGATACTCTGGTAAAAATCCGTTCAGAAAGTGCTCTGTATGACCTCTACCAGGGACATACCTGGGTCAGATGGACAGTGGAGAAATGGTGTCACAAGTTTCACCAACTGGGGAACAGAAGATATGAATATCCCAAAAGGCTGCTGGAGCAGTGAGATGATCCCAGTTTTTTGAAGTAACAGTTAAAAAAAAAAAAGTGAGTCCATGAAATTAATCCAGTTAACTGATATCTAATTGTAGTATTTTTTAAGTGAAATATCTTCATTTAATAACTTTTAAAGAAACAGGATCTGGAAATAGAACCTCAAATTTGCTTTCAATTCTGGTAAATTTAGTCAGAGGATATGGCTTGTTCCAGTGATTCATTCTGATGCAAGAAATGGTAACGCCTACAGGATTACTGTTAGAGGTAGCACCTATATTACATGTACCATGTTGGGAAGAAAAAGATGCCACTTTATTCTGCTATATAAATATACACTATACCTTTAGGTGGGGATATCAACTGGACTGCAATCCAACTGTTTGTTTCATATGATTAAAATCAGAAATGAGAATGCTTCTGAACAGTTCACCTGAAGAAAGCATGAAGTTCAGTAGACAGAAGTAAATCACTTTTCTATTTCTCTGTTGTATGGTTGCTATAACTAGGACTTCATTAAAACTGCAGTTTCGTTACTAGCAAATTTTGCTTATTTTTATTGAACACATAGTTACCTAATTATGTGTGTATCTTGTTTTTGTGTGAAGTAAATCTATAGTTTACTGCAGTAAATAGTAGTAGTGAAAGCCTCTGCCGTTCTGGTTTACCATTCAGCTGATGAGAAGTCTCATTCTCAGGTCTTGTTATAAAGGTGTCCTAAAAAAATAGAGTCCAGGGAGACAAAAAATTCAGGCTCACTTCATGGCAACAGTCTGGCAGATTTTTATTCCGAGGTTTTCACCAGGATGTAAGAGTGAAATAATTGTGTGAGGAGAATCTTAAAGGGGATTTTTTTAAAGTTATTTCATTTAAAAAAAACAACCACCCAAACCTTCTTAAAAAGCAAATGTAGTTTGGTTTCCATAATAAAAACAATTCAACAGCTCATTTTATTTACTTCACAGATAGATCTGGTTACCAGGTGGTGTGCTGAAACTGCATTCAAGATGCACGACTTAAATTTCAGTATGATAGTACTTGATTATTTTGTGCTTTTAGAAATTACTAATGAGGCATAGATGACTAGTCCTTTTGAAGACATTCTCTTGAGTTCCCTTTTATTAAACAGAAATGTAGACTAATTTTAAAGAAAGCAAAGCTATAGATCTGATTTAGAAATAACGACAAGAGAAAACTACTGGCTTCTTGGACTATTTAATTTCAGGCTTATGTATCCTAGTTATCAAAAAGAAATAAACTTCAGTGGGAGGATTATTCTCGTTACTCTAGCATACTTGGCTATGTTGAAAAGTAGCATACTCGGGTGGTAAAACAGATAGAAACATTCCTTAGAATGCAGATAAATTTATTTTAAAGAATATTTTCGCAAAAGGATACTGTTTTCCAAGGCTGTTGAACTGGGTAATTCAAGAAGAGCTCAAGTACTTGACATAGAAACTGTAGTTTGGTGAAAGAATAGCATATCCTAAAATTTTAAAGAAATAGGCCTTGTGTTATATCAATCAAAATGTATTCTTTTACTCTTTGAGATGACAGATGACATCAATTGGACTTTGTATCTCAAAGGTTGAAAAACAGCATGCTAGAGCAGGGTTTTCCAAAGGAGGTGAAGAAACAAAGATCCAAATGGCTTGTAAAATAAATAAATAAATAAATCCAAATTAATTACTAAGATAAGATCTGTTACCCTTACAGTTTGCATACTAATTTTGAATGTTAATGCTGCTTTAACCTGAATTTTCTAATATGTGTGTCTTCATCCCAGCACATAGATTCAAGAAAGAAAAAAATGGAAACCACATTACTGAACGAATGTAATGGGGTAGGGAGGAAGAAGTTAGAGGAGCTTGGGCAGCTCTTTCACGGTAGAGGAATAGGGGTCCCACATGTCCTGGAGCAATTCAGTTCAGCCTGTAGCAATAGGACAAGGGGTAATGGTTTTAAACTAAAAGAGGGTAGATTCAGACTAGATAGAAGGAAGAAACTTTTTACGACGAGGGTGGTGAAACACTGGAACAGGTTGCCCAGAGAGATGGTAGATGTCCCATCCCTGGAACCATTCAAGGTCAGGTTGAATGGGGCTTTGAGCAATCTGATCTAGTTGAAGATGTCCCTGCTCATTGCAGAGGGGTTGGACTGGGTGACCTTAATGGCCCCTTCCAACCCGAACTATTCTACGTTTCTGACTCTACTGGACTGTTTTGAGGGTTATCTCATCTGGCAACATTATAATAACAGTTAGGGCTGTTTTTTACTCCTCTTGAGTTTTACATCAAAACTGCTTTAGTACTTCTCTAAGTGAAAAACTTATTTTCAATACAGATCTGTATTAGACTATGATATTAAATGTTGCTGAGGTAAGTTTCTTTAGGGAATGTTGAGCCTCTGTAGAGGCAATGACTTAAATTTACCTTTTCATAAAACATTTTCTGTTTGTGAGACAAATCTTGGAGTTTGGCAGCTTTATCCAGGTCACTGGCAGCAGCAGCAATATCATCCTCTGCAACGCGATTAAGATCCAGAATGGGAATTAGTCTCCTGTGGAAGGGATTGGCCCACTGTTAGTCCTTGGCAGGATGAGACTGCATAAGCGTTAGGCTCTAACAGCAGAAGAATGATAGTGTTTGTAATTCAGAAGAAATTATTTGGAAGACAAACATAAAATTTCACTTCTTTCTTCTGCTAGAGAAACAAAAGAGAGCAAATGAGTCTGCCCAGCACAAATATGTATTTGGGAACAGTGCTCTGTACATATTGTGTGATCCTTTTGCTGCTTCTTTACAGAGATTTCACAATAAAATATCCAGCTATCCTTACTCTGCCTTTAAGCTGTAGCTTGCAGGATCCTAGAGAAATTCTGCTTTGCTGGGTGTCTATGCCTGCTTTTGTTGACAGTATCAGTGTTGCTTGCCTGGTATTTATTAGTCACAGTTATTTTACCTTTTTTGATTCTGATAAAAAAAAATTCTGGAGACTACTTGTCTTTCAGGTTTTGTTTGCTAATTGTTCATGTCTGGTTTAATGTTATTGACTGATATTAATCATTGTTACTTTCCCAGGTTTCCAGTATACTAAAGCTCTCTTATTGATCTGTCATTTACTTACAGATAACTATTTCCCCACTTTTACTGGTTGCCATTTGTCTCCGCTGAGTCTAGCTGATATCTTGTCACTGTTTCAATTCTGTATAACCTTTTGTTAGAATGATAGAATCGTCTAGGTTGGAAGGGACCTTTAAGATCATCAAGTCCAACCATAATTGTTGTTGTTCCTTAATCTTCCACTGGTTTCTGTTCAAGGTGCAGAAAAATTACTTGGACAGCTTCAGGTAGAGAATTGGTTATACGGAGAGAAGGTAATGTAAAGTTTGAGTAGTGTCCTTTGATATGCTAGACTGTTTGCTCAGTCTGGGAGGGGAGTGGCCTCTCAAACTGTTTAACTGGAGTTGCCCAAGTTACGTATTTGTAGTTTAGTTGTTCTACTTAGTTTCAGAATTTGGGAACCCTTGTCTGGACAGTCTCAGTGGCCTGGAGGAAGAGAAGTAAGTAAGATTGTGTGTAAAAGATACACAGGGTAGAATTATCTGCACAGGCAAAGAAAAGGAGCATCCACTAAAACAGGAAGATCTTCAGTCTCCAAATCTGTTAGTTTCTGTCTAGGGTTCTTGTTTTTGAGCCAACAGTGACAGTTGTGACAGCTTGATGCATGGCAGTTGCCTTATTTTGTATGTTTAAATGAAGATCTNCTTGGGAGGATGACTTAATTTGGGAGTGGGATGTTGCTGCAGGAGAAGTATAGAGACAGAAAAAGAAGAGTCTGCATGTGGTTATTGTGTGTTGGAAATGATAATAGCCTAAACCTATTGCAGAAGATGAAGGCACTTGTGCTGAATGCTTTTACTTTACTTCATATCCATTTGTTCTTGTTTTCTCATGTCGTCTTTCCTTAACAGCATTTGCTGTTGTCCTTTATTTTGTTCACAGATTGCATTTATTTCAGATCTCAGTTTTTGTTTAGCTAGGCTAAATAAGCTTAAGGCAAAAACTCTGCAGTTTTTCAGGCTACTTTTCTGGTATACAACAGTTATATCACACAGTTCCCAGTGAGGACAGTCTTACCTTGCATTTGATGTGCACTGGTGATCGATCAGTGTGCTACTTCTGTGGAGTTACTAAATTGGCTTACACGGGCTCATGCCTTGTAGGGCATATTGCCACCACCTTTTTGTTGCCAACATAACTATTTGCACAGTCGCTTGGCAAACATATGTCAAAACTCTTCTTTCTTTCCCAGGTTGTCGGCTAGATAATCATTTGCATTAGGAATAGTGTCTGTCTTATGTGTTTAGTATCCTTGGCAATGGATACTGAAACGATCCATGTGTGCATATCCGGTTGACCATTAAATGGCAGCATGAACACTTCAGACAGATGTAGCAACATTTGTCTGAATGTTGTAACAGAACAAATTGGTCCCATGCTGGGACATCTTGACTGCTATGTGAAAATTAATACAGTAGAAAAATTTATAATTGACTTATTGTTCGGAGATTTTCTGTTAGTGAGGAATCTTTGAAGCTGTACCAATTTCAGAGCTAGAGAAGGGAGGAAAAGACAGTAATTTGTGAGTTTTTTAAAAATACTGAATCAGAGCAATTTATAAGTTTAGGTAAAAGACATTCATTAATTCAAACAAATTTTTGAACTGTAGTTCAAAAATTGTTTATTGCAAGAATGAGTTTATTTACTGCCCCTTTGGAATGATCTTTAAAATATCTCAGTTGGAGGTATTACATGTACTCAGCCTGACTATGAGAAACTTGTTTAGGCTATTGTTTCTGTAAGTAGTTACTTTCTTAGTTGTAACCAAGGTGTTCCATCTCTCTATTATTTCAGAAATAGTAATTGTACCACAGCTTATTATTGTCAGAAATCTCTAGAAAAATACAGAATACACTGATAAGTCTTATGCATTAAATAAGTCTCCAAAGAGTCTGGTTTATCACACCATTTTTTTTTCTTGATGTCTTGTTTTGTGTCTCACTGTTGTGCCTTCAGTGCATCAGATCTTAAACGCGGCCTGTTATTCGTAGGGAAAAATATACATGTATGTTGTCAGTGCTCTAGAATGTGGTCTCTGTCATGCTGCTTACAGTGTCTCTTATTCACTAATTCTTCCTGTGTTGCTATATTGTGCTTTCTTCCAAATAACCAACAAAACAAACCCCTCAATTACTGTGAAACAGCTTTGTTTCTCTTGCCTTTTTTTAGCTGTCTTCTGCACGCGCACAGAAGTGTAAGAGAAATGCATCCAAAGCTGTCTGTTTTTAAACCATTTCTGACTCTTTAGTATTACTCATATGCACAGACATGTATGCATACAATAATTATAGAAGGGTTTCGTTTTACTTTTGCTTTGTAGGTTTTAATGTAAGGCCTTTCTCTCTGGGTTGTTTGGTGGGTTGTTTTTTTTTTTGTTTGCACTATACAGAATGCATATTGAGGTTCAACAAGTAATAAACCCAAAAATTCAACATTTGGAGGAAAAATTGTGAGCTGTAAATTTACAGCGATTGTACAAGTAACCATACAAAAAATATTTTTTATGATGGTCTTTGTTTTGTCTGCAGTTTTAATAATTACAAAGTTTTTTCCTGGGATGAGCTCTTTTATAGCTTTCACTTGGTGGTTAATTTCCAGGCAGGCCATGATAAGGTTTCCTCAACAGCTTCCCCAGTGTAATTAATTTCTGTTTTAAGAGAAAAAGGCCAAAACCTTTTTTTCTTTAGTTAAGAAACTTGTACCACTGTTCTTTGTTTATCCAAATCAGGAGCTCTTTCATTTTTATCTTTGTTTATATTGCTACGGTGTGTTTGTTGTGTCTCTTGGTGCTTGATTGAAGAATATCAAAATAAGTTGGAAGCTCTTCATTGCCTTACGTCTTGGGTTGTAAATATAACTTTTTCGTCAGCACAACAAGAAGCAAATGTTAGAGACTCTGGTCCTGGAAATTGAGTTGCTTACAGCACAGATGGTGCTGGGCTGAGAGCTACTGGAGGTTGAGAGAAGGTTCTTCAGTATCAGAGTCTTTGATTTGGTGCCTGAATCGTGGCAGGGGAAACAAATAAGCAAGCCTTTAGTTTTTGAAAGTCCATGCCTTTTATTGACAAAATTGCTCAAGCTCTCAAAAGATTGCAGATGTTTTTCAGTCTTAGAACTAACATTGTCATCTTAAGCCTAGAAGAGGTTTTGCTCTCAGTTTTCTTCCAAAGACTGGCTCATTTGCAAGACTCTGGAAGATGGTCCCAGAAGTGATGGCTGCAATGTTGTGAATCTGTCAATAAAATAATCTCAGTATTAGGGAGCAGCAAGCTTTGTGTGCACGATTTTTTTTTTCCAAGATTTTTTTTCTGAAAGCTGTATTAAGGCTTTATGATTATTAATCAAAGCTAGTAAAATTGCAGACATTGCTTTTGGTTTCCAGTGCTTATTATGTCTTTTGAGATGGAAAGTTCCATAGCTCGTTGGTAGTATATACGCTACATCCATGTAACCTTCTGGTTTTTCCCTTCCCCTTCAAGAGAAAAAAGACTTTCAGTTTATGGGTCTGACAGCAAATGCAAAAAGTGTTGCCAGTCAGCTCATTCATTTTGTTGGCTTAAATGTCAGCCAATTTAACCAGAGTCATACTGTGTTTTTTCACTTGGCTGTTGAGAGAACAGAACCTTTGATAATTAATGAGGAGCTATTCATCAGTACAATCCATCTAATCTAGGGAGATCTATCAAATAGAATGTCTCTATTTGATATTGTTTGTATCTATATGGGGGAGAATACATGTGTACATTTTAAAGAATGTAAACTTGCAGTGATTACCTAAGTAAACCTTTTTGAGTCCAAGAGAAAGAAGATAAGCATAGGATATGAAAAAATGACTCCAAGATTTGACCCCTTTGGCAGATTTTTTTTCTCTCTTTTAAATTCTGTACCAGTAGTATAGTTAAATATGCCTATAGTAACAATCAATATATTTTTTAACTTAAATGATTATTTAAAAAAATCCAACTTCTTTTGATTTCTGTCCTTCGTTACCCTCTAAAGGCAAAGGGATTGGGAGAGTGAAGATGAGGAAATGTATTCACAATCTAAATTAAATTAGAACAGGCTAATTTCTGTATATTTCCTCTGTTTGCAGAGGTTCTCTCGGTTGATGATCTAGATCAGTAGCTGAATATAGATGCTCTTAATCATTTTTGTAGGAGCCTCTTTGTCTATATTAACTAGGAAAACTAGCCTTGGATGAGAAGTTAACCTTTGAATACCTTTCTGCTTCTAGTTTTCAGTAATTGTTTGGCTGCGATTCTATAAATACTTAAAAAGGGGCTTCACCTCCAAAGTTTAATTCCATATTGAATGTTGGTTTATTCATGTGATATTTGACTTCACAATTATTATTCTTCTATCAGTAACAAAGGCCTTGTTTATCAGATGTCGCTTACATCTGTACAGTGTCAGTTCTTTGACCTAATGCAGCATAAAAGCTAGTAACTTCTAAGTAGTTCTGTTCCTGACAGAGTCTAGTTGTCCTGAGTCATGTTGTTTCTAAAGACCAAGTGTGGAAAAATGCAGTAGATTTTTTTTTTTTCACCAGTGTGAACAAATGTGGGTTGAGACAAACACAAAAGAACAGATGCAGTGAGTAAGATACCATATTTGTAATCCATTCTTGTAGAATAGAATTGTGATTGTAAGGAAGTGCATCTGTATTAGATGTGCTCAAACTGGTGGTTTATGATCTTAGATAAATTATCCATCTATTTCTCATTAGTGTAATTAATAGTTTGCTCCATATTTGATATGCAACATGCTTATGTCATCAATAGCTTTTTATTTTTAAATTCAGGTAGATTGAGAACAGTTTAATAAATATAAACACTATGGAAAGCTGTTTTTCTTTTTAGATTAAGGGGACAATATCCTTGACAGGTGTTTCCTGTTTCTGTTTTTAATTAATATTGTTTGCAGTATTCTAAGCTTTTCAGACCTCTCTTTCTGACACGAGCTTGGATTATCACCTTCAGAAATACTTACTCTTAAGTTAGATGCATCTAAAATTATTAATGCAACCAAACAAATGAATGATGCATAGTGTATTACATGCTTGAAAATATTTAGCAGGCCTGTAACTAGTGCAATTAAAATGCTAGTGGTAGGCTAAATTATTATCTGTTCAGGTTTGAATGATACAGTGAATGACACCATGGATTTTGAGAGTCATTGTAATGCCAAGGACCATATGAGAGAGAATTTCATGATTATTGTTATTCTTGTTTCTGGTTGTGTGGACTGGTTTTATTCTTCGGTTGATAATACCTTACTTGATTTTCTGTCTTAGATCCTAAAAAATGTAAGTCTCTTGACAGAATCTTCAGATCTCTTCGAAGCTCTGTCACAGTACACCTTTCTGAATTTTTTTCACCATCTTTATACAGTTTGGCCCACTGCTATGTAAATGTACCCATTTGGTTGTAGCAGTTTTATGAAATCAGGTTGTGTCCCACGTGTGTTTGCACCTCCTCCTGTCTGAGGAGTGTAGCACTGTTACCTGCTTTCCTTGATGTCTTACACACATGGCTTTGGTTTGTTAACCCAACCTTAAGGGCCATGCTGTGTCCACACTGTTGTTCACACGCTGCTGTTATATAGGGTTTCTGTTCCTGTCCTTTCCTCCCACTTTAGCTGTTGTCTTCAGCTAATGAGTTTTTCAGAACAAGAACTGCCTTTACATGCTTGGAAAACACCTACTGCCTTGTAAAGCAGCTTGTAAAAACAGTCAAATAGCAACTACAGTGTGTATCTAAGTGGAAAAGTAATTTAAAATGCTTGATCTCTATGTAGATGCATCTTAAAGTAATATAACATCTGGAAACAGAAGAGTCAGCACTTAGTCTGATCCAGAGCTTACTGAAGTTGAAGGACAGGTTCCCATGGACTTCAAAGTGCTTTGAATCAGCAAAATCTTAGTGAGCTTTTGGTATTTGTGACCCTCCTGAAATAAACTGGCTAAAATCTAACCTATTAAATAACTTTATTGCTTTTGAAAATTTTAGCTAAATTTATTGACACTTACAAGGATTAAGCACACAGCATATGTTTAATTGTGTATATAGATCTTATGCATTCTTTTTTTCACTTTCAAGGTACCAGGGGACTGGGAGCTTGAAGGGAGTGGTGGGGTTTTTTGAGAATTTTAGCTCTCAGCATTGTAAGGCCTCTGATTTTTGGTGAATAGATGAGTGCAGAATCTATTTGAGTTATTACTTTGGAATCAAAATGCTTTAATGTCTGTCTGCTATATATCCAGGGTGTTGTGGATGTCTCTGTTTGCAAAATGAGAAGTGCTCTACTACAGGTGCTGTGGGAAGGATTGGTGTGATACTGAGAAAGGGAGCCAGAACCCACTTGTTTAAATCTGATCTTACCTGAACAATTTAAAAACTGTGGACTTTGTTTTCAGAACTGTTACAGCTTTTAAATGTCATTGAGAGCAAAGTGGGAGTTCAAGACTATTGAAGCAAACCGAGGTAATAACAATGAATATTGGAAAATACTTTTTCTACAGGTTTTAAAGAGAAAAATATATACGAGAGGCAAATTTTAGCATAGTTTTCAAGGATTAACTTGTGTTGCTTTTAATGAAAAAAATACTGACTTTTCAGGGTTAGGCTGGAGATCGTTTGTAAGAAGCAGCAGTTCCTTTAATACATTGTCGCTTCCTTCATTTCATATCGGTATAAGGATTAAACAAGTATGTCTCTGCCAGCTTTTCTGGGTTGTATCAGATAGTATCATATCAGATTGCTTGTCCTCATTCTGTCTGCAGAAGACTAGAATTTGCATTAGTTGCATTCAAGTGTATGCATCTATCTGCTGTGACATCTAAAATACTTGATTTGGGTACGACTTATTCAGAGTAGATAAATTTACAGCATAGAATAGTCAAGCCCTGAGCTCTGTTCTAAAGCTCAACCCCAAAAACCCCAGTGCATATTCTTCTCACAATTGGTAAGAATTTGGGGGAACATCAGGAGTCTTAATGTATCTAATCATAGCCATTAGATGTATATTACTAATCAAGTAACTCCATTTTGGATTTAAATTACATTTACTGTTAAATGGAGAAAGTAATTATGCGTCTGTTATGAATTAGTGAAAATGAATATCAGACAATTTCCCTTTCATTTTGTTAAACTGAATTAAAATTTTCTCTGAAATTGCTGTCATTGTAGAGAACCAATGCTAGCTTTGGATTGTATAGATCATATTTTCAAAGTTCTGTTCACTGAGACCTTGTCTCAAACTACCAAGATTTAGCAGGGTCTGGAGCTTTGGCCAGAAGTGAGAATAAAGAAGTAAAAAAGATAGGACATCTTCACATGCTTGGTACTGGTCACTCCTTCTCCTTTTTTTTTTTTTTTTTTTAATATATGCTTCCTTTACACATCTGAATTAGCAAGAATACTTACGCTTTAAGAGAGGAAAAACATGGATTCCCACTCCTGATTCCTTTTTATTATTAATTTCTTTCAAAATCAAGCCCTGAGCTTAATTTAGAATCAGAGTAAAAATGGTGCTTTAGCACTCCATGAAACTTCCCTTTAACAGTGAGAAATTTTGTAACTGTAGTTGGCAAAATATTTGCTTTTATATTAGCTCAAGATTTAGAATGTCTCTTGGATTTTCTAATCCATGTGTCTGTTAATTTATATGTAATATTCCTCAGCAGTAGACCACCTTTTTGATTAAAAAATTGTGTAGGCTTAAATATTGGCAAGATCAAAAGCCAGGAACAGCCTGTTCCCATATAAAGGCATCTGTTTTTTCAGTTACTGCCCAAGTGGAAAATTGGAAAGAAATTGTTGTGCTGTCAGGTAGCTTTAGGGCATTACATAGCTAAAAATTGTGTGTATCCTTTTTGAGAATAATACACATAGCAAGATGCAGGTTTCAAAGAACACTATAGGAGAACTGAGTAATACCACATATAAAGGATGTGTCCTTACAATTTTTTTTAAAAACTAGGTTTTTAAGAGAAACGTAGGCCATTGTTTTGGCAGTTAAAATAAATGCAGAAATAAAGCGGTTTCAAGTAAGGTTTTTAAAGCAGGTCCTGAACAGGAAGAGTAAATGTTCCCCTTGGAATGTTCCCTGAATGCAGTTTCTTAACAATAAGAATATCCTGCTTTTGAGTGAGAGAGCAAAATTATTCATGCTAAGGTGTGGCTTTATTGCACATACAGTAATGCATTAGAAGGGCAGTTTCGAAACTGCTAGCTTAACTGTATCTCCAGCAGTTATATTTTTATTTCCTACATATCTGTACCCAGTGCCTGACTATTTCTGCCTGTAGTAGCTGTGGTTGTCTAAGATGTTATGCTCTTCTGGAATCTCCTTTCCACTTGGATGCAGCTGCTGCTTTGCCAGTGATTGTACTGTTCATCTCAGACTTTGGGGCTCAAATCCCAAAGGTCGTCTTTTATCCATCCTTGTGTGTTACTTACTGTCCTGTGTGATCTAGTCTTGTGATCGTTTAGTCTGTGTATGCATTCTCCTACCACCAAGAACCACTTCCAACTTGTTCCACTGATTTTTTTTTTTCTCCTTTTTATTATGTAGCATCTAAATAGAGAGTAAGCTACACAGTTGAAATGTGTATACTTATAGGGACAATGTCAATATACAAGTAATAGTATTCACAGTTATTAAATGTATATCTATAGTGTACTACTACTTGCATTTCTCTGTTTGAAGGAGGACAAGGAAAATTTGATCTTTTCAATTTTGTGTGTGAATTATGCGTTTTGGAGTGCAAAGAGGCTGCTGGAGAAAAAGAAACATACGAGCAGCTCAGACTTGAAAGTATAGTGTGCTTGACACTGCCTATGTGATTCTTGGAGGCTACCAGCAGATAAACAAGTTATTGTGAAATGACATTTGGGGTGAATTGTCCATATGCAGTAACATAGGACAGAGTTGTGCTTCTTGTCCTGTAAGGGCAAACATATGGCACACTGCAAAGTTCACTTACTGGCTTAGACTTGTGGCAACATGTTTATTGGCCTGGGCCTTTGTTATTATTGCTTGTTCGCTTACCACTTTCCATGGAGAAAGTGCCTCCTGCTTTGTTCACAGTTTAGTCTTGTTGCCTGACCATAGAGAAATGTCCATTCTAGCTGTTGTTATCAGGCCCTGGCTATTTATTTCCCCTAGGTGGGATCAGGTTTGAGAATTGCTTTTGTGTTAAGACTTTTAGTGTTGTCCCCTTCCTCCTTTTGTGAAAGGGGCAAAATATAGAGAAGTTCAGTAACTTCTCATCCATAAACAAACGGGCAGAAAGAGAGAGAAGGTTCCAGCCTCCTCCTCCTCAGTGGGTTTGGTGAAAAAGGCTGCAGAGGAGGCAACAGCACACACTCATCAAGTTTTCAGATGGCTGTTTGTTTTATTATTGGATTGTAAAATTAGTGATCAAATGAGCTTTTTTGTTTTGTTTTCTTAAAAAACAAAGATTCTTGTTTTCCCTAACAGAAATAAAAAATGAAAAAACATACGGGCACCTACCTCTCAAGATACTCTTCCGTCCAGTAGAGTAATCTTGCTTTAAGGATAGCGTTTTAAGGATAACTTGCATATTGATTAAATTTTCTGTAAGCCTTCCTGCATTTTTATGTGAGGTAATTAAATTTCATTTTCTGATGAACTAATTTTTTCTCACTTTTTGCTTTTTAATATTTTTTTTTTCAGGCTTCCTTAAGCCAGACTTAATATTGATAGAATGAAAAAGTTTAAGAGGAGACTTTCCTTAACCTTGCGTGGAAGCCAGACCATTGATGAATCGCTGTCTGAGCTAGCAGAACAAATGACAATTGAAGAAAACAGCAGTAAAGATAACGGTAAGCATATCTTTCACTTTCCAGAAAATGTAAGAATTTTGTCAGGCTCCCCTAAAGTGAGTGTTGTTTGGTTTTATTTCAGTTTTCACAATTGCATGGACTTCCTCACTAACCTTTTCTTTTGATTTATCTTACATTTGACTGCCCTAGTTCTTTTAACAGGTTGATACGTTGGTATGGTTTGGTTTGGTTTGGTTTGCTTTGATAATGGACTATTATACCGCTTAAATTAAAATTGATATTTTAATGTGGTGTGCAGCAAGGATCATAGATGATCTTTCTGTAAACAAACTCATTATTGTATTAATTTAGTGCGTCTCACATCAACTTCATATGGCTTCAAATTAATTTTTTTTTCTCAAAATCATTATTTGGTAATATGATTGATAGTAATTGCTTAAGTATTATAAAAAAAACCTGTTTACCTTCTCATTGGTGATGCAGTGCACTAGTCTGAGAATTCTGTCATCTCTTCATGTCTCTGAATAGTTCTTCTCTTCAGCAATGTGAAGACGACTAGAAACATTCAGGATAACCAGCTTGCCTGTTCTTATGCAAGTCTTTTGGCTGATCCCATAAATGTACTGGCTGCTGTAAAATCCACATTAATGATGACCTCGCTTTTGAATGCAATCTGCAGTAGTAATGACTGGAAGAGATTTTGTTGCTTTGTTCTGTTTCCTGGGCTGCAGCATTTAAGTCATATTTCATCTGTGCTGATTAGTGTTATTTCTTGCTCTGCTGACATCTAAGAGTTTCTCAAGTATCAAGTGATCAGAATTTTTTTTCCCCACTTCACACCAATAAATGGTTCTGAATTTTCCCATTGAAAACGGACAGGGCTGGCAAATTTGAGCAGAATTAGAGGCCGTGGAATTTGCCCTGCAGACTTTTAAAACCCCATCCAAGGTCAGTTGCATACCAAGCTTTTGAAAGCTGAATTTACCTTTGGCAAAACAAAGCTATTCATGTTTTTCATTTTTATCCTTAATCCCTGGTATATTCATTGCTCTTGTCCTGTCTTCATCATGGGCTATGCCCAATAGGTTGGAAAATAATGTTTATTACAGCTTTTTATGTGTTGATACAACAGCTCCAATCTGAAAGAATAATTTTGTTTTTTTACAAAAAGAAATATTTTTTGTACTGATATCTACTAAGTACTCTCTGAGACACTGAACAGTTGTCCCACACGGTTTCCCTTGCGTTAGCCCTTGTGATGATGCATATTTTATTCAGACCTGTATATGCTTCTGACAGATTGATTTCATTATGTGAATAAGTGTTAAGCATATTACTTTCATGGTGGGAAATGAGCATGAAAAATTGTCACCAGCATCAGTGAATGTAGTGAACTGGGTTGCTGAATTGATTCAGTTGAAAACTGGAAGAATAAAAAGATTTTACTTTAAACTGGACCATGTTCTGGGTGCCAGCTCAAGGGGCAGGGGACACAATAACTTGTTTACAGAAGCATGAGCTTATGCTATCTTAAATCATGTATGAATCTGTTAGCAGTTTGTAATATTTATCTGAGAATTATCTCAAACAGCAATGCTTAGATGTCTTCTGCATGCTTGTTGCCAGACTTTGACAAATTTAACTTCTCAGTAGATAGTGATAAAAGTGATAAAAATACAATTCAAGAAAATGTTTCTAATGACAAATTCGTTATTTAGCTTTTAGTGATTCTTTTATTTTGCTTTCCACATTATTTCATTGGCCAAAAGGAAGCTTATATGCTAATATTGGGTGATACAATACAAGCTATGCTTACAACTGCAAAATGTTGTTAATGCCTTAGCAGAGTATCTTTGGATACCCTGAGGATTGATCCTCTTGAAAGAGGAAGAATAATAAATATAAACTGTACTTTTGCTATACGTACTCTTTAACTCATAATTTTATGCCATTTAAAAAAAGTTTACTGACATTTGCTTCCTTTTTCTGATACTTCTAGAATGCAGATGTTAGTATCTGTCCTATCTTTGATCTTGCAGAGATGAACAGGATACTACTATGTGGATTTTTGTTTTCCTTTGTTTTTCCTTTCCTTTCCAACCCTACTTTTCTTAAAAAGTAGTGTTGGAAAATGCTTGCTACACCAGCTAGTCCTGCTTTTCTAAAGGAAACTCTAACTTTCCCACAGATCAAGATATTTTGGAAGGAGTAGTTTTCAGACAGACTGTAGGAATCAGGGTTTGGGCAACAACAATTGCTGGAAAAAACAGTCAGGAAATGAGTTCTCTCTTTTGGTGAAAGAGAAGTTTGGTAGAGAACATAGCTGAGAAAAAAAAAATCCTTCAGTGGACATTATTTTTAAAAATTACTTACAGAGGAGTGCTTAAATGAGAAAGATTTGCCTTGGCGTCTTATAAAATCAGTGTGTTAAGAAGCCTGTACTAACTGAAAATATCCAGCTGGGACACATGAGAGGATGTAGTCTCTTGAACAGTTTATAAAGTGATAGCGGCATTAAGATCTTGAAAGTGCATCTTTTATTGCGATGGCGCTGATCTCGGAAGGCAGGAGTAACCATCTCCCTAGTTTTGCTTTTAAGAAGAATAAACAGCTTTTTTACCCTGTGGAACAGAGAAACACAAATGTGCCCAGTTTGCAGGCTTTGGATCTGTTCTTAAAAGAACTTAAAAAGCACAGTCTAGTAAATCAAAGCCAATATCTTGATCTACAAAGAATCAAAGTCAGGGATACAAACAGTCTTCAGAAAGTGGTTCTTCATATGTGGTTTATTTTCAAATGTTATTACATCATGAACTTGAGAAATGAGAGTTGAAGGGCATTGCAACTGTTCTCATGCGAGGAGGCAAGGGTAGACCCTGAACACTGAAGGACTTTTGAGCAGAATTTTCTTCCATTGTTGTTGTCCAATTGGGTTTTGTTTTATTTTTTTCTTCCTAGCAAGTCGCCCATCTTGTCTTCTGTCATTCCATTCTGATGGTTGTGTTCACTGAAGGATATAGTTTTATGCACGCTAGGTTTTTTCCTTCCTGGAAACCGGCTGTGTTACTGGACCGTAGAGGTTGTAGAGGCTACGTCCATAGAAAACCACATCTGTGCTGACCTAGGATCCGTGCTCATGTCTACCTGATTTTCACATACATGTCCTGTAAAATCTTTATTATAAAGTTCCACTTCAGCACTGTGATTCCAGATGTAGATCGCATGCACATAGTAGCAGGGACCTTTCCTCATGGTCACTCTTTTGCAATAACCTGTCTTGTTCAGCCCCCTGTCAATTGTTTCCTCTCCCAGAACAACTGCCTCTGATTTCAAATAACTGCTGCTCCAATCCAGAGACCCACCTTGTCATTAGCTCCAGCTTTGAGTGGGTTGTTTGAAGATTTACTTTTAAAGAACTGTACTCCTAATGCAGAACAAATTGTCCCGTTTGTAGTTCAGACATAAAAATAGATAGATACCTTTTGATTTCTTTGCAGTGCATTGATACCACTGAATCAGCTAACCTTTTGTATGCAATCTCATTTCATACACAGCCTCCTTCATCGCGTGATGTCAGTACAATCTCAGTATGCAGCACTCATCATCATCAGCAAAATGGGATTAGCAGGGATCAACCCATATTGTTCGATGCAGTAGCACAGAGTTTTGGTTTTTTTGGAACACCACCAAATTATTTAGTGACCAGAAACCTATATATAATTAAATATGCCTTACAAATTATGTTCATCGTAATTGGTTTCTGGGTGAGGAAGCATCACCAAATCAAATGCATAAACCATAAAAATAGAGGGACCAGTGAAATGCGTAATATACATCTGAAGCCTTATGAACTGTGGACTGTATGAAGTATACTTTGGGCTATTCTTTTGTCTTAAGTACAGAAGCTTTTCATGGTCTCTAATGTTTCAACTTATAAAACCAATTGTTGGATTTGTTGGTTTTTTTTCATTCTGTCTTAATTCAAGCACACTAACAATGTGCCAGCTTGCTTTTTTAATTCTAGGTTCTACCTTAATATATGTATTCAGATTAATATTAAAAATACTAAGTGGTAATTTGTAGCAGTTGACAACTAAATTTGCTGCTGAAATTGTTCCTTGCCAATGACACACTAATGAAAATTGGCTAGAAGTAACATCCAATTCATGCATATTTAAAGCCCAATTAACTGTAAAATTTATGCAAATACTTTAAATACATAAGAATATGCTCTCTAATGAAAGCGAAAAATGTAGCCGTATTGTCTAATATTATAAAATATGTTATCACAAACTCCAAGCATGCTTTTAAGAATAACTACAAGATATGCTCAAAAGTACGTCCACAGCTCTTGCATTAATATATAAGTAACTTGGAAAGCCATTCTGTATTGCCAGCTTTTATTTTTAAAGATGGATATATACACACATGCATACTAAACCAAAACAAGTGAAGTTCTGAAAGAAATGGCTTCATGAATTTCTAGAATAGTATTTATCTCCATTTGGTCTGTTTTAGCTCAGTGATGTGATCATAGGATCCAGTCTCACAAACACTTGCATAATTTTTTTGTAATTTTACAGGTGTGAGTAATAATGGAAGGATCAGCTACAGTAAAGTGCGTAAGTGTTTTTTAGGTTTAAGGCCTTAATGACTAGTTAATACTCTGATAAGAGGAATGAATGTTTGTAAAAATTGACACATTGCAATACTGTCTCAGAACATCCAAATGTCTTTGTAGTTGTAGTCATTTCATATCATCTTCAGTACAGCTGAGAAACTCCCATTCCATCTGTTATGTGTGATTCCTTGAGTATGGAAGGAAAACAGTGTGTTGCAACATATTTTCAAGACAATGTTCTTGAATTGAAAATATGAGCACAGAAATACTTAGTGGTAATAAATCGATAAAATTCCTCTGTTGATACTGGAGGAAAGTATCAATATAAAAATATTGGGGGAGGTGGAGGGGAGAAATCCCCAGAAGTGCTAGAGCTCATTCTAGAGCTACAGATTACTGCAAATAACTGGCAGTGGTCACAGCTAAATATTGAACCTTGTACTGTCCCTTACACCGTACTGACGATGTTTTTATTATAGTCTGTATGTACCCTTCTGTGCTGTGGCATACATCAATTTTTGTTATTACTGTTCAGTATGGTTTCTCCATCCCACATACACTGCACAACATAGTGTTCTTTCTTCCCTTCTGTTTTAATTTGCTTCTTCCCACAAAACCTGGAGGCTCTATTCATGTGTGGAAGTGCTTATAAAGTGAAATGAGCATGAACATTCAGCGCCTGAAAGCATGCTGCAGAGACCCGTAGTCTTGGGGGGGCGGGGGTGGAGGTGGAGGGGTTGTCCACCCATAAGTGTTTTCCTTCACAAGCGGAACGCAGGTTTGGCAGGACAGCATGATGCCTAGATGCAGAAGTGGACTCTGTAAACACAGCAGATTTCTGCTAGTGTAGGCTCACTGATGGATATGTGGAGATTTATTCTCAAATGGCGTTCAGATGGACTTAAGTACAGAAAAGTAAAATATGTGTAACTAGCCAACACACTTATTTCTGAAAGTAGGGCAGAAAGGAGCCAGATCTTCTGTTTCCTGATTTGGTTGGCAGTGTGGCCTCACAGATGTTTGCGTTGGAAGCTACAGGGTGGTTGTGTGTGGGGATGCAAGGATGGAGGCCAGGGATACTCATATCTTGGCTACGATGCTGACTTCCATTGATTTAAATTGTACCTGAAACAGTGTTCTGAAGGATTTGGTGTAGCGCGATGCCTTCTGGAGTTACGCTTTTTAAAGGGAAGTTTAGTAACTGTTGGTGGTGTGTCATACATACATGATTGGAGGTACGGGACTGCCATGCTTATGTTCCAATACATGTTCTGATGACCAAAAGTACTGTCTTGAGAATTATCTTTCAAACAGTATGAAATGCATAAGTCCCAAAGGCAGGTTCTCAACTTTGAATATATTTCATTTGATTGTGATCATCTTTGTCTTGGTACCTAGACTGAAGGCAAAACCTCATTGTAAGTGAAGTCAACTTTGAAAGGCTTTTTGTAGTGTTTTATGTGTCTTGATCTCTTTTTGCCTTGTGTATTATCTCCTGTTTAAACAGGCTCCTTGGAAAAATTTGTCCTTTTTGTCCCAAATTAAAAAAAAAAAAGTTTAAAAGGACGTTACAATGCCATTTTAATCATTGAGGTACTTCATTTCTCGGAGAAACTTGAGGACAGTGTTTCTTTAGGTTTCTGTCAGCATATTTTTTCAAATGTGCTACAGATACTTTTTGCTCTCTGTCTTCCAAGTGAAGAACGTTTGCTCTGGACATGACTGCTATACTCAAATGGATTAATTGTGAGCAATGGGAGGAATCCCTTGAGGTTCTGCTATATTTTTAATATTGTAATAGTCAGTAGTTTGAAGGTTTCATCTTATTATTTAATGAATAAATACAGTTTTAAGTGGTGTTGAGTGGTTGCTCTGTTTTCAGAGTGACTTAATGTTTTCCTGGGTACCACATAATGGAGTCCAAGGAAACACCACCATAAAATAATGTATAAGTATACAGTATGTTATACAGTGCTCCTGATGCAGCTCCCTGAGATTACAGATACAGGAAAAGTATAGCTGCTTTGGGTTATTTAAATATTTCTTCTATGGGACCCATCATCTATAATCAACTAATTTTGCTGAGTGGGTCTGACAGCCTTACAGCAGTATAATTAAATATTTTACAGTGCAGTATACCAGCACTAAGATGTCAGAAATTCACCTGCTTACATTCTACGATTTCTGAAGAAATAAAGGGCTTCTTGACAACAGCTTCTTCAGGAAAGCAGTTTGTTCAAAATATTTTGTATTGCAAGTCCAAAAAAAATCAGTCTTTATTGCCAATAGACCTGTAAAAATTGAGTAATCATTAATAGAGCATACATTCAGATTAGTTAAATGAATGTGTGTAGTAGATGATGCCAAAATATGATTAAGCTCTATGACAGTAGCATTTCAGGCAGTGATGTAAGTAATTTTAAAAGGTTATCATGATGCATTGCAACCTTCATGAATTCAAGGCTGTGTAGAGAACGAACATTTAGTTTCACATGTGTAGTCTTGACACTTCCCCATTCTCTATCAAACTGGAAAAGAAAAAAAAATACCAACCTTGGAAGTTTTTCGGAGCAAGGGTGAGGTCAAGGAAGGTGGAAAAGAAACTGCGTAGAGTCCTGTCCTATAAAAACCAATAGCTGATTCTCAGGGTGTTTAGTGAGATTTTGTTACAGTTGAGCTGGTCCAATGTCAAGCTGCAGCTAAAAGTGGCAAGTGAAGTTCTGCTTCCACTCCTCTGTCAGCATCTTCACTCTGCGTGCCCTGTGGTGATCTAGTTCAAAAACCTAAATCAAAATTACACTTCTTTTTTGCTGGGGGAGGACCTTGAGCCACCTTTTTGGTAGCAGCAGTGAATTGTGACAGGCTTGCTATCGCATGAAAGTTCATCCTTACTTACAATATGGAGCATGCCTGGGTTCAATCCCCATTATATACGCAAATCAGAGATTATAGATGCTGTGTCTCCAATACCTGTCTTATTTTGATTAGAAAAAACTCCTCTTGTGTACACTTGATTTGTATGAAATTAAAATATATATTTATGTATTTATATGGTTTTCATGTCCAGAATGGATAGTGGCTACTGAATAATACATTGTCTTGCAGACTTATTCAGCTCTGTCAGAGACACTGGATTTAAGGGAAAATGTCACCACGTATGACAGCTGATCCTGATTCTTTATTAAAGCTAGCTGAAACCAGTATCATTCCAAAATTTAGGCAGTGAAATCTGAAAGCCATCTTGGTCTTTGTGTCACATAATAGAGATACTCATGGGACATAAAAAAAGAAAAAGAGGTAGTTGAATGTGTGGTATTATATATTCATAAAATGTGTTTTAAAATGCATTTATATTCCTAATGAAAATGCTTTCTTTAATCCACCAGCTGACTGATGTGTGACAGTATGTCAGTTGCTGAGGCCTTGCATAGAAATGCCAGGCAATTCTGCAGGCTCTCTGGAGCTCAGATTAAGTAAATCCAGTTAAGTAAATCCAGCACGGGAAAGAAAGTGGTAGTGTGGCTCTTTGTTAAGATAGATGGGCAAGGAAAAGAAACATTGGGGATTTATTGAAAAATTGCTTAACTTGAGAGTAATTTCAGGTCAGGGTTTGTGGTTAATTTAAATTGCAGTCAAAGGAGAAAGAGGAGACATCTTTATAACCTCATAAAATAGTTGGTTTTAACTAATTCCTCAGACAAGCTTCTCGGTTATATACACTATTGTTCTACTTGACTCTGACAGTTCTCATAATAATGAAATAAAAAGAATCAGTTTCACTTATGTTCACGCATAAATTTCTGTCACTTCACAATTGAAAGATTTCAGCAGCTCATTTGACTTATTCTGTTATTGTATGTTTGTTAGCATTGGTGTTGGCATTATTTCAAACTTAGCAAAGCAACGGTACCTTACTGGGTACTGTATTTTCTTAAAATATATGTGTGTATTCTAAAACAGATTAGCAACATGGTCTAGCAACTCTTACAACATTAGTAAGCCAGGCTGGTTGTATTTTAACCAGTATTTTCTTTGAATAGTGCTGTTGTAGTTATTTTGCATTATGCCAATAATAACGGAAGTTTGAATGATACATGCAAGAAATACAGGAAAACAATCCAAATGAAATAAACCGGCAGCTCAGTGTTCGCCAAACTTGAAAATCAAGTAATAGAACAGTGCACAGTCACCATGCATTGCCCAATTTTAAACCTTGCTGAAGATGCGCACTTAAGCAAGATAATATGGATATGGCATTAAAAAAAAAAGTGTCTGTGTCTATATATATGTGTGTGTGTATGTGTGTGTATATATATATAAAATTAAAGAGAAGCAGGACATTTATATTCCAAGAAGTGTTCAGGGGCATTGAAAAGAAAACCATGTGTGCATCCTGTACGCCAGTATAATATTTATAAATAGTCTTATTCAGAATGTTTGAGTTAACTTTTTTCACATTTAAAGACTAGATTTGCGTGATAGCTTAGTAGGTTGCATAAGGAATGTAAGAATTGAAATGACATTCCTTGAAAGATGAGTCAAAGATTAAGTGATTTGGTAGCCAAAATAAGAAGAGAACATAGTAACAACTGACCAAATACAATTTTCAAAGAAACACTGAGAAGTCTCTCTGTCAGCTCACTTTCATATTTATAAGGTTTATCAGTTTGGAACTACAGTTTATAGAGCAGGGTGAGGAAAGAGAGCTAGAGATAAATAATGAGTAAGGCCCTCGCTGGCATGGTGATGCGA
The DNA here is from genome assembly GCA_008711295.1 of Anarhynchus alexandrinus. Taxonomy (NCBI): domain Eukaryota; kingdom Metazoa; phylum Chordata; class Aves; order Charadriiformes; family Charadriidae; genus Anarhynchus; species Anarhynchus alexandrinus. The sequence goes on from VUYV01000041.1 coordinate 2,352,306, forward strand.
GCATGAGCCAGCGTGAGCAAACTGCCCAGGTGCTGCAGAAGTCTTGCGCTGTAAGGAAGGGCTGGAGTTCTGCCTGTCTGTTCTCCACTCTCTGAGGATGACATTTGAGGGCAAGTCTAAGATTAGAGCCCAAAATAGAACACCATTTCCCCAGAGTGCTGTCCCGGTTTCTAGTTCAGAGACTTCCTGAACGAGGCAAGTCTCTGTGCAGTTAGTAACCCTGAGCAAATTTCTTGTTCGGTCTCCCCTTGAGTCTTGTAAGCTTCTGATAGTCGTAACATCTTGTGGTGAGGAGTTTCCACAGACTGCACAGTGTGAAGAACCACTTCCATATGCAACCTGCCACGGCTGGCTTTTTTCAGTGATTCTCACTCTTGTGCTGGAGGAGCTGATGGATGCAGCTGATTCCTTGGTGCCCTCTTCAGCCCTCCTACAAGTCGGTGGGTTGTATCATACTTCTTCAGTTCTAATCTATTTGAGAGAGGTAAACCAGAACTGTGCATGATATTCAAAATGCAGTAGATCCATACACTTTTGCATAGTGGCATGGTGATTTTCTGGTGGTTTTCTACTCCCCTCTTAAGTTCTGTCATTCATTTTGGCTGTGGCTTAATATTAAACTAATAGCACCATGAAAATGCCTACTGCGCTACTGGAAACACCTCCATCATGTCAGCTAAGCCTTTGAGTGGTTACTGAGTTATATTTACCAAGTACGGTGATGTGAATGTAAGGAATGTTTGAGAGGTTTTTATAGGGAAGCGTTTTTTTTTAAAGATAAATTAAACCTATAATCACAGAGATAAAATTATAAGAAGCAGTTTATAGCAGATGTATGTAGTAAAGGCATTTAACTTTTACAGTTTTGACTCATCTTATTCAAGATCAAGCAGTTGCCCTAAATTCACACCTTAAAACCTGCAGCGTTACCCTTTAAATGTAGTGATTCAACATATTAATAATCCTGGAAAAAAAAAATGAATTCTTTAAGTGAATGAAATGGAATTGTAACTTTGGAGGAAGTACTTGGGGATCTTCAGACAGAGGGAGTTAAATACCTTTTTCAAAAGCATTTTCTTTAAATCTTGTCTCTTATAAACGCACAAAAATGATAATAAACCGTCTTGTAAATTAATTTCTAACAAGAGTTTGCTCGATCATTTTCAGTATTTGTTCCAGCTCTTAGCTATTATTGTTACATTTGCAGGGAGGAGGCAGCACACAATGCAGAATTCATGTGAACATTTCTTTAAAAGTTTCTAGCATATGACAATGCAAACTTAACTGTATATAACAAAAATACTTTTCCAGACCATAAGTCTATGTTATACCATCATAAAATGCCATTTGATCCCTCCTTTCTGTAAATTAATATGTACTAGGATCTTAAAAAACATTTGCAAGTAAGAACTATTAATACTTCTCTTAGTCAGAAGTATACTATTGATCTGAGAGTTTTTGTAACCTTCATTTCATTGTCTGTCGGTAGTTATGCCTGTCCTACTACATGACCTAAATTATTGTTGCTAAATTTTATAATGGGCTCCATAATTTAGAACAGTACTTACGACAGTGCAGGAAGGTTGCCCATGATGGCAAAAGTTATTTCGGTATAATTGGATCTTATTATGTCAACCATTTGTCTTTTATTTTTATATAAATTTGCTTTTTTCTTATTAATGTGGTCTGTGTTTATCCTTATATTTGAGCTTTTCATATGTTAGGATATTTTAGGAACTTTGTTTTAAACTGTAAAATACGTACAAATCTACCAGTGCTGTGAGAAAACCAAATTTTTAGAACAATCATCTGTGTTCATCACACTGTCATGTTAATAATGAACATAAAATTCAATCTCTACTTAGTCATTCAGTGTATTCATAAACTCTGGCCTTTTTTACGCGCTACACAGTTCATGGAGATAGATTAATTTTAGCATGAGTAGACAAAACCCACAACATAGAAGGGAAATTTCTACTCTGTGAATGCAGCTATAGGCCACATGTATGGATACACTCCAGTGTGGTTGATGGTACTGGAATCCTCAGCGACCGCGAATGTATAGAGGTGGGTATGGGTGGCCAGGATGGCTGAGGCCATGTACTGTCACACTCAAAGGCAGAGTTTTGCTTTCAGCTGTATGGCCCTGTCTCTTTCCATTCCTGTCCTGCCTTTGGTGATTTTCTAACCTTTGTTGAGATGTATCCTGGCATCTTCAGTTTCTCATTACGATGAGAAAAGTAATATTACTTTGATACATAGTTTGTATTTTTGTGTGAGACAATGATCTTGCCATGGGAGATGCATTTTCAGTTACCAAGCATTAGTTTGTCTCAGCACTTTGCTCAGGGTTTAAGTTACCCTCCAAAGTGTGAGGCTGTTGACACTGGTGGCAGAGCTAAAAAATATTTGAGTGATTTTTAGCACTACATTTCCGTACTAATACAAAAAAAGAAAATCTGAGAACTTTCTTCCTAGGTTTGTTATTAGGGCTTTGACTTTTCCTGAAAAAAACATCTCTTTGGGTTTGCTCTCATTTTTCATAAGAATGTAGTTTTAGAAACAATTAAAATGAATTAAATTACATGCTTAATATATCTTATTTGTTGCTTATATAAGGAATACAAATGAAGTACTAACTTTAAAATTATGCAAACTAGCCTCTAAAACCCACCAAGCGTCATAGTTATGACCACTGATTACTGTCTCAAAAGAACAAACTATGTACTCATCAGGTATTTGGATTTTCAGTGTTACCATTCATTTGTTCAGTACTGTGTGTAAATTCAGTGTAAGGTTTTCAGTCTAGAAACTAGATCAAATTCAAACCAAAGATTACTAAGATAGTTGGAAAGCAGAAAACAGATTTTAATATGTAAAAAGCAAAAGCAGTAGTTGTGCTGTATGTGAACCTGTTTCCTGTCATGTGGAAGTAGTAATAGATTCTATGCAAAAATTGATGAGGAATTTGCTGCCTGCTGCCCTAGGATAAATCTGCTGTTGAAGGCACGCAACAAGGAAGCTGATACCACTCTTAAGTTAAAAGTGGTGATGCAGTGTATTAGAAACAGAAATAAGGATTTGGGACAGAGATGGGCAGAGTTTTGAAGGTGACGACACTGATCATCCTGCACGAACGTATACACAAATGTATGGTGTATTTTTCCTCATGTTCACCCACTTTGAAGCTGTGATTATGAAGGATGCTAATTGAAAGGTGCAGGCAGGTTCGTAACAGCGCTGATAAGTCCTTCCACATTCTTTTTTTCTGCCTGAAGCATTCTTTTTATTTTTATTTTTTTCCTGCAGCAGCTGAGTTAAAGTGATTTTTTTTTGTCTTCCTGTATTATTCATGTTTAATATGCAAAATTTCCTTTCATAATTATTTTTTAAAGACACTGGCCTTTCCTTGGGCAGTTCTGCTTCTCTCTCTTTGCTTCAGACCAATCATAATAATATATCCAGAAGCTTTTTGTATATGTGGGGTAGGAGAGGGTTCCCTTCAGGATCCTTTTTTCCTTGGGTTATTAGGAATTTGTTACTGTTACTTTCCTCTACCATTGAAATTCCGCTTTCGGTAAAATAAGTTCTCCTAGCTACCTTATTCTTCTTGTCTTATTTTGGAAGGGAAAGCAAGATTTTGGGGTCCCTGCGTGTGAGAATGTAAGTCGGGGTGATGAAATAGCAGCCCAGATTGCTCCCTGTCCCAGTAGGCGTGAGTGACGCTCGGAGCGGATCCCGGCTGCGTTACGCCCTGGGAGCAGTGGCTCCAGAAACGCCTCCGGAGGTGCCACTCCATCCAGCAGCCCTCACGCTGCGGTTGCTCAATGCGTGGCTGCTGCATTTTCTGTCTTCTGAATAGTACCAAACAACACGTATCTGTAATGGTAATTAGAATGGAATGATGGAAAAATAAAATTACTTGAATCTGAAGTGTTTGGCCATCTCTTCAGGTTTTTTTCTAGTTACAGGCACAGTGCTTGTATGTAGCTGCCGGGTGGCTCTGACCTCTGGGTACTTTTTCTGTAGTGGGAGTATTTCTTCTTTAATTTCTTGTATGAATTACTTCATTAGTGGTTCTGATCAGTTCAATTTTGTGACAATCAATGCAAGTTGACATCTGTTCTGCTTTATGTTGGGGTAAAAAAATCCTCTGTGTTGTTAGAGTTAGACTGCTTCTAGTACCATGGCAATCCTTGAGTGCTAGTCCGTGTGTGCAGAGTTGGGGTGCTGAGAGAACACGAACACTCAATTTCTGTGCACATTTGTAGATAAGATTTTAAAATTTCTAAAGTTTCATCTTTCTTAGAAAGTGTTTATCAATAATATTTTTTTTTACAAATCTTACAATCCTAGTTTTAAGTACAGTGAACCGTTTGAGCCACAATCCAATAGAAAGACAAAATAACTAATTGAATGCTTAATTACTCTAATATCCTTTAAGTTAACCTTTATTATGGCATGACAGCTCTGGTGGGTATAGACAGGTACGTTTCCTTGTAAGGACTTCCAATAGCAAGTTCTTGGTACTAGTGACCGTCAAGAATTTTGAGAGGGAGAATATATCCAAAGCTTTGTCGTTGAATTTGCTCATCCTGAGTGTTGATCTAACAGCTGGTCTGTTTAAATTATAGTAAAGATGAAACATTGTGCAATAATCATTAATTAATTAATAATCATTAATACAGAAGAAAATAATTATACTGATACTGAAAGCTACGGTCTGGTTTTATGCACATTTTTAAACTGTATGTTCAGGTCGTTTACTGATCCAGCAGCAGAGTGACAGAATTTAATAAAATGAAATTTGGGTAATTCTTAATGCCATGTTTTGTATTAATTTGTTAATAGAGAAATGGCAGTAGTATGATAGTCTACTGTTGGTATGAAAGAGAATCATACCAAAGTGGTGATTTCCTGTCTAGTAACTGTTTTTTTTCTTTTTTCTTTTTTTTTCTTCTGGCATGTTCCTGACACTCCTACTTGCTTGTGGGAATGAATATTTTGATCCTTGTGAATTGTAGAGCCTATTGTGAAGAATGGCAGGCCTCCAACGTCTCACAGCATGCACTCATTTCTCCACCAATACACAGGATCTTTCAAGAAGCCCCCTTTACGGAGACCACATAGCGTCATAGGGGGCAGCCTCGGCTCTTTCATGGCAATGCCCAGAAATGGGAGCAGATTAGGTAATTTACTACATTGTTTGTTTAAGTTCATTTTTCTATGAAGAATAATGTCTGTATTGATTCTTAGCAAGAGATACGGTTATTCTAATGCTTTAATAAATCTCTGGGAATGCAGTAATCTTCTTCTGGCGTTGTTAGAGAAACTTGTTTTTAAGGTACTGAATGTCTCTTTAAGATTTTCAGGAAGAAAGCAATTACAAGAACACACAGAAATCACCCCCGTGAATTTTTTACAAATTGCAAAGTTGCAAAATATTCTTTCTTAATACTTTGCAAGAAACCTGTGTGTCCATCTCAGTTAAGCATTGGTGAGAAATACAATAAATTGGATATGATAAAAACAGATTATAATCATCCTATATGTGGAATTTAAAAAGAACTGGTGTATTACTTAGACATTTCATTATTATAAGAAAAAAAATCGCTTTTTTCAGTGATAAATTAAGGCCACTCAACTGTAATTGTCATTTTGTTGTGGTCCCGAGCTATATTTCTGATTGTCTGGGGCAAATAAGTTACAAAATTTTTTTTCTTCTCCTTCAAGTAATTTGTCGTGTAGCTGCCTCCAGTCACCATTAATTTTTTGCCCTGCTTTTATGTTATTTTAAATTATGCTTAATTAATTGATACTAGAAAATGAGAGCAAGTTACAGTTTAATTAGAATTTTATGAATTTTTCAATCTTCTGCCCTCCTTTAGAAGTGTGTGATAAACTGATCTCCTTCAGGATTAAGCTATGAGTCTTCAAGATAGTAGTCAAACCACTTATATCCTCCTCCACTGTAAAACCACTCGTCATGGTCAAAACCTTGCCTTTTTTCAGAAAAAGAATTCTGTCCTCTTGAATGGACTTCAGCAAGCGTTGTCATCACAGAAGAAAACAGGTTTTAGTGTGTACAGTTTGACTACTGTATCAATTCCTGATTTCACTGAAGTCCTATACACTTTATTTTTTTCTTTTCTGCCTAGCCAAGCTTTGCTTAAGTTGCCAAGAAGCTAACAGGAAGACAAAGTTTAAAAAAATGCATAATTGTGTACTTAAAGAAATCTCTGGTTAGGAATATTTAGTTATTTATGGATTATTTGTCAAATCAGATGTATATAAACTTTGTACAGGAACAGCAGAGATGTATACTTCTGTACTCTTCTTCTTGTGTGTTGCCTTTAAAAACATCAGAATTTTTAAATGTAAATTTACCAATAACTTATTCCTCTTCAAAATTTCACTATGAACTTCAAATCAGCTTTGCAAAAGGAAAATTCATAAAGAGATTTTGGTTTCTTTTAATGATTTTCCAGTTTTCCCAAAACTTTTTTTTTCACCTGAAAAAAATACTAATATATAAGTATTGCAGAAGAATGCTGTTAGTTTTATTTTTCTCAGGAGATCAAGTTTTATAGGTGATCAAGTGTTTAAATAGCACTCACAATTTTAATATGTTAGTCTGTAGGAAGTGTTTTAACATGTTTTAAAAAGCTACAGATTCCTGTAGAATTTTTAATTTCATTGAAGTGGTATGGAAGAGATTTACTCAGTAAACTCAGTATACATGAGATTTACTCAGTATACATGTATGTGTTAAATACCTCTTTTTGCTTTGGATGCAATGATACTATTAATGATTTATTATTTTTTTTTTTACTCCTCATTTGATGAAAATTTAAGCTATTTGTACATGTTATCTCTTGGTAGATAACACAAGTACGAGCATATACAAGCATAATTACTAATGCTCTTTTTGCTCCTCCTTCACATCTCTCTTCCTTTTGTCTCTCCCATATGAGAATGGTTATTACTGAGCAGGATGCTGAAGTTTTCTCCATTGGGATAATGATCTCAGAAATTAAACGGTCAGATATGCACGCTACATGAGACTTTTTATTTTCTTTGCTTTCTTCATTCATCCTCTTTTCTTTCCACTTTTTCGTCTGTTCCAATGGTGGAAAAATTATATCAGAGAGATATCATTGAAATATCACAAAATTATGGCAGTTAAAGGATGGTTATTTGGTTAAAAAAAAAAAAGATTAAACTGAGACCTGCCACAGGTGCATCTTCATACTGCTTGCGTTTGAATGAGGTCACCAATCTAAAAATTGGTTGAGAAGCCTGGGAGGTTTTGTAGTTTTGTTTGCTTTTTGAGCACTGAACACAAGTTCCTGCTGTTGTTGTAAAGTGTAAAATCCCAAAGTATTTTTAAAATAATTTCCACCTGGAAACATCTGTGTTAGCTTTAAGTTTTGTAAAGTGTTTTGTAAAGACAAAAATTCTGAATGTATCTCTAAAAGGTGTGCCTTTGTTTAAAATTTTGTAGTGATTTTTAATTTAGTATTCGATTATCATGATGATTTTAAATAACATAGGTGATTCTCAGGCCAAATTGTGAGTCAGTCGTGTCACTGATGTGAGTGAAGGTCTAGCTGAGGGTGTTTTAGCTCCCATATGTCTGTACAGCTTCTAAAGTCTCGCACCTCCAGAAGCGTTTAACTGCTGTAGTCCATGATGGAGCAGAGCTAATGAACCCTTTTTGGGTCTAACCTGGCTGACTGCAGAGCCAACTTAGTTGTCCTTGTTCCATATTTATAATACTGGGAACACCAGAGAGGCGCTTGGAATGTGCAAAGCCAAGTGAAGCTGACCCTCCTGGTGAACCTCAGTAGCAGCCAGAGGAGAGTTTATCTCTGCCTTTGCCAGTTGTGTTGATATAGTTATGGAGAAGTTTTGTTTCTTTATTGTAAATATTGGAATTGAAAGGAATGATGTTTCCAGACAGCTTTCATAGTTTGGTAACTTTAACAGCAAAAGCAATTTCTCACTGTGGCCTTCATCAATTTCAATCGTTATTAGTGAAACTAATCATAAAATGTAGCCACCTCACAGAAAAGTAATCTTTTGCAAAAGTGCACCTTTATCCAATATGCAAGTCACGTGATTATTTTTGTAATAACTTAAAATAAGATGGAAAGATCATGCAGTCTGACTCACTACTGACTAATCAGTGGATATTTTTTTAGCTCACTTGGAAGAGTTCTCTTCTGCTGCACTGTAGGTTCCCTGTATGAATTTCTTCTGTGGTGCATTCCTCACAGCTGAAATAAGGACAGTCTTTTCTCTTAAATGTACTTCCGTAGTTTTCCTGTTATACTGTAGTCATCTATAGCTTTTCATTACATGGCCATACTGGATATTTAATTAGATATATAGAGTACATTAAAATAAACGTGTGTAAGAGAACGCCTTGGGTATTCAGTGAAAGCAATTCAATAAATTATTGAACGATTAAAACCTCTGAAGACCATGTAAGCTGGCTTTGGTGCAGGTGAACTGGCCTATAGAAAAGCTTAGTGAAATTAAGGAAATATTTGCATGATTTTCATCACTGCTTAATCAAATATTATTGTCATGCACCTGTGTAAAATGATTAAAATGACTAGGTTAATGCCTTATTCCTGGGTTTAAACTATTAAAATAATGAACATAAGGCTCTACTAATGCCTTTTTAATTGAATAAAAATAAAAGGACACATTTATATTAGATGATAACCCAGTCTAGATATTTTTAAAAACCATAAATGTATCCATATTTAGAATATAATTAAAATATCTGCAAAACAGAATTAATCATATCACAGCTGTATTCAAAATAGACTGACGGTCATCTTATTTAAGTCTGAAATACTACATTTTTAAACTTCAGTGGTACAGACCCGCTTTGTCTTCGCATTCCTGATTTATAAAGAGCAGAATCTCCTTGCAGCTACGCTATCTGCCCTACATGTATGGGTTTGTGTTACTGGTTCTTGAACTAGTCCTTAGTTGTGTATTGGTGCATAGGTGGTCTTCTTAGTAGAAGAATCATCTTTGTCAACAAGGATGCTCTTTGTAGTTCTAAGCGTTTCATTTGAAGTGTCTTTTTTTTTGTAGTAATTTCATAATACGTACACTTTTGTGAATTGAACATTACACTTTAAGATAAAAAGTATGACAGTATCAATCATTATTACTTTAATAAGTGTCAGTCTTTTTAAAAAAGAAATGATGTAATTGCTCTATGGCTTAAAATACAATACTTCTTTAATTTCGTCAGTCTTATTTTGTGAGGTTACCCAGATAACTCTCTTGGCTAGCTTCTCTAAAGAAAACAGATTTTGGGGCCCCATCAATGGGCTCATACTAACATGAGGGTAAATAGATTGGGGAACAATTGTCAGTAGCTGTTACACTTAATTTTATGAACAGAATCTTGAGACCTGTAATTGCTAAAATGGATTACGTGACCTCTCAGAAAAGTATCTTAAAAAGAGGATCTTTAATAAAGAACTGATATAGTGAGTGTGGTGTTTACCACATAGAACAATGCTGGCATAATAGCTTCACTGCAAATAGTGTTTTCAGTAATGCTTATATTAGTAAAAATTAATTTCCTACCGTTTGTTAAAGATTTTAAAAATGACAGCTAGCAAGTCACTACAAAGAATAGGAGAGATTTCTTAGAAACTTGGCAAAAAAGAGTTATGTTTTTCTGCTTAGCTAAAGGTTAAGTCTGATCTTTAGGGACCACTTTCCGAAAACCTTTTCCTCTGGTTCAAACTACTATGCCTTTAGAAGCACTGATGAGTATTTACCTTCTTTGAAACTCCTTATCATGCAAGGAGCGCTGCTTATTTTTTTTCTCATTCAGTCCAAATCTGAGCGTGACTTGCAGGGAAAATTCTGATGCAATGTGGCTTTTTAATCGAAATCCAATTTAGATCCATATTGCTGCTGGAAAATTTACTTTGTGCATGGGATGCATGCTTTGTGTGTTTAATTACAGCACTTGAAGTTAAAATATGTGATGCCAGTACCTTATGAGTTAATCTTTTTATATCCATTCTGTTTTCTATAAAATGAAATTCTTTGTACTGAGGAAGAATTTGATCCTTTGAAGTCTACATGATTCTATTTGAGCCAAACTAGGCAAACATTTTAGAAGATGTGCTGATAACCAAACATTGGCCTAAAGGGTTTTTTTTTCCTAGAAAATCCAGCTTTCTTGCTTGTTGATAGTGATAAAACTTGCATTTTCTCTTTTGTTTTTTTCTTACTGCTGTAATGCTGTGCAAATGTTAAATATTTTCAGGTATGTTGGTGGTAACGCTGAATTGAACACTGTGTGTTTTGCTAATATTAGCATTTTTTAGGGGTCGAGTTCTGAGATTTTTAGTTAGTCCTCAGGTTCTCTTTTACCCTGTACAAGATAATACTTAGTGTCAAGGATCAGGAGAGCACAGGGAAATTGGTGTCTTCTGAAGCACCTCCTTTATATATGTATAAGTATTTGATCTCTGTAGTAATTTGGAATTCAAATATTTCATAGATGGTGATAGAGCATTACTTATAGTGAATTGTTTGCGTGGCCAATTTCTCATTGTGTGTCCTTTTGCAAGTCATTTGGCTCTTTATGCTATTAATGACACTACCTTGATCTTCTCTTCATTCATTACGGTGTTTGTCTTCCAAAGTCTGGAAGATCCTGTGGTGCTTAAGTAATGTAAATGTATATACATAATATACATAAACTCTTTTGTGTGAATGAATCTACAGGATTGTGCTAAAAGTACCAATTTCAGTTGACATGAAGATCCTGCAACATCATGTAACTCAGGCAGTCTGTTACCTAAATACCTTCATAAGGTCACAAATTTCACTTAATTGCTCCTAAATATCAGGTCCTCTGCTGAATCCACTTAGATGTTGTAGGCCTCTATTTAAATGGTCAGAATACATCCCCTTCCTCCACACATGCACAGCAGTGGTTTTTATATCTAAAGTTTCCATATTTGGCATTTCTGAAAACACCACCTATACCTCAGGTTTTTTTAAGCTTTCTGAAGATACATTTAGGTTGCTAACATCAGGTAGTCTGATTTTTGAAAAAGTTTAATATTCTCAGTAATGTTTTATATCCAAGAGCAGCTAAAAGAGAAGAGGTAGTGAGGGAGTTTGGGAACTGAAGCTGTGAGGGGGAAGGTGGCTTACAGGAATTAAAATTTATATTGGACTGTCTGTCTTTTGTTTTGGAAAATTGAGATCTGCTGCAAACCAAATAAGAAAAATAATGATAAAATTTGTGTAGAAGTCCTATAAAATAATCCTGTTCACTTTCTGATTCCTGAGCCATAAAAAGTATATCAGGACTACCATAACTGTGATGAGTCTTTGATTCTGCCATATAACCCAATGTACTGTAATGATTCAGTTGTTTTCCATGTGTACAAGAGAGATGTTTGGTGGAATACTGATTAACTGTTTTCAATTCTTTGGATTATTTTTAAGATATTGTTCATGAAAATCTGAAAATGGGGTCAGATGGTGAAAGTGACCAAGCTTCTGGAACATCATCTGATGAAGTTCAGTCTCCCACAGGTGTTTGTCTCAGAAACCGGATACACAGACGAATCTCAATGGAGGTAATTTACTTTTCATATAAGGATCATTTAAATTGACAGGAGAGTTGGGGGTTGTTTTAATTGTTCATTATAACTAGTTGTCTTCTCAATTAACTGTAAGCATTCTGACACATGTTTTTTGCAGAGAGCATTATTTTAATATTACTTAAATTTCTGTCTCTATTTGTCACACAGAAACCGGATGGTTAACTTGCATTGTTTATGAGCTGTTAATTTTAAAAACGTAAATATGTTTTGAAACTTGGGTTTTTGGGAAGAATTTGTTAGGTGTAGCATTTGAATATCTTTCTGTCATATTCTGTGCAATTCACTGAGTATATTCAAAAAGATACACTGTTTAGACATTTTTTACTTAAGACTGTTTTCTAGTCTTTGTAAAACTAATGCTACAGCAGTGATGGTTCTGACTGCTTCAGCCTTTCCCTCTCTTCCTGTTTTTTAATGAACGGAACTTTACAGGATGGTAAACAAAAGGAGGAAAAGTACCTTATGAATAACTGTGCACATAATTTCCTTTATTTATGAGTCTCATTATGAATACTAGCCACCCTTGTGCTTGCTTTGTTGGCGTTTCCCTTGGCGAAGAAAAACAGAACACTTCCCCGTTTCTTGAGTGTATAAAAGTTACAGTTAGAATGATGCCTTTGTTACAGAAGAATGTAAAATTTTGTAGTTGCTGCTTTATAATATATGTACCAATATGAATAGTTCGTAAGATTTTAAATCTTTATTCAAAGCCTGATGTCAAATACAGGATTGGGGAAACAGATCCGGATAAGTTACAGTAGGGTGTATGTGCCAAAAATTTTTTATTTGTGAGGCGTTCCGTTATGCTTGGAATTCCAAGACTCTAAGCATGTAATGCTGATATGATTCCAAGAACTTGTGAATTAGCTGTATTAATTATTTATATAGTTTCTTGCACCTTGGGGGTTTTGTCTTCACATTCCTAAATTTGTATGTTAATCCCAGGTTTGATCTGTTCAACTGTTTACTTGGGAGAACTAAGGTGGGTCTATTAATTTATACAGGATGCTTAAATTAAGAAAAAAAAAAAAGTCAGCGTGAAAACTTGCATGTCAGAATATGTGCTGGAGAAACTAAAAATCAAGGAAACTATTTAAAAGGATTATTTACTTTTTGCTTATTGTCTGTTTCCTCTGCATTTTGAAATGCGCATTTAGAAGAGGAAAGAAGTAAGGTAATTAATGATACATAATAAAATAAAGAAACTGAAATGGAAATCTGTCAAGCCTTCCAGAGAGGTCTAAGAACCATTAAAGGATTCTCTTTTAGATTAGGATTCGAGAAACTCTAAAAGAAATTACAGAAGAACTCAGGAATAGTCATTAAAGTTAAGGAAATTACTGTGTGATTTTTCAGAAGGTGTCAAATAAAAGCATCTTTTCATTGGCCTCTTTAATTGTGAAACAATTCTAGTGTTACTGTTTAAGCGGCTTTGGGAAGCTTTTATTTAAGTTTCATTTATCCAGTGCTAATTTTCCCATTTTTCTCTAAATTCCAAATGCTTGTTTCTGATTGTTGAAATTAACATTATTTCTTCATTGACTGGCTCAGTCAATGAGAGCACTAATTTTTTGGCAACTATTCATGTATATTATGTGAGAATTGTAACATTTCCCCCAAATCACTTCAGTATTGATGTGGTGACTTTTCCAGTAAGGTTTCAAGGTAATGTCTGCAAACACTCTCACTTTGGAATTTTAAGAATGAGAGATATTTTGGTGGACTCTAAGTTTATTTCTTAGAAGTGCTTTGTAGCATAGTAGGTGAGGTTTTTACCTGTCTGTGGATTCCAGAGGGGGAAAAAAAAATAATAACAATCTTTGTAGCTTTGGTTAAAATACCTTTCTAATCATAATCTTTTCAGTCGACTTTCTTGTTTCCTAAGTGAAAAGGCGTTAAGTGATTACATCGTCTGTCTGCCTTTCCCTCCTATTTTTCCCATGGGTCATTTGCCGTCAGTTTTGACAGATGGATAGAAATCTCAGATGCTAATTTTCTATTAATGTCTGTGAAAAAAGCTCTGCATCAGGAGAGATTGCTAATGCATCCTCTTCTAGGAAAGATGCATCCTTTATTAAACAGCACAGTATCTACATATAAGTTGGGTCTCAAGATGTACATCCATGGAAAACCATGTTTTACTGTTTTTGCTGTTTGTGGAATAGGATCATTTGCTTCTTTGGCCTTTGAGGGAACAAAATAAAGGTTTCCTCTTGTAACAAATCTTGCTTGCATGCCTAGGGTGATTTGTGCCATGGAGTTGGCTGGTTCGATAGTAGTAATTTGATTATATTAAGAGAAAGAAACAATCTTTTGTGAACTAAGTTTCTATTATTTTAGTTTTATTTTGCTGGTTTGTGGGGATCTGTCATCTCGAGGCATCGTGGGGTAGCCTGAGGCCATATTCCCTTTATAGTAATTTAGGATGAGTTATAACTGTATGCTATACATACAGGTTGGAGTAAATTAGTATGTGTGTGATAGTATGTTTTTGCTGTGGTCTGCTGAAGTCATTAGTCACACTTGAAATCCATTGTAGAATGTAATAGATTAAATATACAAAGTTGGATAAACTCAGTAAAGCAATATTCCTCGTTCCTCTGTATTAAGATGAATGTTCCTGTCACACGATGACTATATCCTTTCTTGTGTTTAGTTTGACCAATATTCATTGTATTTGTAATATTTTTGTATGTGATTTCTTGGTTATATATGTTTGTTTCTCTCTGCTGAATTGACAGAAGTCCTAATTTGTTTTGAATGTAACTAATCGGGTAAACCTGAAACCTTGGGCCAGTCTTTTTTTGTGTATAACCAAATTTTTCATGCTCCTGTAGAATTCTGAAAATTAGCAGCCCGTCAAAAAAAAAAAAACAAACCCTACCAGTTTTTTAAAAATGCTTGCTAAAAATATGCATGCTGTAATCAAAGTGCTGATTACCAATACTGAGTATTAGTATTCCTGGGATGTTTTGTACATTCGCATACACATTTTGATTCTTAGTGTCCATCCCCACTGCAGTGAATCGTATAATAAGGCTGCTTTCTCTGTAATGGTTAAATAACTCAGAGCTACAAATAAAATTGTAACGTCGTCGAAGAGCAGACAGATTCTCTTCTCCAGACTATATGGAAGATTTTGTTGGGAAAGAAAACTTGATCTTTCTAAAATTGAAAATTTAGAGATATCCTGGAAGATAGAGGGGTGCAAAACAGACAATGAAGATGCAACTAGAAAATGTTTGCTGTAGCAGAATCTCCATAGCAATAGAAAGCTGAAATTTCATAACCTTAAGTTGACCTGGTTTAGATAGGAAATCATACTGCAACCTGAATAGATACTAAATCATACTGTAACCTAAATATGAAGCATTTTAGATATGAAGTGGTGATACTGCAATGAGAAAGAATCCTGCTCCACAGTGAAAAATCTGTTTGGGTGAAAACTTGCCATGGACAGTAGCAGCCATGGAGATACTAGCTTTCAATCTATCATCCCCTCCAAATGACATAAAATTTAGGCCAGCATGAGTGTTACAGACAGGGAGGTGATATGCATTTATTTGCCTCTGAATTCGACAGCACTGAAGTTGTGGGACTAGGTTATTTTTTTTAAAATGATTGTTCATTGTTATCGTGTGCTTAGAAAACAAAGAGAACATACCAGAATCTCATTGTGTTGCCTAGATAAAGTTTATTTTGCCTGTAATCCACGGGCCACAAATGGTCCATAAAGCAGTTGCCTTTTTTTTTTTTTTCCTCCTTCCTTCCCCTCATTCAGGAACCATGCTGACAGTAGGTGGGAGCATCTATTGTGTGAGGAATTTGGCTTCAAACAGCTGTTAGGTTTTAATTAAAATGTCTACTAATCTCATGCTAATATTACTGATTACTTAGTAAATCAGTAAAACTGTTTATCAAAACAGATGTATGGAATCATCTTTTTCAAGCGCCAGAAGCAATACAGCCTGAGAATGAATACATGTGTATCTGTATTTTAAGTGTAGGTGCTTTCATCATGTAATGAGAAACACTTCTCCAGATCATGGAGTTACAGCTTAAAGCATTTTCACTTTGATTTGCTGGAAAAGAAGACATGGGCAGTAATGCATTAATATAAATTCATGTTTCAAGCCATAAGTGTTCACTGGGGGCCCTTTGCCTGTGCACTGGATAGTGAATGTTTCATTAAGAACTGTGGTGGATAAAATATAGGGAGATACTGTCTGTGCAAATTGAAACATCTGTTTCCCTTTCCCAGAAGTCCAAGGTCTGTAAGCTGTCTTTGCATGTGAACTGGCGGAGGGCCATAACCCACTGTTCACCAGCCTGTTTCCCAGATATTTTATCCTGAGAAACAGTTCTTATCCGTCTGACTGTCACATTAGTGACAGGAGCGTGTTCCAGATCAGGCTGCTCCTACCACACTGCTATAGGGTATAATTCTCCCCTGGGATAATTAGCTGCAGGGTTAGTGCTTTTAGCTGAACAGAGAGAAATACAAAGGCGATGAAGTGATCCTGTAGTCATGTGTGCATTGTACCAGTCACCTTCCAAAAGAAAGACACAGATGAGAAGTAAGTTTTTGGTCACCTCCACCCTTTACCAGGGATGTGACTGCTTCAGGGGTCTTGACAGAGCTTGAATAACTTGATCTGCTGTTGGTCCAGCTATACCTTCTCCAGAGAAAAACCCACAAAATCAATTGATATTTCAACTGACATAGTGTTAAGATTTTCTGTTTGTAGGGTTGAAATTAGAATGTGGTTTGTATGTCCCCGTGTACATGTGCAAATACGTCACTCTTGGCTCAGTTGTTTAAACTCTTGAACAGTAGACTGGATGGAAGTACTGATCCAGGCTTTCATTAAGAGGCAGTACAGTGTTTTCTCCTGTCATTAGTTTTGGAGGCAGGATGCACTGTATCAAAGACAGCCTGAACTTTACGCCCTAAATTTCTTGCCACTCAAGAGGCATTACTACATGGTGCCTTCTCTGAGCAAAGGTTCTTCCTTCGCCCTTCCCTTGGTGCTTGGCAACTGTTTGTAGAACTCTTTCTGCCGTATTTACTGGATGTTGTCTAATTTCCTTCTCTGCACCTCCTGAGAATGCATGGCTTTTCTTCTGATTGTCTCTTCTGTGAATCTAAGCATGTGTTCACCTGCCAGAAGCTCCCACCTAGACAGAAGAGAATTGAAGCTGGATATAATCAAGACTTTGGTTTTCAGTGGTTGCTGTGTTCTCTCCATTCAGCCACACTTGGCAGCTGTCTCAGTCTTTTGCAAGGTTACACTAGAAAATATGCTATTTTTGTAGGCTTCTGCTTTCAAGTCCCTATGAAGATTGATGTTTTAAAAATCCCTCTTCTGAAAACACAAGTGCACGTTCTGAATTGCTAGTATGGTTTTGACAAAACGGATGGACCTCCTTTTGATCTATTTGAGTAGCAGACTTTCATTTCTTCTACAGAAGAAAACTAACACTGCAACAAGAAAAATAATTTCAGCTTGGATAGCAGACAGACTTCATTAGCCTTCCTTTTACTAGATTTTCTAGGGGTAACTGTTATCTGCAATTGATGCTTTTTTTCCCCTTCTATTAGGAACCTTTGTAATCCTGATGCTGAAGTTCTTGCATTCCACTTGCTAATGCTACTTCCCTTAGAAAAGTTACTGCACTAGGCAGTACCCTTTCTATAAGGATAGAATATCTGCCTGCTTGGATTTGCTTTTTAATAACTTGGTTTTCCTTTTAAGTTCCATTGAAGAGTAGTCTGCTATCATATTGGAAGTATTCAGCCATCTACAAAACACAAGTCTAGTAATTACTGGAACGCAGCAAATGAGAAGTCATTACTTGGATGCAGTTTGACCGCTGCACTCCAGCCTCACTGTCTGTCCAGGAAGGTCAGATTTCCAGTTTCCGTATTCAAGAAGTTGGTTCATTTTGAATTAGCCAGTTTCTTCGTGGGACTTTCCCTCTGGTAGTTACAGCTTTGTGTTGATGTGAATGTTTTGTGTTAGTAAGTAACATTAGAGAGCTGTTCTAAGGGTCCAAGCTTGCCTTTTTGCAGTATTACATTCTGGTTTGTTTCTCATGGTATTTTTTCCAGTTCCCTTCCCCTGCACCTCATTGTTCTTGTAAGCTGATCAACTAATGTTACCTTTTCGTCAGTTGCTCCTACTACTCTGTAACGCAAACTGGTGAAAGCATACAGAAACTTATGTTTAAAAATCAGGAAGGTGTAATAGTAAATGAGGCAGAGCTTGCTTTATTAGCTGTTGCTGGCCAGTACCTAGCATTGAGTCAAACGGTCATCAAACCCCAGATTTCAGTCAGGTTTTTCTAAAGAGGGTAATGCTACAGTGTGATGTCTTAGTAGGTGATAATTTAGCCAGACAAAAAAAAAATCAGATGTGATCTTTTTATGGTTGTTATTATTATTTTTCTTATTCTTCCTTATACTCTCTAAGTTCACTTCCTTACAAGTTCTCTGAGATGCAATTAAATAATAACAAAAGAAATAAAAGATCCAAGAAGAATTTTGAAGTATTTCTGGCATAATTTGTCACAAATTTCCTGTGTATTTATACACTGGATGAAAAGAAAGTAATATCTCACGTTTGAGTTAACTTTCTCCTTTCTCAGATTTTTCAAAACTGGTTTTGTGTCACACGTATTTGTGTTGGTTTGATTTCATTGGTTGTGAATAGAAGCTCCTGGAATGCAGTTTCTGAATGATGTATTTGTGCTGAACAGTTTCAGCCTGTTACCTTAAAACTGCTGGGAGATAGGAAGTAAATAAAAAAACTGACTGGGTGTTTTGAAAAAAGAATGAAAGAGCAGTTTTTATTCAGTTAGTAGTCTAAACAGCGTAACCATGAAATTAACATTCTTGTTAAGAGTATTTTGAAGAAGAAATTGTTCAGAATTAGTATTGGAATGGATATTGAAATAGAATATCTGTGGTCGTAGGTATTTCTTGAGGATATGAAACAGCCTGTGGTCTCAATCTCATGATAAAATCCCTGAAAATACTTTGTGTAGTTGATTTGATTAGCATATTGGTGAAACCCTGCTTGATTTAATTGATGACTGAATTCCATATCTTGGGTCATTTCTGTCCCAAATATAAAAATCCACCTGATTCGTTGCTCAAAATTTATCTTTTCTTGAATTGTGTTGCATTTCAGTAGGCTTGCTGAAAACCAGCATGGATTTACGGAGTGAGAGGTAGCAGGGATCCTTTGTAGATGGGTCTTAAGATTATGTTTTCATTACTGCTTCCAACAGAAGAGGAGGTTCTTTGAAGACCCTTTCTTCCAATTTAACAGAATAGTAATTGATTCACTGTGATTTAATGTTTTCAGTAAAATAATAATAACAACAACAACAACATCATCATCATTCAAGTATAACGGAAAAATGTAGTATTCAGATATAAACCATTCCGTAGAAGGCAGAAAAAAAAAGTACTTTCTGCATCACAATGAAATTACAGTTACATCTGTCAGTTGAGTAGGGGAATGATGGTGGTTTTATATACCTAATAGGAAAACTGGTATAGGTAAATCTTACCAACTGTTAAAATAGTGGGTTTGGTTACAGTAATCAAGTCTTATTTATAAAGATGTTAAAATAGCATGCTGCAAGGATGCTATAGGTTTGGAGGTCTACAGGGCTGTAACCAAATAAAAAAATTCTCTATAAATATGTTCTCTGATTTGGTGGTGGGGTTTTTTTTCTATTTGCTTTTGCCTCTAGCAGTCTTGTTTGTATGTCATAATTCTGTAAAGGATCCAGTTGGCTTCAACTGTGCTAACTCTGTCATTTGACAAAAATGCACTGAAATTCGATAAGGCAACCTTCAGAAAAAGCTCCACATGGTATTTGATACTAAAATGATACACTAAGTATATGCATGTAAGGTTCTATATTAGAGTGTTTAAATTCTCATTGGCAAATGTTTTTCAATTAATTTGTTTGTGTATCATGAAGTAGCACATAATACACATTTTTCTTCAAAATATGCATGGAAAGAATACTATGAAAAGTGGATTTTCTTTTTTTATGGTAAGCATGTCATAAAGTTGAACTGTGTTGCATAGAGGGTTATATGATATAGCATTTTAAGTCTCATTAAGCATTCTCCAATGAACAAAAGCACTATGACTTATTAGTGAACAGCTTGTGGTTGCAGCTGACATGTCTCGCTGGTATTTGCTAAAACTGGTGAGAGGACTAATTCAGACCGATGCTTATACAAGAGAGCAAAGCGTTTTCATTTGCTCTGTAGTGGATTGTTTGGACTGTCAGACTGATGTCTGTAGACTTAGAAGAACAATTCTTTTTCTTTGTGAGGCTGTAACAGAATTTTATTGATGGAATTTAACAGTATTATCTCTTAAAAGATAAGCTAAAATTTTAGGGATAGATGGAGAGCTGCTTGTTTGCTGCCATATAGTAAGTACATACCTTAAGTACTGGTTGGTCTGGAAATGTAACATCAATAAGCTGAAGAACCAAAACAGTAAGAATTGGTATATAATGATGCAGTTTAGCAATATAGTTTGTGTTGTTCACTGAATACCTGCTCCTGACCGAGCCAGTTTCCTTCTCCTCTCGATTCCTAAACTTGCATCAGGAGATAATTAGTCATTTTGTTTTGAAGGGGCAGTTTTCTGCCAGTTGACTTTTTACACCACATCACTGCGTCGTTAGCTTAGAGCCTGTTCTGCTCCAAGAAGAACATCTGGCCACAGACAATGAAGTAGCGGGTTTGGAGGTAGTTGGCTGTTAGATTTGCTAAATGAAACATGGAGGGAACAGTGAACTGAGGCCGATGCTATCATGGATTTCCCTTCCAGTTTTTCTGACCAGTCATTTGGGTACTACAGGATGCCCTTTTGGGTTTTTGTGGCCTCTGCTGCTTCACTGGCAGAAGCCTGAATCTTTCTTCTCTTGCTGCAGTTGTGAGTGCAGTAGCAGCCTGAAACAGCCTAGCAGTTGCAAGATTGATGGCATTTGTAGCCCAGTAGATTTGGGAAAGATTTATTGTTGCTACTCCAGCAAGAAAGAAAGTCTGCAAATTGGCACGTTTGCTATAGGATAAAAACAAAAGTAGTCTTACTTCTTATTTTTCTGCTTTTTGTAACATAGTAAGGATTGTACTCAGGAACAGCTCAACAAATCTGTCCCTAGGGCAATTTTCTGGTTATTTATTTATTTTTTATTGTTATTCTGTTTTGTGCAAAAAATATTAGTGTTTATTATCTAAATATGCTATATAAGCCAAAGACATAATTAGTTGAGTCATCAGAAGACAGACTAAAAAGTGTGAATATTTCAAATTGCTTCTTTTTAGAGCTTTTTTTTAACATGTGGAGTTAATTCTGCATCCTGGGTTAGAATCATCTTTATTTCACTTCAGTGAAATTTACTGAAGTATGTAGTGCATCTTGGCAAAAAATAAATGGTGAGTTAAGGATAAACAGAAGTTGTTGATTTTAGCATCTGATTTAAAGTGTGAAAAGTTATCAGTGTTGCTTTCACAAATAAGCATAGGTTTATTCTATGAGAAAATGTACTTTTTTGACAGGATTTGAGACGTGAAAATAGATCTGTTGACCAGGAATGAGACTTTCTGAAATGTGCCATGCTATGACACTAAAGAATATTATATAGGCCAAGACAAGCAGTTAGAAAGAAGAATAGCTGGTAAGCTTGTATTACAGAGAATAGGAGATCAGAGTAGGATAGGTAGAAAGGAATAGAGTTGTTTGAGAGTCAGATGTGAAAAGCAGAATGTGGTAACAAAATGCTATTGAGCTAAACTCTTGTGAATGGTTTACCATGGATGGCAAGTAAAGAAGCTGGTATTTGCAACAGTATTTTGGGACATTCAAAAGGGGACCAAAACCAAAGATATCAGAAAGGCTGGGGTTTTGTTTTTTACTTCCAAGTATTTGTGAAAAACAGGAGGTGTTCTGGTTTTTATTTATTTATTTTATTTTATTTACCTATTTATTTTTTTATTTGGGAGACGTGTTTTTTTTACTTATAATGTTAAATTACTTATCTCGCAGGACCTGCAGGATATAAGTTCAAACAACTGCCTCCTTTTCTTGTGCCCAAGTGTAAGTAGTTGGTGGTAGACAGAACATACACATCAAGTTACAGCAACACAGTTGGGTACTAGCCAGACGAAAGAAAAGGCTCGACAAAGTGTAGCTCTTCTCAGAGCATTTGCTATAGCTGGCATTAGAAATAGATGGTAAAGATAAGCACAAGTCAGGGTAGTTTATCTCCACAGAAAACAAAGTGATATTAGTGTCACAAGTGCTTACATGTTTATCTGCCATCAAGCAGAGTAGGACAAATGTGATTCTCATTTCAGGCAAATTATTAAAATGGTATGCATTTCTCAGCCAGTAATAAAGCAAGACTGAGAACAAGCATTGCACATGAAGATAGAAAATGTGGTTTTGAGATGTAGAGGAGGGGGAAAATGCCACGAGCATTCTGGCTACCCTAGCTAAGCAACTGGTGCCTGAATATGTTCTCCAGAATATATTCTGGAACAGGATCAAAAAAATAGCTCATTAAACAACATACAGTTATCTGTAGGCATTTGAGCATTTAATAGTACTGCGTTCACTGAGCACTGCTATATTCTGTTGCAAGTTGACCCTAAAGATAACCATAAAAGAATTAAACTAAAAAATGTTACAAATTGACTTCCATTTGGAAAAATAAACTGTAAGTGACATATAAGAAAATACTATCATTTTAACTTTCTAAAAGATAGTTTATTTTACCTGAAGTACTTTGTTGTCCCTGAAAGCTAAGGCTTTGCATTCCAGTAAACTGTTGCTTGTTAGAGTTACAAAGGAATGCACCCAGATTCCCTCTGCATAGTTGAGGGTCTGTGTACACCACTTACACACCTGTTACGTTTAAAAAAGGATACATAACATAGCATAGGGAATTACTGTAATTTACTACCTTTAAAATGAAATAAAAATTTAAAAGATTCATAAAGCAATGAAAAATTAATTAGTGTTAAAATGGACATTTAACTCTGTAGTGTTGACAAGCTCAAAATCTTAAGTGTAAAAATGAAAGAGTATAGGGAAAATAATCAGTCCTGCCATTAATTTTACATGCTTCCTTATTACTTCTTTAAACAGCACTGTAGCAGGATCTTGTAACAGCCTGCATTTTTAACAGCCTAATAATTTCCATTATAAAAGCTTTCTTGGTTTTAGTCGTTTTCCTTGGTTTAAGTTTTTTTCTTTTTTTCTGAGAAATGCTACCACGTCATTAGATTCAGTTGGTCATTGAAATTAGTGTGGACAAAGTCCTCTGTCCCAAAAGTGTCTTTTTCATTGTTTCATGGAATTCCACAGAGGTTTAAAGAATTAGAAATTCTTAAAAATCACTGTTTCCTACTGTTGCTTGCACTCCAGCCTGGCATCATGCCACAATAGCAGCAAGCCGTGGGGCTTGGGAGAGCAGGTTTTGCTGCTACAGGAGCAGCAATAGCGAGATTGCAGTGGGATGGCTGCATTAGCGGCGTGAGGGAGTGGAGATGGCGATTGCCTCTGACATGCAACTCCGGGCTTAGCGTACGCTTGGCCTGGGCGTCCTCTCCCTAAAGGCTGCTCAGCACCGGCGGGGAAATGGGTTGCTGCCCCCAGGCTTGACACCCAACCCGAACTGGTCAAAGGACTATTCTGCACCATCTGACGTGGTGCTCAGCGGTAACAGCTGGGGGGAAGGAGGAGGAAGGGGAGACATTTGTGGCTATGGCATTTGTTTTCCACTTCCCAAGCCACCACCGGGCATGCTGAAAGCCCAGCTCTCCGGGAAGCAGCTGCACACCTGCCTGCTGATGGGAAGCGATGAATCAATTCCTTTTTCACTCTGCTTGGGCACACAGCTTTTGCTTTCCCTATTAAAATGTCATCACCTCCACCCACAACTCTCCTCACCATCCTTCCATCTTCTCAGCATCCCACAGGAGCAGGGAGCGAGCGCTCAGCTGGATTTGCCAGGGTCAGCCCACAGCAGGGAATAAGTCCCTTGCTGCCGTCAGCTGAACAGGTTGCCTAAGCCTCAGCAGACTGCCCGGTCTTGAACGCTTGTGGCTCAAAATTGGTTGGTGTACGGCAGGGTTCTTGCTTTTCTTCTTAACATAATCTCTGTTAAATTAACTGGGTTTTTCAACTGTATCAAACTCATGTAATTTTAGTTTCCAGTTTTTCTATTTAGCCACTAGGAAACATGCTTATTTCCCTCATGCACATCTAATGAATCCCCTTTCATGTTGCTGTATAGCATTTAATTATGATTGCTTTCATTTCCCGAGAGGTGGTTGCTTCAATTATTGCAAAAACTGGGAGGAATGAAGGTGTTACAGGCAAACAAAACATAGTAATTTCTGTCTTTCAGGTATTTGGGTTTGTAATCTTAATGACTTTAATTTTGCCTATTTTAGGCAGTTAGGTAAAGGATAATTATAATACAAAAAAGACTTTATATATGTGACTTCATATATTTAACTCTATATATAATCTTTCAAATATTGGTGTCATAAAAGGCTTGTGACTTTTTTAAGTCAGACTTTTTAAGAAGTCATTTTAATAGATGGTTTTAAAAAAGAAGTCTTGGTTTGCTTGACATTTCAACACAACAAATATGCATGAGTATTGCAAGCAGAGTAGTAGTGTAGATAGTTAGGAAGAAAAATCTATAAAGTATGTGCTGCAGTTTCCATGAAATCATTATGTTTTCCTCTCAAAGGAAGCTTTCTTCAGCTCTAAGAAGTTAGGGGGAAGGGATAGTGTTTTGATTTTATCTACAACATGACAAAAACTTAGGCTTCCAGCACTAAATACTCATTTTCGGGGGGGGGGGGAGTGATTACTGTCATGTATTGTCCATTATATTACAAATCTAAGTAGAGAAATTACATTAAAAACAGATATTACAATCCTGAAAATTTTCTCCCTATTTTTCCCCTCAGGTGGCATTGTGGGTTTTTGTTGTTTTGTTTTTTTTTTTTTTTTTAAAGACAGACATTGGCGGGGAGTGTGGGGGGTGTGTCTGTGTATGAGGGTGGTTGTTTTTTCCCCAAACTGGAATAGATTTTGGCCTTTGCAGCAGTAAGTACTTACATTCAAACAGTATCTGTGTTAGGCACTGTGGAGCACCAAATGTAAGTTTGCAGCTTAAGCTCTGTTTAGAACTGAGGATGTCACATGGATCTCTGAAGTAAGTCATGGGAGGTTTGGCAATTGCCTGTTGCAAAAATGGCACAGGCAGAGGTCTTGAGAATGAGGGAGGGGGAATTCTGTAATAGAATTACAACTACCTTCCATAATAATATTTACTGGTACCTAAAATACTGTTACTTCCAATTTTCACATTAGCTGGACTCCAAAGTAATGAATTCCTAGTAGCTGTAAAGCATCTTAGGCTTGTTTTGTTTCCCTTCTTCTCCATTTGAAAAGGTATGTGTTTATTGATGGCAGGTGCTGTGCACGGTTAATGGCATAGTTTTCAAATTGCTATCACAGCTTAAAGGCTACCTTTGCTTCTTTCTTCCTACACGTACCCATCAACTTTATATGCTTGGAAATGCTTCATCAAGGCTGGGGAGCTAGGTGTGATGCCCCAAGGATGAATGCTGTGGGAGGAGAGAACATAAAGACAGAGAGCTGTGGGGTACAATTGACTCAGTATTTCATGAAGCCTTTGAGTTGTGGTCTGTGATTTCAGTATAATTATGAACAGACTCTGTAAAATCCTTACTGTCAAACAAGCGTTATGGGACAGTAAGAAAAGAGCACTACAGCAGGTTTCTATGCTGTAGCATTAATAGATAGGAGTAGGAGAAAGCTATCTTGCCACAGGGTATATAGGAAAACTATAATATCTACTGTGTTCAGGAAGTTATATTGAATAACTCAGCCCAGTGCTCTTTTCTTCAGCTGGCTTGGAATCTGTCAAATTTCTGCTTTATTTTATGTTCTTGAGCGACGGGGAGAAAAAAAATCAGGATATTGCCCCACTGTTGATCTGGGATTACAATAGGAAGGTGGAGTAGAGACTGATGCTAGTCCTTTTCCTGCCATCCCTGTTTTGTTCCAGCAGTTCCATGGTTTTTCCGCTGCAGTGAGATGACAGAGCTACTTTCTTTAAGGCAACAGGGGAGCTCTTTCCTTTGTGCTCATCTGTTTTGATGAGCTACCTGAATTTTCTAAAGAATGCAATAAATTATAGGGTGAATTTATTCATTTATTTTTAATAATCTGAAGCCCTCTTCAGTAGGAGAGAGGCATCTCCCTTTTCAGATGGCTCTAACTTCACTGAATTTGAGTCGCCTATTTCAAAAATGCATTAAAACCTGTCAAAAAGAAGAAAAATTCTTTAGTGGAAAATACTGTTTTATTGTAGGGATTACTGTTAGCTCCCATTATAATTAATGAGTTCCTCCACTCTCCTGAAAACCACATAGGCAGTTTTAAAATTGCCAATGTTTTGAAAAATTTTAAATACCAAAGTTGAAAATTAGTGAAGAAGTTGGAAGCTGGCAAAACTGAGGCATCCTTTTGTTTTCTTTCAATTAAACTTCAAAATGTTGGTCAAAGCTGCCATTATGTGAACAGTACTTCTTTTGTTTAAAGACAATTTAAAAATTCTCTACAAAATAAGACATACAGACACTGTATGTTTTTCCAGTCATGCAAAGAAGCTGATGTTGGGCAGCAAATTAGGAGCTAACAGACTTTGTGCTCTGTACCTAAGGAGGTGTGAGGAGTGAAAACAAAACAGGCGAGTCAGCTGCCAGAACTTAAAGCTTTGTTGGCATCTCTCCAAAACCTTCTGCCTGTATCCAGTGGCTGTAATGAATAGCATATGCAGATCAATCATTTGGGCAATGTTTATTAGCACTTCAGTCCTACCTGAAATTCAGCTAAGTGCCAAATTATGTTCATTTTTTAAATATATATTTTTAACTGATCTTTTTTGCTTAGCTGTTGCTCCAGGTACGTGTACAGATCATGCATATACATAGTTCAAATACATTATCAACGCTGAAAGCTTAGCAAGTTGTCCACCAAGATCTCAAGTCCTGAAAAGTCTGATGATCCAGTTCTTTGGCAGCCTAAGCCAATTTAGCTGCCGGCTTCCCGGGCTTGCCCTGCTGCCTCTCTTGCCCTGTGTTCAGGCTGTGAGCTTGTCTGACCTTACACTGAACCTGTTTGGAGCATAAAGCTGGCAGGAAGCTATGCACTTTGCCTGAGATGGTTTCTCGATGATTTAGCATGCTGAAATAGTTCAAAGGTGCTGCAAAGACACAAGTAGAAACACATGGTCAACCCTGAGGGGAACCAAATGGTGATGTAGTTGCCAGCATTTAGGTTAGCTCGGGATGCCCAGAATTCAAAGCTGGAGGTGGTAGGTAAGATAGAATTAGGGTAACATCAAGAAGAGCCTACTGCCCTCAGGTTAGTATTGATTAAATCTGAGGTCCACTAGCAGAAATCTGGAGATTCCCACATCTGCTGGAAAAAAATGTGAAAACGGTGGTACCAGAGATGTCCTCTTAACTTCAGGGTAGTATCCGTGGGGGTGGATTATATAGTTTGATGCTGAGCATGATTTTCTTTACTTGGATAAACTACCTTTACTGAAAAAGAATTCCTACTGTTCTGGAAATTACTTCCCATTTTTTATGAATCTGGATATGTTTTCCTTTCATCTCTGTGGTGGTGACTGGCTGCTTTAAGACAATACTTGGTATTTTATTTTCTGGCATGTTTGGGATTAAAAACAGAAAATTGATCAAACTGTGCAGCTGCCCCAAAACCCTCTTTTTTTCATGTTTGTTGAAAGGTGAAGTAATTTTATTTCCCTCTTGCCTTAGAAATTATACCTATTGTTGTCAGAAAAACTTACTGATGAAAAACTACTGATGTAGGGAAAATTGCATTTATATAATGGCGGTTTGGTTTTCTAAAGATCGTGTACTAAAGAGCTGGAAATAGAAAAATGTATTAACATCTGTAATAGCTTGGCTCAATAACAAGGTGATTCTGTTTTGTAAGACTGGAAAAATTGAAGCTGAAGCAAGTTTATAACTTTTAGTAGTCAGAGAAATGGAGGATGATATATTTTGAATCTTGGAGATCTCTTGTTAATCTAATGTAATTATTATATGAAAATAAATGTATTTACCAGCCTCTGAATTCTCAGTTTCTGGTATTCCAGGTATGTATTCAAGTAAACTTAATACAGTTATCCACAGTGTAATTAATTACATTTTAATATTTCATTCCTCTTCTTAAAGTAATGAGTTTATAAAGCACTGAATTTTTGAACATGTTGTCTAAACAATTTGCAGTGTTACTAGAAGAGAATGTTTTTAAAAACAATTTCTGTGAAATCACTTATTTTTCATGCATATGAAATTTTCAGTTTTAAATAGCAACAGTGGTCACAGGAATGCTACAGGTGTTAAAAGATGTTTCAGGAAATTCTGAATTACACTTGACCCTTCTCTTTTTAACATTACTTACTGCAGGATTTGAACAAGCGTTTGTCCCTGCCTGCTGACATCAGGATACCTGATGGCTATCTTGAAAAGCTGCAGATTAACAGCCCGCCGTTTGATCAGCCAATGAGTCGACGTTCTCGTAGAGCATCACTAGTAAGTGTAATGCATCTGCCATGCTAAACCCACCTCTCGGGTCTTAAGATTCCATTTAATGCAGATATCTGTGTACCATAGGTATGATTCAACTTTATTTCCACCTTGGCGTTTATGCCCTGAACTTCAGTGTGCATTTGTCAAAATCCCTTGAAGAATTTCACTTTTTCTTTCATTTTTCTTCTGCAAACTTGGCTCTATCATTTCTCAGTGAAGGTCTTGACCCGTTGAAATGGGTGGCTAAACTCAGCTCCCAAAGTGCATACTTAAATCCTTTTGCTGTTTAGAGCAGGGATGATCTGTTTGAGCAAATAGGCCACGTAGTCTTAGGTCAAGGCTGGGGCTCTCACGTGACATAGTAGGAAGGCCCTGAAGCAGCGTAATGTGAAGGCAGGTCCTCCTCACTGTTCTTTTTGTATCTCGTAACAAATTTTTTCAGAATTGCTGTTGAGATGATAGATTTTTATTATGTTCTTTTTTTAAAAAAGCATATGTAGATTCCTAAGAATGTGAATGAATAAATTCACGTGTACCTTTTTAGATTATTAGGTTATTTAAAATATAAGTCTTTCCTTGGAGATGGCAGAATGAGGATTCCTATACTGTAATTAGAGTGTAAATACTAGAAATCCTGGATGCTTATGTGAAATACACACATCCCTAAAACAGTAAAAAAAAAAACCCAAAGATTTTTGTCTTACTTTTACAAAAATTTAAATGTCAATGTTACCTTTCGATCATGATTTGATCTGACAGCTTTCTGACTGTTAATTGAGATAAGAATTGCTAGACCATTGCTGACTTCCTAAGCAAATTCATTGGCAAGAAATTCTTTGCAGTGAAAAACTGGATAGGTTTATGAAATCCACATTATTCATTTTTATTTATTATTTAATGTCTTATTTGCTGAAAAATAATTATGAAAGTCCATGTAGTGAATTAGTTCTATTAACTGAAATATCTTTATTTTATTCTTTGTGAATTAGTAATATCTGTAACAAAGCAATGGTTGAGTTTTATCAGCCTTAAAAATTTTCCCCTGAAAAAACACAGTTCAGTGTGCTAGACTGAAGCTCTGATCTGCATGTTTCCTTTTACAAGAACAATATTAAAAGAAGAAAAGATTGGATCAAAGCACTGGGAGTAATAATAATGTAGCAAGCTTAAATATTTGTGCCAGAATTTCGTAGCTCATTAACTGCTTAGTTACTGATGTTGCACTGAACTGAGGAATAGAGTTCCCCAAACCTTTGCTTTTCAGATGCTGGTGAAGTACCTTTTCAGTGGAATATAGTATTTGGGGACTGGGGGGATTTTGCTGCGTATCTTAAATCCCCTTGCTCATTTGACATTGAGCCCTGAGAGCAGTTCTCCCCTCTTTACCTTCTAGAAGGCAGACAGAAAAACAGTGCCCTCTAATGAATGTGGTGTGTGTATGGAATCGGCTTCCTGTCACAAGGTTGTTTTGTTTTGCCTTTTAAAAACACTTTCAGGGCTTTAAAGTCCGAAATAAAACCTGCCAGTAGTGCTGTGGTATGCAGGCATGCATTTGCTGCATTGTCCTTTCATGATTTCAAACTAACCTTTAAAAAAAGGAAATTCAAGGACTTATTATTCTGAGATTGTCATTGAAAGCTTGCTAGCAGACTGTTAATTACAATATATGAATATTGTGCTCTGCTTCAAAGGCATGTCTCTTTTCAAGGCTTAGCAGAAATCAAAGAAAAAAGGCTATAAAAAGTATCAAGTGAGGACTTGTTATACTTTAGGTCTGGTGTTTTTCTTTGAAATACAAGGAAAAAATTAGCTTTTATGGTAATTGTATTTTGTGTATACGTGTACAGTATTGCATGCACGGTAGCATAGGTGTAACTCTCTTATTCACCAGCCATTAGAAGTAAGAGACCATAAATACGGTTCATCAGTGTTCCTGTGTAAGTCAAGATACAGATGTGTATTGCAGAAACATTAAATAGTTCAGAAATTATTTTAAAGGAAATCAATCTTCATTTGAGGAATGTAAAAATTAGTTTTTCTTATGAGTGGTAGGCAACCAAAATGTGATTTAAAAAATTAAACGCATTGAAAGGCAGGTATTGGAGAATATCTGCCCTCTGTACATAGGAAATAATTGTGTGATTGTATTGTCTAAGGAAGGTAGTAAGTTTATTAGTCTTGATGAAAAACATCAAGGTTTCTTAGAAAACAGGCTTCTAAGTTGTATTCCAGCCTGTCTGGCAGAAACAAGACCAGCGGCCATGACTTCTCCTTTAGTTTCTCCTGTAAACTAAGCAGCCTATCTTTTTAATTCTAATACTATCTAATACTCAGTTCAAGATATGTTTGTTTAAGTAGGTCAAAATGCACTTTGGAAACATAATATTTATTTTACTAACATTGTACATATATCAGTGGTATGTTTAAAATCTCACTGGAGTTATAACGGTTGTCAAATACCAACTTTGCTTGTATTTTGGGATGAACAGCTTGGCTTCAACAAGCTCCTGAATATGCTTGATGCTAAAGTATCCTTACGCAGTTTTAAAACATGTCAATCCTGACACTAATTTAATAAAGCAGAATTACTCTTAATACTATGTTAACATAATTATGCGTCCATTTTTTCTCTAAGATATGTCAAATATGTTTACAGACAAGATCTTACACTTATTTCAGTTGTATTTTCATGCATATGTTCTGAAAATTAAGTATTAATCCAACTCTTCTTAGTATACCTTCATATTACGTTGTTGTCAAATCTTAATACAGTCAGCAGTGTTTATGCTACACTGTGTTACCATGAAATAATATACAACTTTAACATCCATTGGATTTTAGGATCAAATCAATGTATTCTGACTTGTGGACATAGGTGCTGAAGCCAGTCTGGGGTCAAAGTATCATTCCTTAGAAAGAAACAGCAAGTGGAGAGCTATGTGTGGAAGTGGAAGGAATGGTTGATGCTAGGGAGAAAACCTGGCACTTTTTTCTTAGTGTATATTCAGTTGTCAGTAAAGCAAAACCCCATAAAACCTATGAATTTTGGGTTTTGACAGGGTACAGGCTTATATGCACTGTGTAAATTGATTTAATATTTTTTTAATTGACATGTTTTACATGTCTACTTTCAGTATTCTTCACACTGTAAAAACAGCATAAATCTTTGGTGTAATTGACATGGTCTTACATGAAAATAACTGTAAGAGATAGTCATACTAAAAATGAGAGTAGCAGTGGATTTGAACAGGAAGAGAGTAATGATTGTACAGGCTTCAGAAAAAGGTGTTATACAGGTAGGCAAACCCTCCTGGTTTGCATTGCAAAGCTAAGTTGGTGACGAAAAAAGAGAAGGTGAATAGATACAAGTAAAATACACAAAGATGTGAAGTTATGAGCCATGAAACGTAAATTGTTGAGACAAAGCTGAAGCTTGTGGAGCAATGATATTTAGGGATTTTACTGGCAGAGTTTTAGACCAAAAAGCATTGAGGGGTCAGAATGGGAGAGGGAACCTGGAGCTGAGATCTTGAACGTAGCAAGTAAAGTTATTTTGAGAGAAGCAGCAGCATATGGTTATGCTGAGCAAGAGAAAGTATGGAATAGTTTGAGATGAATTCTGTGCTTTAAGCTGTAACAACTTCACTAGTTGTAATCAGACAGGAGGAGTGGAGTAGAATTACGTAGGAAGTAGGATAAAGTGGGGTTTCGGTCTAAGTGTAACTCAGTACCTAGTCCTTCCAGAACATACAGTAGACTGGCCAACAGGCTGAGCATTAGGCTTGGAATCTGGGAGGCATTTGTATCATAAAATGCTACATTGTTTTTAAAATAGCAGAATTGTGGGGTGTTTGGTCAAGTACTGTCAGGTGTTTTTCTGAAACAAAGTTTAGCTTGCTGATTAAATGATGTATAAATCAAGTGTTCCCTTTTAGTGATCAGTTTTCCATTTCTTTTCATTGCAGTCTGAAATTGGATTTGGAAAAATGGAAACCTATATCAAGTTAGAAAAGCTTGGAGAGGTATGTATAGTTTTCTTTTGAAACAATTACTGCTTTGATGACAACATCTTGTGTAAAATTTTACGTAAATGTTAACTGAAAATCTCCATATCCTTCAAAATACCCACTGAATTTGTCTTTTCAGTAAACCAAACACAACATGTGTAACAATGTTACAACCACACAAAAGTTCTATGCCTATATAGTAAGCAAATAAAAAAAAAAAGGGCAGGAAAACCATCACTGAGCTGAGGAAGAGCAAGACTCCAATAGCAAATGATCTGTGACTGTCTTACCTAGGCTGGATTTGTATGCAGACAGACAAAATTATTCTGTCAATAATAAAACTAGTTCAGTCTGGTGTCCTCCTGCCGTGATTTAGGTGTTAGGGAATGACAAGAAGTCAGCGCTTGCAGGGAGCGGGCAGCAGCTGCGCACGTTCTGGTGGAGAAGCCTGCGCTGGGTGGGCAGCCAGTCGGGTCCTGCCCCATGAGGTACCTGACACTGAGTTTGCCTTTCCTTCTGGGAGGGCAGCAGTACGGCTTTCTACCTCCACTCAGCCTCTGACTTCCAGAGAAATGGTAGAATTCAGGGGGAGCCAGGTGTCAGTCTTGTCCAGTTTGATTGAGGTTGGCCAACGGCATCAAAAATGGACAAGGAGCACTGGAATGGGACACACTGAACATTGCAGGAGGGAGCAGGGGTGGTCAGCATCTCTGCTGTGAAGGTTGCAGCCAGTCCTCCATTTGCAATGTTTCAAACACATTTATTTTTTTATTTTGCCTATAGTACTTGTTAGATGGATCACTAGACATGACATAACATTGTGTATCTTTGGAGGAATGTTAATCTAGTTGCTATCAAGTCATAGTTGCAGGTGTACATCACCTCACTTGCTTACACAGTGTAGTGGACGACGCCAGGTATGCACTGTAACCCAGGGCAGTTTCTGTGACTTCTGTTGCTTCCTCTTTGCAATTGCTGGGATTAGTTGTACCTACTTGCTGTTTTGTCAGAATTTCTTGTCCTTATGTAACATGCCATGAGTGTTTTGAATCTCTTCCTGTTTAAGAAAAAACAAAACAACAAAAAAAAATGAGAAAGATAAGCTTCATAAAAGTCACTGTTCTTTATGTCAACCAAAATTAAACTTTGACAACTCCCCCCCCCCACCCCCAAAAAAATAAAAATTCTCATGTAAAACGTAACAAAGACAAGAAGCTGTCAAAAGGAGTTATATGTTTTCATAAAAGTAATGGAAGAGTATGTCTGCAGCCTTCAGAAACATAACTGCAGCGTAGTGTAGAGATACCTGAGCTAGTTTTAATCAAATAGAGACTTTCAAGAGGGTAAATGATCCCAGCAGTGAACTTAGTGGACTTAATGCTACCTGATCTGACTTCTTTGACAGCTATCTGATGTATAGCTTTCAATGTAATTTTCAGAGTTGTTAAGCATACACATCCCTTGTGTCCTCTCTGTGTTCAGACCTGCGCTTACAAAATATTTGTGTAGTTTTACATATATCAAAAGAAGACAATGTAAACATTATTCATATCCAAAATGAAACCTATTAGAAACTCAGACAGAAGTTTATAATTTCTTTTTTAACTGATCTTTCAATGAAGGAACAACTTGTAAGAGTTTCCTTCTTTTTCCTTTTCCATTTTGTAGGGTACTTACGCAACAGTTTATAAGGGGAGAAGTAAATTGACAGAGAACCTGGTAGCTCTGAAAGAAATCCGCCTGGAACATGAAGAGGGAGCACCATGCACAGCCATAAGAGAAGGTGATAACTTCCTTCTTAGAATTTCAGATACTTCTGGCTTTCTTTTTGACCAAAGTACTGTTGGTACTTGGAAAAACATAGGTTACGTGGGAGATTAATGACATTGGTATTAGTTTTGATGAGGAAAATTTTAGTCTAGACATACTCAAGAGTTAGCGTTTCAAATTTATTTACATTATGGGGGGTGGTTGTGTTCTCAAATGCAGTGTTATAAATGGGTGACTTTATATACTGAATTAGACTATTACTAGTCAGTAACTTTCAGGGATTCAGGATACATTTTGCTAAATGACTACTTCTGCCTGAAATGTATAATTTAGAAAATACATATGGTTTGTTACTCAAATGTCTGTTTGGTGTTTTGATTAAATACCTTTCTTATTAACTTAATCTATATGAGTACTATGTTCTTAAAAATAGCTTTTTAATTTTTCGAAAAAATAAATAGTTTATACATATGAACTTGCTAGAAATGCATTTACTGCTTATGTTTTGCGTTTATTTTATACTTACAATTCTCTTTTGCAGTGTCATTATTAAAAGATCTGAAGCATGCAAATATTGTTACATTACACGATATTGTGCACACAGACAAGTCTTTGACTCTTGTTTTCGAATATCTGGTAAGTGCTTAAACAACTCGCAAACTTCACATTCGATTTATTGTTTCTAAGTAACACAGACATAAAAAAATTCTGTAGTGTTTTTAAAAATACTGGGACTGTTACAGTTTTCTTCTGCATGTAGACTCATTCAGCTGAAAGTGGGAAAAGTGTATTCAGTTCTGAAATTGCTGTAAATTAATAAATACTGTTCTGATCATTTCAAAGTTTCATTAATAGCAGTTAGTGGTGATCTACTTGTACCAAAATCGGTAACTGTAAAAAGGGATAATCATGCTATTGATCAAATGATGTATTTTTGTGTTACGGTGCAACTCTCACAAGTTAGCTAAGGAAAAAAGTATACTTCAAAGTAAACAACACATTCTGTGTTTTTGTAACAAACTTTTCAAGCAAGTGTCCATAACTACATATCTCACTTCCTGCATTACAGAATCCTCACTTTCTCACTGAAGCTTTGCCTGGTGATCTTTTTGTATATATAGTATATATATGTATATACACACAAATATAAGCGTAGTATATATGTACAGATACAAGTGTAATAAGACGGATGAAGAAAAAATCCTTACTTCCAATGTAATTGGAGTATATAGGAGTTTCATAAAATACCGTTCCACACACAAGATGAAGGAGAAGGCAATAACAAATAATGTTGCCTGAGATGATGCAGCTTGCTGGAAAACATGGGTATTTATAACCTCTGGAAAGCCAGAGTTTTCTGCATGTTCAGGCTTTTGGGTTTTTTATCATTGAACATCTTCTGCAGGAAACTCAGTTCTCTGATGAATTATTTCACTTCTAACAATAAATAGTACTCTTGTAATCTGTTGTCCACAATTTTACTGAACAATGATGATGGTGTTTTGACAGGATAAGGATCTGAAGCAGTACATGGATGACTGTGGTAACATCATGAGCATGCACAATGTAAAGGTGAGTGTTTTTAGTGACAGTGACTATCTTCCAGCTTTCTCTGTTCCAGTAGTTTCAGAGAACGTAATAATCGGGTACTATATGGTTTAGGGCTTTTTTTAAAAAAAGAAATAAAATGAAGAAGCATCCTTTTTGACCTTAACTATGTTTGACATCAGATGGAGTCTTTCTTGATGGTTTTGATGGCTTTTAAGTGTTTAAAGCACTGAAAACAGGAGATAATACGACTTTATATGTTTTTATTCTCTTTGAAGTTATATATTTAAAATTAAAATTTCCTTAAAAATAATACATTCGTAACTCTTTTGGCCTCTTCTTATGCTTCCATTATTTTACACTCCTTTATTAACTCAAGTCAGTAGTTTGGTATATCCTCAAATAAAATTATATATGCACACTGAGGAAAATGTAGCCTCAATCATGAATGTGGGTTTGGATACCACTGCCTACCACACAAGTAAGAAATTATTAATACCTATTTAAGAATGAGTGATGCTCATCTTTCCATTAGTAATAAAATTGAATTTTTTTTTCTTTAAATTTTAATTGTGTGTTCCTTTTACCTGTGGCTGTGGCCAGGTCAGATGACTCAGTTTCCAGTCTGGCCTGCTGAAACTAACTCAGGTTCAAGTGTTACCTCTCTTGTAACAAGCAGGTTTTGATTTGGAAAACTGGAATAACTCTTTATATTCTTTAATACATACGGCTTCATAAACAAGATAGCAAACAAAGAACAATACTGTCTTGAAATGAGTGAAGTTGTCCGAGGAGGCTGGGTTACCAGTACCACCCTGCTGTGTTGCAGCCTGTGCTGGACTGTACCTTCAAAGCCTTTTCATTAAGCCTTACATAATTCACGTAAGGAATGTTATTTGTATGGTAGGTGTGTTTGAGAAATTCTTCCATGCCTCTTGACAAAAATTAACTTTAAGCTGTGATCCTAAAGAACAAAAAACCATGAGTGTGCACGCGTGGTAGGAAAATCACTTTTATTCTTACACAGTAGCACATGGCATAAATGTGGTTGACAACACAATGTACTAAATACTGTGAAGTGATGGGCTTTGTGTGCGTTCCAGTAGAGTTGTCATCCTTGTTTTTGGCTTAGTTGCATGTTGAGAAATCTGTTCTTAGTTGAATTGCATATGGGATTCAGTCTAGATATTGGTTACTGTTTGGATAGCTTTTTCTTTTATTCTGTTGTCACATTACAGTAAGTATCTCTAGGGAAAGGCATTTGCCCTTAACCTACTCTGTTGCTTCCTTTGAGAGTCTGCAAGAGGAAATTCTTTAATTTGTACCTACTTCAGAGAGACAACAAAAAACATAATTACGCTTGTGTTTTTAATTAACTATGAGTTAATAAATAGAGCTTTAAGCTTAACAAATACAAAGAAAAGCTGTAAGTGGGAACCTGACTCCTATAAGTGCAGTAATCTGAGCTAAGCAGAGGAACTGTTTTTCCTTGTTTGCCTATGGTTTAAGCCATGCCCTAAAAGCAGATTTATATGGTCAGTACCTTTGGCACTGGGAAACCAGAACAGCTGCTTCACTGTGGTAGCTGTAGGTGCTTACCTTACAATAACTGGGGGGGTTTGCGTCATTATTAACATTTGAGAGACCTCACTGTCATCACTCCCCTCACATTCCTCAGGTAATTTTAGTTTTTTGAGTTTTAACAAAATGAAGATGTATAAAGTAAAGATGTGTGTGATCTCTGCAGGTATTACTGTTTCAAACAAAATTTTGAGCTAATACATATCGTCCTGTGCATTTCCAAAAGGATCCCTGCCACAATTTCTGTAGCATGATCTGCTTTTCCTTCTTGACTAATCCTTGCAGTCCCGGTGTACACTAGAGATGGCTATCGATTTCCACAGCAGTCCCGTTAATATGACTTGGGACTGACTACCCCTGCAACAGTATGGACATGAGTAAATGAAACAAAGCTTGTTGCTTCTGATCTTCAAAAAAGAAAAGAAAGAAAGAAAAAAAAGTCGATCCCAATTCCTTTTTTCTAGAACAGATAAATCCCACGTAAGCAGACTGAGAACAGATGGATGTAACTACACCTGCTGTGTATTTGTCAAGTTTATAAAAAAGAATTTGGTGGTGTCACCTGGTACAAAAATAAACTGATGTGTTAGAAAAT
This sequence comes from Anarhynchus alexandrinus, assembly GCA_008711295.1. NCBI lineage: Eukaryota > Metazoa > Chordata > Aves > Charadriiformes > Charadriidae > Anarhynchus > Anarhynchus alexandrinus. Next base: position 2,390,190 of record VUYV01000041.1, read on the forward strand.
GATCATCTAAAAACATTCTAGTGTTTCTCCTCAAAAGTCCTGTTACATGCTGAATTTTTCACATTGGTAAACATTGCTTTCTGTAATGCTCTGTATTTTTTCATTGTACATTTGATCACCTGTACTGGCTGAGAACTGTTGGGTGATAAATGCCAGCAATGGCTACCCAGAAGTCCCACGTTCAAGATCAGACCCTTTATACATATAGAAACTGCAAAATAGTAGTTCTTAATCCAATGATAGAGTAAACTTGCTTGGCTGCCCTCTGCTAAACCTTTCTTCATCCCTTACTACGTTTACGTCTATATATGTGCAGCAACAATATGCATGACTGAAGTTGCTTGCTTGGCTTGCTGTTCCAAAGGACTAAAATAAACCTGTGGGTGTCAAGGTGAGGGGATGAATATAAATTCCAGAGGCAGTTGGGCTGTTTTAGTAGTCCTCATTTCCCCATTTCTCTATGTTTTGTGAGCTTGTGAATCCAAGTGTGTTTTTCCATTAGCATGCCAAAATGTTCTTTACATAGTTTTGCACAATTGGATCGAAAGGATGCTGAGCTGCGTTTTCAGAAAGGATTCTGTGACGGAAGGGAACTTGAGTGTAGTCAGAGACAATTACCTTTGAAGACATTAGTGTGGGGAAGTGCATTGGTAAATGCTTACTTAAAAATAAATAGCCCTGTGGTTCTCTTCAGTTAAGCAGAACAAATTACTTTTAAAATCTTTGTTGTAAAGTATCATGTTAAAGCAGTGCATTAGCATAAAGGGATTTTAAATCTGTAAACAATAATGAAGATATTCAGAATGTGTTCATATGGAAAAGTAAGTTACTTTTTGAGTATTTTTGTCCTGCTTACGATACAGAGACTTAACTCTACAGTGCCCAAATGGGCTGTTATAGTCGTGTAATCTATAGATTAACATTTTTAGTCTAATTTATATAAATGTTCTCTTTTGTAGCTATTTTTATACCAGATTCTTCGTGGTTTGGCATACTGTCATAGGAGAAAGGTATTACATCGAGATCTGAAGCCACAAAATCTACTAATTAATGAGAAAGGAGAACTGAAGCTCGCAGACTTTGGTATGGCTTGAAATTATTCTGTGACAAATATTTTCTTCACTCAGCAAAAAAGCAACATCTTTCCTTATAAAGGAAAGATGAGAACCTCGGGTCTGTAGTGAATTCGTGCGTTCTCAGATGGAAAATGAAAGTCCGCCTTTTACAGGATATTAGTAATCAATGTACTGTATTTATAGGTAGTACTGTCACTTGACTTGTGGTTCGAAAGTAGTCCTACAGCTTCCTTTGAAATCAGCACTTGGTCAAATCGTTAAGGTGGAGCTCAGATTGCTTTTCTTAACACTCCGGAGTCACTCCAAAGGAGAATAACCATGATGGTAGAGAGAAAGAGTCTGTCCACATGCTAAATTGTCAGGTGTTACTCCATCACTAATACACCAAGTTCCTTTGGGGTTTGAAGTAAAGTGGAACATTCGCAGTTTCCTGTTATCTTCTGTGTCAGGAAGGTCCTTTGAATGTTGTGCTACCACTGGTTTTTCCCCTTGTGCGTGAGTGAAACTTGCTCAGAAGATTGCCTCTGACACGATACACCTAAATTTTATTGAACATATTACTGATGAACTGACAATGTTAGGGTGGAAAATCCCTGCTGATCCAACACTGATTTGGTCTGTTTCCAATATTTCATTATTCATTTGTTGCCTCTTGCAATGTAATTCTCAAATGGCAATAGTGCGGAAGGGTTTTCACAGGTGGGAGGTGTCATGTTGATCTAATGCTTTGTGGTTTAATGAAATTTATAGGGTTACTCCAGGTTTTGATCTGTTTACCTGCTTCTATACTTAAAAATGCTAATCATGAGATTGCTGTGAATACTAAGAGGCAAATCACAAGTTGTACAAATGTATTTATTAGGGCTTTTTAATAAACATTAAGGGAAGGTATTTAGCAAGTATAAGGTTGATTTAGCTCTTAAATTCTTTGTCAATTTCATGCAAAAAAGATATTTCAGCAATCTGCACATGACTCTATTTCCCTTTTTATCAAGGATTGGCTAGAGCGAAGTCTGTTCCTACAAAGACCTATTCCAATGAAGTTGTCACGTTATGGTACAGACCACCTGATGTTCTCCTCGGATCTTCAGAGTATTCAACTCAAATTGACATGTGGTTTGTATAGCTTTGACTAATTTAAATTTTTGTTCTCAGTCAAGTTGAAGAAACATCAATTCTTTATTATTACATAGTATCATTCAAATACCCTGTGAATTTTTGAAGGCTACAACTGAGTTAAATTTTCAGAGAAAGGATTTGCAGACAGGGAAGATGCTTTTACTTCTCTGTGAAAACGCAGAGAACTTTTTTATTGCTTAAAGTAAGCAGGCATTAGGCCCCCAGTGTTAGGGGAAAAAACCCAACATGTTCTCCTAATAACATGATATTTTACTATAAACTTTAATATAATTGATAAACTTGACATCTGAAGGAAGAGGATATAATACAGCTGTGACATAGGTTTTGTTTAGTCTTTGACAGTTCTTTTATTGCTGTATATCTTTCAAAACAATATTTTTAATAGCAGCATGTGGCTAACAACTAATTTAATAATTTGTTTTAATTGAAGAGAAATCACAGAAGTCTTTAAGAGCTGAAAGCTTAAATTGTTGGGTTGTTTCTGATTTATCTTTTTCTCTGTTTTTGTAAAGGGGTGTTGGTTGCATATTTTTTGAAATGGCATCAGGAAGGCCTCTTTTTCCTGGTTCGACTGTTGAAGATGAACTGCACTTAATTTTCAGACTTCTGGGTAAATGGATACTTTTAGCAGTAATGTTAATGCTATATGTATGTTCTTCTAAAGACTTTTTCCACGAGAACTGTAGATCTTTATCTATAAACAATGATATGTTATATTTCATTGTAATTAAGGTGAACGAGCGTACTCTTGACAAAAAATGGTTGAGCTGAGTGCACAACTGAGTTTATACAACATAGATTCATTGACCGATTATTTTTTTCCTTTCTTTCCTGTTTAAATACTTATGTATGTCAAAGTTGTTTCTTTACATTTTTTTAAGTTGAATTTGTTGCTTTTTTTAAATGCAGGAACCCCATGCCAGGAAACATGGCCAGGCATTTCTTCCAGTGATGAATTTAGAAACTACAACTTTCCTAAGTATAAACCACAACCCCTCATCAACCATGCACCAAGGTACTTTGTGTTTTATTAATAGAAATATGCATCCCTGTGGCTTTGCATATTTGCAAATGTGAACATTTTTCCAAGTACGGTTTGCTGCTGAATGCTGGAAGACTACAGATCAGTTGTGTTATTGTGGGCAGATAGTAATGCAAAGCATAATCCTGGTGCTATGTGATTACTTTGTCTAATATTATTCAAGGTACCACAGCTCCATAATGACCTATAGAACTATAAACTACGATTAATAATTACTGCATAGTAGCAGTATTCACACAGCGCTTTGTAAATAACCCAAATTCTCTTCTGTTGTGTAATAGCCTCATTGTTAAAATGGCAAGCTTTCCTTGACCAGTCTCTTGAAATTATTCAAGAGGAATTTGAAGGGTCTGCACAGTTGTCATAAATAAACTTTATACTACCACATTTTTTTATCGACCCTGAAGAAAAAGATCTGACATTGTGTCCTTCTAGTGAATGAGTGGTGTTAGGCTTTAAAAAAAAAAAAGTTTTTTTGCTAAAAGAAATGATCCAGGTCAACCTAGTAAATCACAATGCAAAGCTCAGGTTTTGTCTGTCCCCAATGTTTTTGAAATAGTCTTGTTCTGAGATATTGACACTTGTATGTATATACATTAACATGCTCAAAGGTTTTTAGGTGAAAGTATTTCCATGTTTAAATTGAATTTTCAGGTTTGATACCGTTTAATGAAGTCAGTTCATATGCAGTTTTGCTTTTGTAAATAGAGTTCAATAACAGTTTTAAAATTTTTAACTGTTTTTAATTTTTATTTTTAGGCTAGACACAGAAGGAATTGAATTGATAGCGAAGTTCCTTCAAGTAAGATGTGTTTTGTGGCTTTACTTTATAAAAGTGCAAGTTTAGCATTTTAAAATACTATTTACAAAATATATTAGAAGCTATAGTATCTGTTAGATCTATTTCAAAGTGGAATAGGCAGCTGAGTCTGTAGTGGATGATGGGTTTGGGAAGAATGACAGTTTGGGGAAGCCTATGTACTGTAAGAATTTTAAACCTGATGTTTAATTTTTATTTTTATTTTTTGCCAGAACTGATTTCTTCTCTTACTACTTTTTGTAAAAATCGAATTGATTGTATGTTAGCAATTCCCTGAAAAAACTAAATCTTTTGTTAAATACTGTATTAAAACAGAACTTTTAAATACAAATACTAAATTTCTGTAACGTTGAACTTAGTAACAGCTTCTCTAGTAGTAAGCTAAGGTGGAATATTACTCTTTGGTCTTGCAAACTGTACTCAAAAGGTGAAGTGGTATGTGGTTTTAATCTTCTAACCTATATTAAAAATGAGCCAGGAGCAAGAAGAGGGGAAGCAAGATGGAAGGCCAACTCTTAAGTCTTTGAGTAGGTGCAGAAGCACTGTAACTGCACGGTGTTGAAAATTCTTAGTACATAAGGTGGAGCGCAGTTACTCTGCTCTGCAGCTTATGATTTAAATTCTACATCAGGTCTCCATCTATTTACACGTTGTGTCAGAACAGTACTTGCAGTCCTTGTTTGTACTTTGTTCGTATTTGTATATGGCTTTTTAAATGTCTGCATTGTTGTCCAAATATCCACATAGGCCAAGCAGGAGACATTTGAGCACAGGTTGAAGACCATGTTGTCTGAAGTTCCATTTTATGCAAAACACTGCAGCGTAGTCCATTGAATTAGAAAACTTCTGTGATCTCATGTAATAGCATTTCCTTGCAATTTAATACCAGAACATAAGGTAGACAGAAGTCTGTCATCTAATCATTGTTAGATCTAAAAATAAAGATGAAATATATTTTTGACTTGCATCCATTTACAATAGTTATTTTGACTATTTTAGCAATCTTGTTATATGTTGATAATACTGACTTAGCTAACATATGTTGGATTTTCATGTGTGAAATAAAAGTAGTGAAAACAAATTTGTCCTAGTGAGTTGGTGGGAAATATTGAGCAAGTAGAACTCAGTTTCTCCCTTTGATGAAATCACTTGATGCAAAGAGTTTTTTAATGAAAACCAACACGCTTGTATCCTTTTATGTTAATAGTATGAATCGAAGAAGAGAATTTCAGCAGAAGAGGCCATGAAACATGCATACTTCAGAAGTCTTGGAACAAGAATACACACTTTGCCTGAAAGTAAGAGGAGTAGTAAAGTAGCAGAGTATTGTTGAGATAGTACATTCGCTTAAGGAAAAACTCTCGAAACTAATCTATTAAAGAAGTCTGGTATATACTGACTTAAATGTTTGAGAGTAGGAAACATTTTTTTTTTATCTAAACTGTGTAATTAAGAATAAAACTTTGTTCAGTAAAGCGTAGTTATGTTTGGATATGAATTCATTTCTTTGTTACATTCCAGGTGTTTCAATATTCAGTCTAAAAGAGATTCAGCTGCAAAAAGACCCTGGCTTTCGAAATTCCACTTACCCAGAGACAGGTACATAAAGCTTAAGATTTTCTCATATGTGGAAACGGAATGCTGTGCTAGAGACACTGAAAAATACTTTGTTAAATTGGTCTGTGTGAATGTACTTAAACAGATAGCAGGAATGATTTGCTCAGATTCCTGTAGACACATAAAAGCTAAATGCTCAGAAGGAGGTGAGTTTTACTAGGGATGGGCAGAGGGACTGTTAATATGAGAAAGTCTTGGCGTTTCAAACCATTATTGTGTGGGTTTTGAATGGTGGCAAAGTTAAAAAAAAAAAGACGCAACAAGTGCAGTTAAACGAAAGACGCTGATATTGGTTTAAACGCAGAGAAAGGCTATTCTCTCGAAATAAGAAGACAAAAAGTGTAGGTCGTAGTCAATACTCTGTTGTGCGAATGCTTCGGTTTCTTACCGTGGTCCGTGTTCTGTTGTAGGACATGGGAAGAACAGAAGGCAGAGCATGCTTTTTTAAAGTGGGCGACGCAGAGTCGAGCCCGAGCCTATCCTATCATTCGAGGACTCGGATCTGAAGGCAGTGCTCTCTGTTGGTGGACTTGGAATCGCAGTTTGTCTACACTGTCCTCTTCACAGTGGAGTCTTTTTATTTCCAACCTGCAGATTATGTTTTTATATTTGTTGTCACAGTGTGACAATTTTTTGTACAGTTGGTTTTAAGGTCTCCTCTGCCACTAGAGCCAGTAGGTTACAGCTGTTGATGTAACTGTAGCTGCAATTTTTGTGCAGGACTGAGAAACACAGTGCATTATTTATTGCGGAATCATTGCTGCTAAATAACTACTGTCTGTATAGTTAACACAACAGTTCCATGCCTGAAGAAGTTGCAATGGCTTTATAATATGTGAATGCATCTGTTTCTCTTCATAAAATGTTCTACTGCTGCGGGGTTTTTTTTGTATTTCTTAACTGCAGTGTTTCCTGGAATGTAAACATAGCTTTGCTTGGCTATAGGTGAACCATCTTTAATGCTCTAAGTTCATGGCACTTAATTCCTTATTTAACATTGGAAGTATGTGTTGAAATAGTTGAACAATTATAATGCATATTATGTTTTTGAAAAGCACATGGTGTGAAAGTTGATTCAAACAAGTGAACAGTAACTATTATTTGCTCTCAGATCCTACGTTAGTTATTGATAAATTAGAGCATGGAGACTGGATGTTAAATTTTGTCAGGCTTACTCCAGCATCAGATATTTGCACATTGTTGTGCACATGGGGCCTGCAGAAGCAATGACTTTTTTACCTTGTTTTTAACTTAGAAATACAAACAGTAAAAAGCTGATTCATATACGTTGGACCCTGGCTTACTTTTGAAGTTTAGAATCTTTTCATTACAGAGGAACAGGACAACTAATTACAAGAACATGGGAATAATGCCACGCTTTTCCCACCTTGTTGCTCTCCCATTTGTGCATTACTCACTTGAAATCAACTGGAAAGATGCAAGTTTGTACTTGACGAGAACTCGCTATGCTACAGAGCTTTTACAATGGGAACTTAGAGAGTTTTTCAGATCTTAGATGTTATCTGTTTACCAGAGATAGTAAACCTGTTACTACTATGCTTATGCATCTCAGTGAGTATCATAAGTACACCCTTGGTGATGGTTACAGTATTTTTAAGCATTTGTGTTCACCTTTATGAACTTATTTGTTTAGTGCATCTTAAAGAGACTGTAAATCTTTATTGGTATATTTTGAAATGGTCATGTAAATCTTTGGCTGGTATATCATGAAATTAGTCATAGGTAACTTAATTTTTCCTGACATTCACTGTAAAACATTCAGGGGTCCTACCATTTCTGTTCAGGAAATCTTGTAGTTTATTGTTATTTAACAGTATTAAGTGAATTTTTGTATATTTCATTTTAACTTTATTTGTGAATAGTGATTGTGGCATGTTTGGGGGTGTTTTATTAATATTTCATTGATACTGGTAAATTTGAATTGGGATTTTTTTTTTTATTTTCCAGAAGAGAGAAATTCATGTGTAATGGTGACTATTGGACCACTACTGCTTTTCAGCATTTGTAAACCGGTTTTACGTTAAATCTTGTAGACCTAACAAACTGCTGTTATTTCTAACTGACCGACCTGTATTAATATTGTACTTTTGAAAGTATAAATATTATGTGGAATTCTTTGGTTTTGTTTTGAAATTTATAATAACAAAGGCCCTGTGTTGTTAAAAATACAGACTAAGTGAACTTGCGGTTCTTGGGGCATTGTTGGAAACGTTTAGTTAGATCTGTGTGTTGTGGGAGTCATCAGTTTGAACTTTGGCCGCTTACTAATTCGTGCATCGCAGAAGTAGTGGCAGTGACAAGTAATATGGCTCATCCGCGACTGAGGCCGTTCAGGATCTTGTCGTAAACGCGGTCCGCGGTCTAATTATCGGCAAGCAAGTCCTGCATGTCACACGGTCTCAGAAGTCTTGTCTAGGTCTAGGGGCGTAATCCGCATCTCGGATACGTGCGTGGGTCTCCCACTGGTGCCAGCGGGAGCGTTACGTGTGTGTCAGAGGCAGATTTGGCACTGATGAAAAAACCTTTGTCCTGAAATAGTTGTTATATATTTTTTTATAGTTGCTATGGATCTGATCTAGATTTTATACTGATTAACTTTGTAGGAAATACGTTGTAGACGTGATGGTGTTGAAGAAAGAAGTATCAGAAAAACATCTCCTTTTTTTACAAAAGTAGTGAAGATATAGAGTAAATGTTCACTGTGGATAAATGTGGGATTTAGTATTTCTAGAACAGTAATATTTTATAGGTCATAAAAGAACAAGTAATGTGACACTAATGAGTAAAGGACTTAAAGGTTTAACTGTTAAAATGAAGTGCATTAAAACGTTTAGAAAGGGATCAGCTGCAGCTAACAAAAGGAGGTTTCCATTTTAAGTAGGAATTCAGCTTTTTTGTTACAGATGAGAAGATCTTCCAAAACAATTAAGCATTCTGTTTATTACAAAGACGTTTTTTCTAAGGACCTCCAAGTGAATTGGTTTTCTTCATTAGGAGGTAGCTTTAAGGCATGGGTTTCTTAAGAAACTTGGCATCTGTGGTCAAGCCAGTTTCTTTTTTTTTTTTTTTTTTTTTTTTTAATTGTCAATAATTGGAATTCCTGCATCAGCAGAGACAGTTCTGTGGCAGTTGCCCGTTTGGGGCAGTAGTCAGCGAGTCTGAAGTTGCTGGGCATTTCTCTGATATCCTTTTCGTGCAATTCAGTGTTCTGCCTCCTGTCTGACAGCATCAGGCACTGCAGACGTGGTTTCACTGTCCCCAAGAACTGTTGGGAGTGTTGGCCTTTTTGGGAGAAGACCTCAACCGTGACGAAAACCAAGCAGATAGGCGCTAAAAAATGGATGACTTTCAAGATTAGGTATGACAGCTTTAAGAAATGTTGCTGATTTTAAGTAGTTCTTTTTAGAAGGTACCTGGTGTATCCCATCTACCCCAGGGTAGGAATGCCAAGGCGCGTGTACAGGTGCGTGGAGGACTAAGGTGGGCTTGAAGGCAGGAAGGAGGCAGGTGGCAGTGAGGTTGCGTGCACATGCAGGTGGAGGTTGAAGGGGAGAGAGAGGGTGGGTGGAGGACGGGGATTCGCAGGGCAGGAGAGAGTGGGAGATGGAAGGGGCGAAGCAGCTGCTCAGCAATGCTCCAGTGGAACGCGCATCTCAACACAGCTGTGTTTTCTTTTTGTGCTGCTTTACCACAGCATTAAGTAGCCAGAGTGTATCCCTGAATTGGGCAATAAAAGTTAAAAATAAACAGTTATTAAAGACTCGACATACTTTGTATTTGCAAATCATTTGAAAAACTGCAAGGTGGCGTTCTTTGGGCTCCTTGCTTGTTTGCGCATGAGTTTGTCAATTTAATAAAGGTACATTGTGTCTGGTTTGCAATGTTAAGACGGAATTAAGGTTAAGAATACATTCAGTTATTGAGGACAAAATATATGAAAGGTATGTTGTAAATATCCCCAAGCTAAGTATTATAAACCCAGGAAATACCCAGAATTAAGGTCAGAGTTGAAAGAAGTCCAAACAAATTAGGGTATGGAAATGCATGGCTGTAGCCTATAGTGACAGTGAAGAAAAATTAGAATATACCTTGTCTGTGACAACACGTGGTCACAGACATTTGGTTATTTTATCTGATCACTGAGAGGCAGAGTTGAAATCATTTGTGTACCTTGTTAGCACATTTCCGTACCTTTTTTTTCCCATTCAGTACTGTTTGGTTTAGAAAGAAAGGCAACATTTCTATGAAATTTCTTAAATTTTGGGAGGAACTTGATTGCTTACTTTTTACAGATTTATTCCTTCCACCACCACCCTACCCTCTTCTCCCCCCGGTTTCAGAGCCTGGGCTGTTAGAGACTGAATTCGGCTGTTTGGCCTGTATGTGGGTCAGCAACATCCACGTATCTCACCAACATCCATGTCAGACCCAATGTAAGAGACTGACAAGATAAGAAGTATCGATTATAAAACATAAAGGAAGCACCGTACAGGTGTTTAGCTAATCAGTGTGTCGTAAAGTAACCTCTGGCTGTAGAGGTAGGATGACGTTGAAAAGTGTAAACGCCAAGCAGGCACGTGGACTTTGTAATTCCTACCATACCGCCTTTCCATCTGTGGAGAAAACACACTCTTGTTCTAAGCCACAGTGGAAATTTGTGTTGTCAGAACTGGGATTAAGAGTTTAGCTATTCTAGATTATGGGTTTTTTTCATCTTTTGTGTGTGATTTTTCGCTGGGCTGTACTGCGCCTCCCTCGTTAACTGAAAGAAAAAAATTGATGTCAGTGGAAAAATGTGTACGGTACAATTTTCCATTATTTTCACGTTTTCTAAAATCCCTTAACTCATTTAAGTTCTGTAATTTTTGAGCCAACTTAAAGTGTGAGTGCACACATATGTTGTAAATAACTGCTTAATTTATTGTCCTGGCTGCATCCTCCAGAATCACTTAAGAAGCAGGGCTGCCTGAGCAGATCGCTTTTATGGCCCTAATGAAGTACGAGTCTTGTTCGGCTCCAGTGCCATACCTTGAAACACATTTTTCCCCAGAGAGCTGTGAAGTTCCTTCATTTGCTGCAGTGAGATCTTTTTGCTGATGGAAATGCCATCGCTGCGGATTGTGAACAGGGGAGAATGTTCTTCCCTATCCCCTCTCCAACATGCCCCTGCAGAACACCTCCCTCCAGGCCCTACGTGGCAGCCTCAGCGCTGCCTGCTCCTCCTCCTTCACACCCCGAGCTTGGTTCTTTTCCAGACACTTTTGTTCCCCTCTTCCATGTCCTTTTCCTTAATTTGCAGGAGGCAGCAGCTGGCCTGAAGCCATGGTAGGAATAGTTAAGGTTGCGTTTATCCATTCGCACTTCTTGCAGAGTGAACGTGAACCGATGGGAATCTTTGAAGGAAAAAAAAACCCAACATATCCTGGAGTCCTCTAGGATGCTTTTCTACAAATATTGCCCCCTCACACCCACGGTGGGCCATGATGCTGATTGCTCCGGAGTCCTTGCCTGAGGTTCATTCTTCTTTTTTCATTTAAATAAATTTATACTCCTCCTCGCTAACGCCGTCAATCTCTTTGCCCTCAAGAAATAGGTTTGTACTCCATTTGTGTAGGCAGAGCACTCGCGTGTTAATTGGTAAGAGCAGTTACAGTTTGGGGCTAAAAGGGATTTCAAAAGTTGTGGTTTTCTGATGCCTTCCTAGAGGTATTCTTAAATGTGAGTGACCTGTGTTTGTTTACCCTATGGGATATAGAGACAGTCTGAAGATCAGAAGGGAACAGTGATGCCTTTACATAAAAGACTACCTGTAGTTACTATGCCTTTTCTAAATTAATTTGGTGGTCATGATGGCTTCTAAAGATGCTTCCTATAGGCACGAGGCCATGCAGCCTCTTAATGTATAGACTTATTCTGTTAAATGCTATAGTCTGTTTTAAAGGACTGTCTCCCCTTTAAACAGTCATCTTGTTGACAATTCATTATTTCTTCAGTAGGTATCTCCAGATTGGCAAGTGCCTGTCTGATGAGACTGGTTTTCTTCAGACAAAACAAATTGTTCTTTGTTGACGTAATGGACGTGTGTCAAATTCTCTCTCTGTAGTTGGTTATCACCCATCACTCTTTTCCCCACCTTCAAAGTTTTCTTTAGAACTGATTCCACTCCCCTGTGCCAGGGCAGAAGATGTGTGCAGTCTCTTGGCAAAGCTGCCCGGTAGCTGTGGCCCTACTGGTGGATACTTGCTTTTCTGAAAAAACAAGGGAAAGGTAAGCCAAAAATAGCCTGATGGTGCAGCCAGACTATAGAATATTAAAAACTTTTTGTATTGCTGAAGCATGAATAAAGTGTAAATCCATCCAAAAAATCCCTCAAGTATGATCAAATTGCAATTACTACCAAGAATACTGAAGAGAAGAGAATAGAATAACTCCAGGTTTGTTCCCTGGGATTGTCGTCTTGGAGCTCTCCACCCTGCGAAAATATTGACGCTTCCACAGTATTTATCTTACAAACATTTATTTGCTTTTTCTCTACAGATAAAAAGATACCTGTTAATAAAATTCAATAGAAAATTACTGATAGAATGTTTTCTTTGAAGCATAAGGCGTAATAATCTAGTGGTTTAGGTAAGTGTTAAGACTTGAGAGGCTGGACTTTATTTGGATAAATTCTTCCCTGTAGGAAGAATTTTAGTTCCACGCAATTGACCAATTTGGAAGGCAGATTTCATTTTGACAACTTTTTTTCTTTTTTTTTTTTTTTGACTGAACAGTCAAGTAGCAAAAGAAGATGTGTTCTGTTGCTATTTTTTATTCTCTCGAAGATGAGACGACAGCACTTCTTTCTTGTTTCTGGGTGTCTTCCCTTAAGTTTTACTGCATTTTCTCGGATCCTTTACAGTAATTTGTTGAAACAGATTTTTGTCCCAAAATTGCCATTTTTTTTTTGCTGTCTTTAAAAGAAAAACAAAGTCACTTAAGGGGCAGGAGGGTGGGAAGGGAGGTGTGGGGGTGTGTGTTGAGGTGCATGGAGCCTTTTGAAAAGCAAAAAGTCTGCCTTTAATAAGGTGAATAGTTAATAGCAAAACTTTGGAAGAGACAAAGTCGTGAGACTCTGGATGCTTGTTCTTTTAAGAATCTCTTCTCTGTCACAGACTCCCTCCTCTCACGTTCATCTGGGGTTTTGCAGTGTCATATTCAGTACCTCGTACTAAGTCAAAGACCAAATTTTCACGAGTATCTACCTTTACTTTTTAAACTCGTAGTGAGAAACACGTCATCTCTGTGCCTTGCTTTCCCATTAGCTGTGCTGGCCTATACAAGGCGAGACTTTACTGAAGTAGGCATTCATACTTACTTAAAAATGAGATGAGAGTTGGCTCTCGAGTGTGAATAATTGCTTCTGTGTAACTGAGTTACTGAAAAATATTCCGTGTACCTGGGAGGGATCCATTGAAAAAGAAATGTTTGACCTGCGAGCCCTTGAGATCTAATCTGCAATAGACTAGTCAGTCCCATCAGGCGTCCCGTGCTGCCTTTTCTTCCAGCCCATTCTGATTTTACTTAGTATAAAATTTCCCTTCGCTCCTGAATTTGGCATAGGTTCACCTTCTGATGTTGAGTCCGCAGGGTGGTACCTCTTGGCGCTATTAAACGCTGAATCAAGCGAATGATTTCCCATGTGTTTCATTCTTTTTCCTTATGTCTTGCCCCTAATTGCTGTGTTTATCAGCACTGGTACTTCATACAGATACGGCGGTTTTCTATCCCGTTAATTACCGCGAGTGAAACTGAGGAGTCATTTTTGGTTGTGCAATCCGGGAGCCTGAGGAAAATTCCTGCTGTCTTTTGTCAGACTACCTCTGCCCCAAAAATGGCTTTTCAACATCAGAAGCGCATTAATAAAATGTTTATTTAGCACCTTTCAGGTTGAAGGATCCAAAAGCACTTTACAATTAACTACACACACATCACTGAAATGCATCCAAACAGAACATCAACAGACAACTCACTGCATAAATTTAAAAAAAAAAAACGGACTTTTGACCAGCCGCTTGGCCAGAAAGCAAAGTAGAAGCTCTAATGACCTGTAGCAAACAGGATTCTGATTTTGGTTTGGTTTTTGAAGGTCTCATCTGAAAAAACCTACGTGGTAAAGCTGCGTTCAACCCAATTTAGCCACCTCAGAAAACTGAAGATTTGCATCAACCCTGCCAAGATTAGAATCTGTGGTGCCAGGGAGTCTGGCCTAATCCTAACCTGACATTTAGATGACTAAGCCATCACCTGAAGGTAGAGGACATACCCAGTAAGTTCAAGTTGCAAGTATATAGTAACACAGTGCTGGTTTTTAATCCAGAATTCAGATGTTTATACATAAACATCCCACATGTACAGTATGCCTCTTGACAAGCACCAGGCATTAATTTTACAGTCCTGTAACTTTTCCAGCTTTGGGGGAAGGGGAAATGCGACTTTCTGAGCTTTAGTAGCTCGAATAATCTTTCCAGGGAAATAGTAGAAGGCACTTGGCACGACTGAACAAAGCACCTGGAAATTCTCTATCGGGAATGATCCTCATTCCCTGGGAGGACAGAGATACCTGCAGTCTTTCCAGCTGTAATGTTGACAGTTCGTAAGAAGTATAGGCCAGATACATTCTGAGCAATGTCTCCTTTTCTACAGAAGTATTCTCAAATGCTGGAAATGCCTCACGAATATACACAGCCCCGTTCCTCCCTGTTGCGACTCCACAGAAGAACTTGGGCGTAAATGTGGCTTTGTTACTCCTAAATGCATCTCCTGGCTGTAACGTTGATTACGTTTTTCACTTCAGCAAAGAAAAATTATAAGGCTATTTTTATACAATTTGAAAGCACTTAATACAAAGTTACATGAATACACTGCATCATATGGCCTATCCGTGGAGAAAATACTGAAATACTACCATAGGGCTGTTCAATACTAGTTTTGTCTTTCAACTTTTTATCTTAATACTAGAAAATATATAAATCATTTACATGACATTATGCAAAAGAAGGCACAGCCGGTTATAGTTTACACAAGCACAGTGCATAATATGCAGAAAAAGGGGTTAAAAAGAAGCTTCACATCCTTATTAGATACATTGTTGCAATCCATTAAGAAAAGTACTTCATCAACAACAGAAGTGTTCAACACTTGAGAGCTATGATATAAAAAAATTATAATTCATTTAATGCAAAACAGATTTATATATACTTTCATATATAAACACTGTTTAAAAATGCTAACATAATAAAAGTAGATTATCCATGTAATGAAAAGTGCAAACCAAAGTAATAGAGGGTTTCACAATGTCCTTCTCATGACACAGGAAAAACTAGCCCGTAGGAATGAAGTGTTAAATCCACCAATAAGTCCTTGGCGCGATGAGGCGTCATCAGGATTTCTGAGCGTTTGGAGAAAGCAGTACTGGAGAAGAGGCTCCGTCCAGACTGGGGAGTGGCACTGGGATGTGACCATTTAGCAGAGTTGGAAACTGCAAGAGGCCAAAAGGTAACAATTACTCTTTTATCTCAAAGCACTCAGCCCAGAAGCACCAATGGTTAGCGCTGGCCACCGACTCCAGAGGGTTTCAAGACTTGGCATTTCTATGCAGGACGATACAGGACAACGCCTGCCTTGGCCATTAGGAATGTAAAACAGAGGATGAAACCTGAGTAATTTGTAAACAGACGGGGATGTGTAAATCTATTATTGGCTCTGTTTTATTTAAAATTTCACATAACAATACATCCATCATCACCCTGGGAAATTGAATACTATAGAGCAACGTTTGCCATCCATTCTGCTTCCAAAAATGTTTGTCAATCTACAAAATATTAATTAAATTCCATGCTTTTCATCTGCCCTTCATAAAAGCTAAACAGGGGAGAGCTTTGCAAAAGTGAAAGTTGAGATGTAATTTTAGGGCAGAAGTAGTACAATTGGGAATACAAAACCTGGAAAATAATTCTCAAGTAATTACAGTTTTTCTCTGTATTCACTAAGAAACCGTAAACTAGGTATACTGGATCATTCAGTAAGTGAAGCAGAATATGTTACAATTTAGTATTAACCTCCTACTTCTGAAATACTGTGCAAAAAAATACTAATTCCATACATAAGCCATATATTCCTAGTCCATGACTTGCCTGCAGTGACATGTATTGACTTGTTCTTAACATCTGACCTAAGAAAAAGCAAAGCAAGTAGGTGGAATAAACTTGCTACAGCATGAGGCAGGAATTATCCCGGTGGTAGATACCGATCTGGCCTCGAGGCCCGGTTCCACGAGCGCTCCGTGCTGGGTTTCTGTTGGCTTGAGAGAGACAGAGCTGAATAACAGAGCTCCCGACTTCAAGCGCGTGGTATATTTTTACCCCTTATCAGATCAGTCCTTCAACAGCCAACTGTGGTGTAATCAACGTCTACACGTGCATATAATCTGCTTATAACAGGATTACTCTTCCACTAAGACGTTAGTTAATGATATCTATCTTCCAACGTTCAGCTGAAAATCACTCCGAGCAGCGCAGGCGCAGCAGCGCGCTGCAGGGCACTGCCACCACGCTGCCACCACGCTCCCGGTGGGGCCAGGACTGGCTGATGCCTTTATTTTAACCAAACCAAACCTCAGGAAATGTTTCCATCGCTTCTGCCAAGGTTCATTAAAACACGGAACTTGATTACAAGCTCTTGCTTTTCCACTCTTAGGTTTCTAAAGTGAGACGTGTGAATTGCAAAGTGTTTCATGTGATTTCTAAAGCTAACAAAGAGAGGGTTGTGTGATCTTTGCTGTCTGTGGGGGCGGGTGGCATGCTGGCACTACGGCCCGAGATGCAAACAAGCTCATGTCACGAGTTTATCTTTCCCCTGGTCTCCAGCCCAACCCAGCTCTCTTGTTCCTCTTCCTGTTGTCTCTGTAGGCCCTGGGGCCGGCAAAATGCTCTTTATTCATACAGTGGGGATCTGGGACTTGACACCACCTTCTCAGTGCTACCGTCTATACAGTAGTAACCAAGAAAATACACCTAATTTAGTTAGCACTTAATTCAAGCTAATTAGCTAACTAGTCGTTAAGTTTGGCTGCATTTTCTTGAATTAACCAATTCTGTGCAAGTCTCTTGCTGGTCCAGTTATGTGGTAATTTCAAACTAATGATGAAACATCAAAATAAGTTTGATTACACAGTAGTGTGGCTTCAAAGGGAAGACCATCCAGGTAGGTCCATATATCAAGGTAAACTGTGTGAAAGGAGACTGGATTTCAGCGATGTTCTACATAGGCTGTAAGGGTGTATAGGCATAGGTGTATGTGAGCTGCTGTCACCTTGTAAGCATCGAAGGAGAGGTTTTTACCAATTAATAAGCATCTACGTGATCTGTGAGGGAGTATGCATGTAGTTGTGTCCAGCAGTGCCAGACCAGCACTCACCTCTGTGCCTGGGAAGATCATGGTACAGATCCTCCTAGAAGCCATGCTAAGGCACATGGAGGACAGAGAGGTCATTTGAGACAGCCAATATGGCTTCAGCAAGGGCAAGTCTTGCCTGACTAACCTAGTAGCCTTCTGTGATGGAGTGACTACATCAGTGGACAAGGGAAAAGCTACAGATGTCATCTATCTGGACTTCTGTATGGCCTTTGACACAGTCCCCTACAACATCCTTCTCTCTAAATTGGAGAGAGAGGAAATTGACAGGTGGACTGTTCAGTGGATGAGGAATTGGTTGCAAGGTCACATCCAGAGGGTAGTGGTCAACGGCTCAATGTCCAGATGGAGATCGGTGACAAGTGGTGTCCCTCAGGGGTCCGTACTGGGACCAGTACTGTTCAATATCTTCATCAGTGACATAAACTGTGACATTGAGTGCACTCTCAGCAAGTGTGTAGACAACACCAAGCTGAGTGGTACGGTTGACACGCCTGGTGCCTGGAGCACCTCTCTTATGAGGACAGGCTGAGAGCATTGGGGTTGTTCAGCCTGGAGAAGAGAAGGCTCCGGGAAGAGCTTATTGCAGCCTTTCAGTACTTAAAGGGGGCTTATAAGAAAGATGGGGACAGAATTTTTAGCAGGGCCTGTTGTGATAGGACAAGGGGTAACCATATTAAACCAAAAGAGGGTAGATTTAGACTAGATATAAGAAGAAACTTTTTACGATGATGGTGGTGAAACAGTGGCACAGGTTGCCCAGAGAAGTGGTAGATGCCACATCCCTGGAAACATTCAAGGTCAGGTCAGACAGGGCTCTGAGCAACCTGATTTAGTTGAAGATGGCCCTGCTCCTTGCAGGTGGATTGGACTAGATGACCTTTAAAGGTCCCTTCCAACCCAAACTATCCTATGATTCTATGAACAGGCTCCTGGTGTGTTAAGGGAGGGACCATACTTTCCCATAGGCTTGTCCGGGGCTTAGTTGGACTGGGACGTGGATGGATCCCATCCTGGTCCTTGTCCTTACACAAATATTAGTACTAAAGAACTATAGGCAGTGCCAAACATAGTGCTATTGCGAAAAGCAGCACACACCTGAAAGAAAAAGGAATATAGGAGCCTGATCTCTCCCCCGTGCAAGGGTGCAGAGGCAGGCAGGTGCAGAGCTGCCTGCTCTCAAAGGTCAGAGCCGCTTTAGCTGCTGACAGGATTTAGACTGTTTTAACAACGACCAAATGTTCTTCTGACTCCCAGTGCGAAGGACCAGGTGAAAGCAAAAGCA
Organism: Anarhynchus alexandrinus; assembly: GCA_008711295.1. NCBI lineage: Eukaryota > Metazoa > Chordata > Aves > Charadriiformes > Charadriidae > Anarhynchus > Anarhynchus alexandrinus. The sequence continues at coordinate 2,408,645 of VUYV01000041.1, forward strand.
AGCTGTGAAGCAGCTCCAGCTCTTTCCTTCATTCCCTGACTAGCTGCATGGAGCATGGGCTGGCTTGTGCCGGCAGCCCGGGGAGAGCTCTGCCCCAACGCCTACGCAGGACGACCCAGCAGTTCTCGGTGGGGTTGGCCAGGCTTCAGCTGTGGTTGTCGTTTCCTATTTAGCTGTTAAAATAAAGCTTTATGCTCTACAAACTTGTCATTGTGGCCTTTGCCTGAATGAGACGTAATTTATAGAAGGCCGTCTGGATCTCTCAGAGGGGACAGAGCCAAGGCCACTCTTCACTTTCAGTTCCCACAAGGGGTGGTCCGTACAAGCTCATTCCAGGCCATGGCACAGACACTTCCCCCTCAAATGAAATGTCTGGCTGTTTTTAACCACACTTACGAAACTGAGATCCAATAGGGATAAATTAATTTATCTGAAACACAAGTAAGGAGCCCTAGGGCTCCATGCTCAGCTGTCTCACTGGAGGTCAGCAAGGACCATACCTGAGCAGAGCTAAGCCCAGCCCTGGAGGCTCAGAGACTAACACAGGGTCTCTGTCTAAGAGCAGCCCCCTCCTGAGTTAGTGTTGGCCCTCCGTAGCAGTCAGGGAGTTCATTTCGGGGGTGTCCCTGCATTCTTCAGCTGCTCAGATGGCCGTCAGCTTCTTGTGCTTCTTGCCAATCAGCTGAACAGCATAATTTCTTCTGTGACTTACTGAATCAGCTGTTTTGCAGCAGCCACAGCTGGAGCTGCTAATACCATCCCCACCATCCTCTTGCTGAGCCTCGAGTGAATGCTGCAGCTGAGTGCTGTGGCCATCGTGGTTTACTTAATAACTTTTCTATTTACCACATCTCTGTAGAACTTTGAGACTTGTACTCTCCCAGTACCCGTGAGAGAGAGGGGACAATGCTGCCTTTCTCCTGTTACATATGGAGAGGTCTCGCTCAGAGGTATGAAGTAACTTGGTTGAGGACGCATGGATAATTTGCGGGAGAACTGGAAATGGAGCCTTCAGGTTCAGAGGGCCCTTATTGTAAATACAACTATGCCCTGTCTTTCTGAGCGAGAAGTAGCTCATTAAGACAGAAGGATAAACCTACACCCACCTTACTGCATGAGACCCAAACTGGTCTTGGTTTTCCCAGAGTCCATGTTCCACCACTCTCCTGGCTGGTCCTTGACTGGTCTGCAGTCTCTCCCTGAAGCTCTGAGAGGTCAGTTACCTGCTCTTACTGGGATCCAGCATTTATTTCTGTTTCCTTCATACAATATGTGCATGCTTGCTGCAGTAGACACTGCCCTGTATATTCTGACTGTGTTGCCAAGGGTTTAAAGAGGGCACAAGTAAGTATGCCTCTCAAGTGCCTATTAAATCCCATATTTTCTTAACTATTTGAAAAGCTCCAGACCGATGCGAAGAGATGCTCCTCTGATGCCTCTTCCACGTGCGTGCCTTCAGAAATGAAACCTGTGCATTGGAAAGACCTACCTGGAACAGAGTGTTTGGTCCCTGCAGCCTGGCAGGACTCAGAGGAGCAACAGGACTGAGGCTGCTCCAGAAATGAATGCTAGACAGCAGCGGGCTTGGGGTCAGCAATAATCCATTTGGGGTCTGCAAGAAAAAAAAACACCCCATGACGCATGCCTTAGGAGTTACAGCTCCATACAGCAGTCACAACCCCTGAAGTCTTATACTTCACCTACTGGCTCTTTTTCCCAGGGAATTCAGATGTAGAGCATGCTGAGTACACTGGCCAGCAGCAACTGCCCATCCAACCCTGCATCCTCTCTCTGCACTGGTCAATACTGGGTACCTGCACATTTAATATTCCTTCGTATGCAAATTGATTTCATTTCTATTGAGATTTGCTTAAGGAGAAGCATAGTTATGCTATATTCTTTGAACCACGCTCATGCGACTGTGTATGCGTGCCCCAGTGTCTGTAAACACAGCCTAGTCACCTTCAGAATATTTTTTTACCTTTTGAAGGGCAGCAATGGCTTGAACTGACTGCAGCTTTTGAAGCACTAATGCAATTGCGTGTGGAGCCAAAAAAGCCACTGCTGGCCTTTGAAGTTTACTCTTCCGATGGCGCCTGTTCAAAATGGAAGAAGATTCAAGACACTGGCAGTGCACAGGCTGATGCAGCGAGAGGCAGGTGTATGGGTTGGGTGCCCAGAGGGACGGCGGAGAGCACAGCTAATTGTTTGAAAAGAATCAAAACGGCAAGAATTAAGAATCCAAGGCTTTTCCCAACTCGGAGGTGGCTCCTTCCAGTGCCATGGTGCACAAGGATTGCTGGGAATGCTCTCAGCACTTCTAAAGCACAATTGGAGGGGAGGTAAGAGTTAAAGCACATGCAAATCTCCAGTCAAAGGAAGAATCACGTGAATTATTCTTTTATCCCTCCAAAAAGGAACATGAAAGTGATGTGACAGTTTTGAACAAAGTATTTGGCGTAATGAGTTAATCTCACCAGTATTCTTGATGCCAATTATCAAAATAAGTCCTATTTAGCAAAGCACTTAATGGAATTTGAGTTAGCAAGTAAGTATGTGTTTCACTGTGTAGGACAACTGCCTCAGTGCTCTGCTGAACTGGGGCGTCAGTTTGTCCAGAGTTTAAACTACGTAAAGAGAAGACAGACAACACGGAGTATGTCGCCTTAGTAACCAGCACGTCATGCATTCTGGTACCTGCTACCTTCCCACCAGGCCAGAAATATAAACTTCCACATATGGTAACTGCAACCAGGGGTCTCACTTAACAACTGCTTACACCACGGGCTGTCACATCCCGTTGCCAGGACTCTGCGGTGAGCAGGCTCAGAAAGGCGGGTACCACAGGTCATGTGGATTTTTGAATATGACGGACATATTATTTGCCAAGCGGTGCCTGAGGGATCAGCTGTGGTGTTTGAGGCTCTGTGCAAACGCACAGGAATACAGACCTGCTCTGACTTGCCCTGGAGTTCACAACAGGGTCAAACAATTAGTTTAACACCAGCAGAAGAGATGGGAGAGACAAGGAGCAGCAAATATTACAGTCCTCCCAGTGATTCTGTCCCAAGGTGTCTGAAAGGCTGTTTAATACAAAGAGCTTGACTGTTCTTGAAGGGGACGATTTCTCTAAGGAATCTCAAAAGAAGTGGAGTTCATGGGGAAATGCAAAGGGAAAGGACACTGCCATCTCCCTTGTGCTGAAGAAGGTGTATCAGAAAAACCAGACCCCATGGAAGAAACCACAGTTATGACCCAAGGAGTAATAAACATGTGGTATTGCTGGGAAAGCAAAAGGTGTTCGTGCAGTAAAATAGCGGTTATGGTGGTCACAGGAGTACCAGTGAGGTCAGGGTTTGGATATACGTGGATGACAACAAAAAGGGGAAAGAGTGGGTGGAGGCCTGGCAAAGAGAAAACTTCTGTCTTGATCTCATCAAGTGACAGCTCTTGACAAGATATCTGAGAAAAAATACTTGACAAGCAGGCACTTGTGAACAGCTCCTTCACAAACGCCCTCTTCCCACGACCACGGTGCTTTCACAGAGCAGGAAAACAGCAGTACCAGTAAGAGCACCTTTCCTGTGCCGCATTACAAGCTGATGCTGCACGGACAGGCAGCTCTTGATGGGGATTTATGAGAGTGACAAAGAACACACCAAATTAGGTCAGGATAAATACTCAGAGATCTACTTACAGATGAGCCTACTAACCTTAAAACCAAAGATGTAAGCAGCAAGACCCAACAACATGCAACTAAGGACAGAGTATTTTGTCAACTGTACTAAGAGCTCCAATGAGCTATGCCTCAGTTCTTTATTTTTTCTCTAAGAAGCTGCAGATATCCAGAACTGAAAATACAGTTCTTCAGAGGGTCTTTTGAAAATAATGAAGAAAACTTGGAGGTGTTTATTCCTACCTAGATACAGCCAGAGCAAGACTTCAGAGAGAGAGGAGATTTCATAGAATCATAGAATCGTTACGGCTGGAAAAGACCTTTAAGACCATCAAGTCCAACCGTTATCTAACTCCACCAGGCCCACTCCTAGACTATGTCCCTGAGCACCATATCTAGATGGCTTTTAAATACACCCAAGGATGGCGATTCAACCACTTCCCTGGGCAGCCTGTTCCAGTCTTTGACAACCCTTTCAGTGTAGAAGTTTTTCCTAATATCTAACCTAAACCTCCCCTGGCACAACTTGACGCCACTTCCTCTTGTCCTGTCGGTTGTAACTTGTGTGAGAAGACCAACACCCACCTCTCTACAGCCTCCTTTCAGGTAGTCGTAGAGAGCAATAAGGTCTTCCCTCAGCCTCCTTTTCTTCAGACTAAACAACCCCAAGTCCCTCAGCCGCTCCTCATAAGACTTATTCTTAAGACCCTTCACCAGCTTCATTGCCCTTCTCTGGACCCTCTCCAGCACCTCAATATCCTTATACTGTGGTGCCCAAAAGTGAACACAGAGCTGTCATCCATTCACCTCTGGAAGCATGTTAACATGCCTAACAACAGTGCTAAGCAAAAGCTCATGTCTTCTGATGATCAGAGCACTAATGTCTGCAAGTTCTGCCAGAGCCAAGAGCCAGCCAGAGCAAGCCTCCAAATCTGTTAATATTTAATGCAAAAAGAGCACAGGGCCTCCCAGGCTTGTTCTCAGTATCACCATCAGCCAAGCATCAAAACCACCAGAGGAAACGTAAGTGTAAACAACACCACAGCACAGGCTATCCTTAAATTACACGCGGAAATTGATGTGTCACTTCATTTTCTGCCCTCATGCAGCTGTACATCTGGTATTAGATGTGGGACCCAGTGGGAAGTTCCTACTTAAAAAACGTTATTATAATCTAAGCATAGGAACAGTTTAAATAGAAATAATTCATTGCACAGAGAGGATTACGTTAGGCAACGATGCTCTTGGCTCCGGACTTCTCTGACAAAGAACGTGTGTAAGTACAACCTTTCTTGTCACTTCCAGCTGTCAGATAACAGACAAGTGCTGTCAGACGTACATTACTTTCCAGGTCATTAGGCACGTGCTGGAGCCTGGATGGTGTATGTGGATACAATACAGACCATGCACACACTGGCTGCAGGCACACTACTTTGTCTGTAAGGAAACAGCATGTTGGAAATCACAGAATCATAGAATGGTTTAGGTTGGAAAGGGCCTTGAAGATCATCTAGTCCAACCCCCCTGCCATAGGCAGGGACACCTCCCACTAGACCAGGTTGCCCAAGGCCACGTCCAGCCTGGCCTTGAACACCTCCAGGGATGGGGCATCCACAACCTCTGGGCAACAAATGTTACAAATGCTAAAGTAGAGGCCTGAAGAAAAAGACTGAGTCAAAATTATATATCCACGTTGGCCAAGGGAGAGCCAACAAAAATAACGAGCATAACTAATCTGTAAAAGCAGCAAGTACTGAACAAAATCTAAATACCTCTCTTTGAAGCTAACCAAATGGAAAGCTGACATTTCTCTACCAAAGTATGGCACTGTATGCACCAACATCTTCAAACCCATTTTTCTGTTCTGAAATTGGTTGCGCATAACACGTGCCCTTTCACAGGGCTCCACCCGAGGGTATTCCACGTTACCCACAGGTACAAGGCAAAGCCATCTGAAATACCCTCTCAGGCAGCAGGACCTTCTCCGAACCTACATCACTCCTGGAGCAGGAACTGGTGTCTGACAATGCTGTTCTGCACCTGCCCCATGGCACCAGGTGTCTACCATGGGGATCTGATAAATCAGAGATCATCTGAGCTCTGATGCACGCTCTTCCTAGGACAATGGGATGAACTGCAGATTTCCCAGCTAAATTATGGCTTTAGTTATTTTGCATTGTGGTATTACAGTTATCTGAACACAGCTATAGAATTTATTTTTTTTTTTTATTCACTAGGTCAAGTATTTAGGATGCAGGGTACTTCTTACCCACACTAGAAATAGAAGGCTAAAAGGGAAGAAAAAAGCTATATTGCTGTACAGCCAAAAGTTTAAATAAATGAACCCAGGAACGACCCTACACGGGTGCCATCTGCCTCTTCTGTGATAGGATAACCTGTAAAAAAAGATTTGTAATGGCATTAAGTTGGATAACAGTCATCACGGCCTTAGCTAGGCATCCTGCTAAAGGAGGGCCACAATCATCGACCTAATCCATTTCTACATCTTTCAGGGGCAGTAAGTACACAAGTTTATAGATCAATGAGAAAATTAAATGTTCAAAGAAATAATTACAAAATGAGGAAATAAATGTCTCTTCATACTGAGTTTTGGGGCAGCAGTAGATTAAAGCAAGCTTGTAATAACTCATGCTGTCATTGTGTCCGGTTGGCACCTGATAGGATTTATTTGTCAGATTTGCTCCGTATAAGCAAAATACTTACTGTGGTTATACCACAGTTAGAGGTTATGAGAGTCTGTCAATGCACCTCAATTTTGGTTTGGCACACTTCTGTTCCTCCTGCCAAACATAACTTCACTTACAGGCTTTATGATGTCAAAAATGACAGATGACGGCCCACAAAATCCTCTTTCTTTGCGACACAACTTCCTATCTCGGTGGCTTACAGGTGTGCCTGAACTGCAGTGCCTTTGCACAAACTGGCTCTGCAGCCAGCTAAAACGCTCAGCAAGAGCAAGTGCTGCGGTGGCCGAGAGCACTTGCTGACACTCTCCCCTCTGCCAGGCCTTTGTGCCATGCAGGCACACGATGCTGCCCATGGCCAGCTCAAGGACCTCTAACACCTGGCTGCACCGCAGGCGTCATCCATGCAAAACCTCTTCAAATAGGGAAGAGGAAGGGGATTCTGAAAGCCCGATGTAAATGAGAGCTTGTGACACACACCTTTGTATTTATTTATTTGTTGTTCGGTTTGTTTCATTCAGTGCTAGTATTTGCATCAACTTTTATTTCAGGGTCGGGGGGGATGTTAAGGGGGTTCCCCACTGGGATAATTTTACTCTTGGGTTTTTTTGTCTAATTTTGCAGTGATAGCGTAAGACAAAAGTCACTGATGAACACACCATGGCATTATCTACGTGATTTTCCTCTTCTCCTCTTAACTGCTACATTTTTTTCATAGACTTGCTTGAAAATGAGAACTCACCATTGACATCACCACAAATACGTGAGTAAAAAGAATAAAATAACCTACTGGTTATTCAGTAGGTCTGTGCTGAAAGGAAGCTCTGGCAAATACTCTGTGGATCTGTAAAACTTTGGAAATCAAAACTGGCTTAAGAGCTTTGTCTTAGAAACCACTTAATGTGTTCCACATTCAAAAAATAATGAAAAAATCACACTGTTTGAATGGATACAACATCTAGAAAAGGAATCTAACCAAGCATCCCACAATGCACATGCTCAAGTCGTGACCTACAAAACTCCTGTGTTTTTCTTGTTGGCTTTTTCCTGCTTGTTTTGTAGACCTGGAGGCTGGTTTGAACTGATAAGCGATTCACCCATGTCAACTAACGGCTGCCCATCTTGTTATCCTTCCAGGCAGTCTGTGAACTGTGGTGGCTTTCCCCACACTCACAGGGGAACCCCAGGAGGAACCTACTTTCCACCCTTTGTTCAGACCTCTGCTATGTGTCTCTCTTCCCCAGATGTTTGGTTTTTTTCCATTGGATGATGACAGGCCCATAGAGCTAACGCTCTTTGCCACACGGAGGGAATACCTGGCTAAAGCAAGAGTATAGGAGACAGGCAGGTCTTACCTGTGCAGTGAAGAAAGCTGGAGTCAGGGATCCCGAAGGAAGCGCGGGGCTGTTGAGGGCAATGGAACCGATGTCGGTGCTAGAGAGAACCATAGGTGGAGCGGAGATTTCCAAGCCTTTGGGTTTTTTAGCCTTTGGGGGAAGAGATGGAGATTTTGCCTTGGAGCCTGAGGAGAGGTTCAGAGGCTCAAGGGAATCTGAGTCGTGGCAATTGGACTCAAGGAAGAGGCTCCTGTGTTCTGTAGGGAGGGGTGAGGTGGGAGACAGAGACGGCGACCTGGAGGAAGATGACGATGGAGATGAAATGCTGGCACTGTTGTGTAGCATTAAGGAAGATATTTTAGCTGATACTGATGAGCTGAGAAAAGCAGAGGCAGCTGCTGTTTCGGAAGTGGAAGGCAACGACACCATGGGCCTCGTAACTTGTTTGTCTGTTTTGTTTGTCACAAATCTTATAACAGTCCGAACTTCTTCGACTGGTGTGATTCCTTCTGACTTCTCCTCCAGTTTTTCTGTTTTGATTGGCTTGTAAGGGTCTGGCTGGTTCTGCAGAGAGTTGATAGTGAAAGAGGAGTACAGGCCAGAGTGGATATATTCATTACGGCTTGTGCTTTTCAGTGCTGACAAGCTGTGCTTGTGCTGATCCCTGCTCTCGGAAGGCATCTTACAGTCGCTGTCCTGCAGCAAAAGGCTCTCTCTGCTGATTTCCACAGCATGTGGATCCATTTTTAAAATCTCAGGAAAGGAGACAAACTTGTACACAAATTTTTGTCCGATCACTTTCTTGATGATGTTCTGCAAATACAAAAGCAGATGCTAGAAAGATCAGCATTTTAGAGGCACTGAGTACAGCAAGCAAAGGGGTTCACAATGGTAGGGGGGCACAGCTCTGTCCTCAAGCTGAGCAGGTCATTTCAGTGGGGCTCCTAGCACTGCTCATCTTTGGCTCATTCCCATATCTCTGCTCAGCAAGGGAGACCACCCCCTGCTCTTCATGGTGCCTAAAAAAAATCACCATTACTAGGTGATAAAAACCTGCCGGTGGGCTGTTTTCTTCCTGCTTCCTCTGAGGTAGCTTGGAAATATTTTCTTTCCAGTAAAAACAATTCTGCTGCTTTGCAGACTCAAGCCATGCCACCATTTGCATTTCACAACAAAGGCAAACTTCATTTATGCCTCCCAAAACTGACACCAACTACCCTGAGCATTAAATACTCTCAGAATGTCTGCAAGGGACAAAACCACCTCAGCCTCGCTGCTCCAGTGATTTACTCTTTCTTCCTGACCACATGCAGAAGGATTGACCCAGGCTGATGGAGACTGTACTTTCAACAGTCATGAACTATGTCTGTGACAAACACAATCATTTGCATGGGTCAGCAAAGTACTTGCGTCCTGCTATATCCCCTGTGCTATCTCCAGGACTGCATTAGGCTCAGGATGCTCACTGCTGCAGGAAGAAGGTTTTCATCAGTCTAAACTGTCTATTAAAATTAATTCTTGAAAAAAATCCCAAACCTCTCAAAGGTTTGTAGAACTATTTATTTTTTTCTTCACATTTGCCATAATAAAAGCGCCCCCTTTATGGAAAGAACTGATTCCCTTTGAAATTGAAATCTTTCATGAGAGTCCCGTTTCCAGTCCTAGCTCTCTTACTGCAAACCCGGTACTGCTGCCTGCTCTAACACAATGCTCACGGCCTGAGTTCCTCTGCAGAGGCACTGTATGGCACCAGCTGTGGCCTGGTGTAGGAAGAGGACTGGTACATTTACCACCCTAAGCCAAGCGCTGTGGAAGACAAGAAACTATTTCCTGAGATTTCCACAGTGGTTTCTCTCTTCTTGAAGCCCCTGGTGGAGAGTTTGTCTTTAAGTCACCTCTGAAAAACCCTTTCCAAGAAGCTTTGCTTTTGTGCAGCACGTCTGCTGCACCTCCAGCCGATACTCTGCAAACAGACATTTGCTTTGCTGTACATGTGGGAATGTAAATATTTACAGTATTCCTAAAAATCTACTTTGTTTTTCTTTCTACCACAGATTCTGAGACCAGTAGAGGAAACATTTGTTAAATTGACTGAAAATAAAATTAGAAAAAAAAAAGAAGAAAGGAATACAAACATCCTTTGTATTTATGTATGGACAGTACCTACTGCTGGGTGCTTGCAGTGCCTGCACTACACCTTATTTTGTCACAAAGCAAGGCTCGTTTTGGGAAAGAAGAGTCTGCACTTGCGTAGCAGAACCTCTTCTGTCTTTCAGCTGAGCTACTGGCACTCTGTAATTCATCTATCTGAATGTCCTGGCATTTCATTCAGGCACCTTCTTGAATACAAAATTGATTCTACAAAGAGCCCTGGGAGGTAGCTTTGCTTCACAGGTCAGGAGCTGTGGCACAAATGGAGAAAGTTGTTTCCCAAGTTGATAACAGGGATCTGTAGCAAGGAGAAGAATTAAATTCAGTAAGCTCAGACCAAAAGGCACAAAACTGCCCTCTCCCATGCTGAACTGTACACGTCTACCCACCTGGTGGATCCGCGCAATGCCTATTTTTGCCCTCCAAAAGTTCAGGACATATAGTTAGCCCACAGGATCTCAGACTGCATGAGCTTTAATTCCCATGGCTTCAGGCTTGGCCTAGATTATTATTTTTTTTGGTGCTAATTAGGTGAAATGTTGGATGGACGCACTTCTGCATTCCCAGTATCACATTTTCTTGAAAAAGGCAAAACCTCCAAACTACTCACATACGAAAAGAAACACTCCAACTGGATCTTGTTTTCTTTTTTTTAATGCATATTTTTTAATCTAAAGTAATCCCTCCCCTCTGCTCTTGGCAGCTTTGAGTTATTGTTACATCAAGCACTGGCAACTGAGATCCTACTTGGAAAATGTGACTCCCAGCACAAAAAGATTAAATGTATTTAAGGGTGGCACTTTTACACTGGTGCAGGGGAACATTGCTATAAAAAGCAACTGAACGGGCTGGTGAGTTTATACTTCCTCTGTTATTATTAAATATAGTTATATTTTAAGAAGGTCTCTCAGTGCGGCTTCTCTGACTCTGTAAGCCTGCAGCAAAGGCCCACTTAACGATGGCTGGAGATGAAAAGGATTCAAGTGCAGATCCCTCAAGCACTTCACGGGCTTCTCAAATGTGGAGCCTGAGGAAAACTCCATCAGTGTATAAGAGAAAATAAGGACACAAATTAATTAAGTGCCTTCGAAATGCCACTGACTTTTCTAATTTTCTTTGACAAATAATTGAAGTGAAGGTAAAAAGCAGCTTATTTTTACCATCACCTCAGTGATCTGTCAGAAACATTCTGAGCTGTGGACGATGGCTCAAACAACAGAAGACAGTGACAGGCATCATGATAAGCAGAGGTTTTCCAACCTCAGTTTGAAAGGGCAAAGAAGGCTTCCTATATTAAGGGCTGCATTTGCAGGGAAACTAGACCACTTGCTTGGTAGCAGGACAGTAAGTATATGTGCACATTTAGCCCTTTTTTTTTTTTTTCCTTGTTTGACTTTTCTAGGTAAATTCCCTCGTGAGCAGGCCTGCAATGAGTGCTAGTGGCTGGCCAGATCTGCAGGGAGCTCCGGGGCTGTGCTGCTGGGGAAGGCAGCCGCTGGGCCAGGGCAGCTGATGGGGAGGAGAACTGGGCAACCGGGCCAGGAGTAAGGGCTCCCATCCAACAGTTTAAATAAAAAAATCGTATCAAGAGACAGCTCTCTCTGACATTTAGAAAGAGGGCAGGGAGCTGGGAATGCCCCTCTTCTGTTGGCTTCTTGACTGTTCCTCACTTGAACACTTCACGCTTCCCCTCCTCTGTCCCCAGTCTATAAAACAGGGACTGTAGCAAACATGACCACCCTCCTTTGCAAAGTGCTTTGAAAGCCGCTGATACGAACCAGGTACAGCACTGCCTGACATCTGCTCTAGCACATCTGCCATGTTAGGAAGCTCAGGCTTATTCACATCACATCACTTCAGACACTCTATGAACACCTCCAAAACCAGCCTTACCCATGCGCTCTGAACCACCAGCTGAAGGGATGGGTCTCACCCCCTGTCCTTCTCCCCAGACCAGCTGCCTGAGCTAGATAGCAAAGACTCAGTGGCCTGGTTCCCCCTGCAGTTTAAACCAGGCTATAATGTGTCTGCGGTTTTTTGTGTCAACTATACATACGCACTCAGTACTTTTGGAAGCCCTCGCAAAATATACAGGAGCTGTGTGCCCATCTCAACAGCATGACCTCTGGGTTTCTTTCCATTTTTCTCTTTCTTCCCAGAAGTTTTCCTGTGCATCGGTGCAGCTCAGACTTCATTTCTTCTGTCACACATTTGTGTTTTATTTTCCTCAGCTCTGAATCTTACTCCCTATTTGAGCCGTTTAGAGCAAAGGTGTAACTATATTACACGTGCGACACAAGGATTTCAGTGGCTTGGCTCAAACCTGTTAGCTAGCAAGTTTGCTGGCTGCAGGAGCCAGTTGGGAGACTGAGCTGGGAAAAGGGACCTAGTTCCTAGTTGAACTTCAGACTAATGAGGAGCCTCAGGGGCAGGAAGACCAGATTGGGACTTTTTTCCTCCTCCCAGGAAGTGACCTATAATCAGGGTGCCTGAGATCTCAAAATTTATGGCAGAACAGGATGAACTTGTCTGCAGGTACTAAACGTCCCTGCTTGGGAAAGAAGAAGAAGGACCAGAGCTGTAGTTGCTGCACTTAACTCCCATTTGGATGTGTTGCAAGTTCCCTGGCTCCAAGAGTACCAATAGATACAACATGTGTAGGGACACTTAGGCTATGAATTCCTCACGGGACTCTATTAGGCAGGAGCCAGGCTGCCTCCAGCTATTGGGAACCCTACACAGAGAGAGGGCTGCTCACACTCCAATGTCTGAAGTACATAAGCTGGCAGGAGGTACCTGTGGCTGCAGGGTTTGCTCCAAAAAAACAGGGCGGGGGGGGTGGGGTGTCCACATCAGCATATGGAGGCAGGCAGATTCTGTTAACATCATACTTTATGCACTTATGCTTATTATACAGTGTGCATAGAAGCTAGATTCTGTGATTTTTTTTGATGAAGGCACAGGTGCTACTAGATCGTGCACCTGTACTGACCTTTGGAAGCACAAGGCTCTCATTTAGCTGGATTTCAGTCTTTCTTCACCCACCTCGATCTGGAAGGCAAAGGCCATTCCTCTGGCTGACACCTTTGACCAGGTTATCTGCTCTCTCTGCTGCAGTTCACTGGTTGTCCCTTTCCTCTCACATCAAGCATGAACTATTTGTCACTCCTTTTGGGGGCGTTCTTGTGTTTTTTCCTCTACCCATCACCTCTTACTGAGGTTCAAATTCTTTACTCCCATCTTTCCATAAAGCACTCAATGACCACTTTTATGCCATTTCAGACAAGTATTTTCTTGACTTCCACACAGCACTCCTGAAAGAAGCTTCTTCCACTTCTCTACAAAGCTATTTTCTAATACTCCTTCAAGTATTTACTTATAACACCTCTTGCCTGTACCACTACAAAATGTAGAGCTGGTACTCTAGGACCATCATACCGCTATTGTTTCATTGTAATATTCTATTTCCCTTGACGTAACTCAAGAGAAGACCTTCTCAAAAGTAAAACAACAGTTTCCATTGTCACTTTATATCCTGAAGTTCTGTAAGCAGACCAAGCAAAGGACCTTATTCCCAAAACAATTCTTCCATGCTGCCACCCACATTTGGGCATTAAAAATAGGAAGTAGTAACCAGGCTACTGGGTCTGACCTGTTATGGGAGGGGAGGGAATGCCATGGGCAGCTCTGAATCCTAAGAGCTCCTGAGGAGCTCTGTCCCCTGCACTGCAACAAACACAAAGAAGCCCGTATTATTTATATACTATACATCATACTGCCAACTCATCTAAATAAGCGGGCAGCCATTAAGTGAAACTAAGATGATTTATTCTGTCTTTGTAAGACAGATTGAATAGCACTCCCTGAGTAAAGCCTGGGGCCACATACTGTTCAGACAGGATGCAAAAATATTGAATAGCTGCTCATCAAAACAGCATGTGTGTAATTAAAGATGCAGTATAACGCATGCAAACATTAAGGTTACCCAGGGAACTGTGATTCTTGCATTTCCTAACTTCTGAGGATTTGACTTCCACAACTGTTACATCCTATTAATGTCAGTATCTGCATGTAATTTCCTGATTCGCCCTCCTTCCCTCAAAAAAAAACCTCATGGGGAAAACTCACTAGATTCCCTCTTGTGGTGTCATCCTGAAATATTCATGGGGGCCTTTAGTAGTCCTGAAACCTCTAGAGACTTCCAAGAGGTAACTGTCATGACAGCTATCAGAAAAACAAAGTAACTGGGCAGCTTCAACAAAAAGAAACCTACTAATCCTACTTATAAAGGTATTTTAGTTCTACACATCAAGCTAAAGTGCTCTGCGTGGGAGTAGATGGGAAGGGTTTCCTTGCCTGAAAGCATTACAAGAGATTTCTGACCGGCAGAAGTATGTGACATGATGGACATGCTGCTCAAGCTGTAGGAAGAGAGAGTGAAGGATGCCTTTCCTCAGTGCTATCTGTCATCTGTTTTGCTGTTCTGTTGAGGCAACAGGGGAAATGCATTAAATTAAAAGGGGGGAGGGGAATTCAGGTAAAAAACGAAACAGGAAATGGAAAATCTTCAGATTATCTACAAACCTTTAGCAACCAGAATCATGGTAGCAAATTACAATCATGACATTTCCTGGGGTGCTTTACATCTGAATTTGACATAAATCTAGCCATCAGCCTCAACAGCATGTCATGCTTACTTTCAAAGCCAGGCTAAGGAACTTGTCCTAATTGTGTTATTTTTCTCCAGTACTGGAATTAATTTACTTTTAAGTTCAGATGAATCAGATGATGAATTTTAACAAGCCAGTGTTCCCCCCAAGCAAAATGGCAGAGCTCATAAACCTCCATTTATCCAGTGATCAGTTTTTATTTCTCCACCGTGAATAATTTCAAAGACAAAGAATGAAGCAGTAGCTCAGTCAGTGTCAGCTGTATGCAGTAGCAGCAGAGGGCAGCCCAAGAAAGGAAGGCCCACACCATGTGCCACCATCATTTCTAAAAAATCACTGCCCTTTGCCTCAAACTTACACACTGCCAGGTCTTTTGGGTTATAGGTAGAGAAGACCCTGCTGATAATTCCACAACCCAAAGTCTTGTCCAGAGTTCTGCCTCTTGCCTTTCTTGCTGCCACACCCCAGCCTGCAGCACATTTATCCCATTTGCCCAGTGCATATCCCATTTGCCCCAGCACATCCATCACTACTACCAGCAAGGGAAGGGACAAGGATCTCATAAGGCTCCTTAAGGCTACCTCAGAGTCTAGACTGCTCTTGTTTTATCCCACAAATTGGTGAATGGTCCAGGGGAGAAGAGTGCAAAATTCTGAGAGAGGCTCTTTCACCTCACCAGCCCTTTCCCTTTTGCTTTGCAAGGCAAAGGAGCAAGGAGCCTTTCCTTCTCCCCTTGACTTCTTCCCTTTCCTTGCTATGCAGCAAGGACTGAATGCAGAGGAAGCGTTTAGGACTGAACCCACTGCTGAGCACTCCCTGACAGCTGCTAGGATTCATTACCTGTTATTTTATGCCAGTATTTCTCACGCTTCAAAACCTTCAGCAAGTTCCCTGGTCCCTCTGCACTCTCCTAATAATCTGCCTTTCCCCATTGCCTGGGAACCAACAGGACACAACACACCATACACACACAGACAGTGAGAAGCTCCCACTGAGTTACTCCTTCAATTTAAACAGCAATAGCCATCCATGGTTTTGGTTTGGGGTTCAAACACAGATCACAATACATAGGGAAGAAAGAACTTATCCTTCTTTCTGTCTAGGAGCTATGACCTCCATTGGACTGCAGAACTCCTGCAAAAATGGCCAAAATCCTTGTGCCACACCTAGATAAAATCTGCAGACAGAAGAGAGCACACAGTCCAAGAAAGCAGCTGTAAGAACAGCAAGCAATCACCTCAGCCAGAGCCCTGGCAAAGGAACTGTACAGCCACTCCTCTGGCAGATGCCACGTGAGCAGAGACAAAACAGATGACAAAGGGGTGTGTGTGCTGTAGGGGGGTAACTGAAAACAGTACAAGGGTAAAAAAAAACCAAAAACGGTTAAGATATAAAAGAAGAAAGGGAGCCACAACTAAGTTGCCATTACATTCCATTGATTTGAAGAGATCAGAGAGATCTCAAAGGACAAGAAATACAAATATCTCATCCCTTGTTTTTAAGCAATGTCTGTTCAGTCACTGTGTATTGGGCTCTGCGTGGAAATGCTGTTCATTCACCAGCAGGCACTCTGTCTCCATTGATCCCAGTCAAGTTTATAATCAGAGAGATCAGAGTCGTGTAATAAAGCGAGCTTCCCCATGCTGAGCAGAAGCCTTTTCAGCACTTAGTGAAGGGGAATTCAGCCACTGCACTGTCCTCTGAATCTTTTTGTGCCTTCTCAGTCAGGCCACCTTTGAAAGATGTTAAGTGGAAAAATCTGACTTCTAGTGGACAAAATACTAAAAACATTTCATTGCAGAACATGCAGCTCTAAATCTGAAACTAAAAAATTCTTACAGGAGAAGAAGGAATCCTTCCAAATTCCAATGTGAGTAATAAAAAGTCTCATCACCAAATTGTGCAAATTTAATTTGCAATCAGCGTGGGTTTTGGTTGCTGTGTTAGACTGGCTGCATGGCACCCAGCATCACTGTGCCCTTCAAGAATTAGTGCACTACAAATAATACATGACAACAGTACTCTGAGCTTAGTTCGGCAACGATATCTAGTTTCCTCTGCCTTATGCAAGCAGCAAGCGTGCCATAACTGTGCTGAACACTGGTGTTACTCCCTGTATAATCTCATCTCACTGCTTTTCTGAAAATCAAGATGAGAACAGACCACTAAGCATAGCTATGATGAAGTTTTCCTTTTTAATATACAAAATCTATAACAGTCCTTTCTGTTTAATATTTAATCTTCAAGAACATAGGAAATAGTAAATCCTATTAATTTAGACATATTATTAAAAAATATCAATTTAGGGGGAACTAATCCTGAAAAGATTTAATATTATTAGTAAAAACAATATAACATTCAGCCAAAAAAGGTTGGAGAAACAGTTTGGAAACTCCTTGAATTTGTTGGAGTCTAAAATCGAGAAAGGTGAATATGCAAAATATTTTAGCACCTCCATATTTGTGTTCTACAATTTTTTCCTTCTGGTATCTTGACACATCTGAGAGATTCCCTTCAAATATCTCTCTGTTATAGCAATCTAATACATATCCTGGTTACTCCCTATTCTCATTTTTGCATTATCTGTTGTACTGTTGCCACCTTGCTTCATTCTGAACAGTAAGACCAAGGACTAAACATCGAAGTGAAGGACGGTTTCACGAGAGTGACAGTCACCTCATGAACTCTTATTATACTGCAGAAATTTTATTTTCAGAGGTGCCGACTACCAGTAACCTCTACTGACCTCTTCTAGATTGTGGACATGCTCATGATGTCTGAAAATCAGAAGCAAATTAAGCAATCTAAATAATTCCAGATTACTATGTTCATATGTTATTATTTCAGATTTCAGTTTTAAATATTAAGAGGTTGAAAGTGGAGCTCTCAACAGCTAACAGCTCTGCACTAAGTGTATGCCTACACTATCTGCCTGTATCCAGATTCTAAGAGCGTGCAAACAACCACAGCTCTATCAGTTACAAGGTTGCTGCCTAAACTGTGCTGACTCCTTGGGTTATTAGTTCTATCAAACTTCAACAGATATATCTGTGAAGGAGGGGCAAAATTCAGTAGATATTGCAAAGGCAGAAAAATTTGATGAAGAAACCCCTGCCAAAGCACATGTTCTGCTACTTTGACTTGAGATACCCAGAAGATAAGTTCCCAAGTGGGAGTAAATTTAACATTCTACAGCAAATGCAGTCTTCACCTGAGATGAGCTCAGCATGAGACTACTACCTTGACAAATAGACCCAAACATACCCCTGCTCTGACACCCACCACCTGACCAGCTGCTTTTCCCTCTGCTTGCTCCTCTTATTCTGCACTTTCATCCAGTAAGACATCACATTAGTGCTCTCTCATATATATAGCTGCTAATTAAATGATAGCAACATATAATCTGGACTACTGTTGAAGCTAACGCAGATTTTGTCCTAAAACGACACAGTGAAAAATTTCCAAACTCTTAGAAACACTGAACATTAACAAAGAAATAGTTACAGTGAGATCCTGCTGAGGTAATACTGCACTGTCATAACAGTGGAAGTGTTTCAGCATTATATTTCCAGCTAATAAATTAGAACCAAATACAATTATAGAAAAGATTTACCAGAAAGCTCAGGCAAGACTAGCTAAAACACCAGCCAACCAGGATCTATGCTCCGAAAGATGTGTTCCATGAAAACTGTGAAAACTCAACCCCACCCTCTATGCTGTTGGGTTGTTTGTGTGTCTTTTCCTCATTCTGACATAGGTGATACCTGCTGTTAAAGCTGCCATTCTGCCTGCTGCATTGCAGTATCACTGCTTTCTACCACCTCCCTGCATTCCAGAAGATCCTATGCAGGCTGTAATAATCAAACAGTTCTCTGTTATCAACAGTTATTTTATTGTTGTCAAAAGCTACAGAAAATATTGGGTAGCCAAACGCATAAACACATGAAAGCATCAGTAAGTGTAAACCTAGGTCAAAACCTCCCCTCCTCAGGAAATGAGATACACAGTTTTCCTGTGCATCTTTTAGCTGCCCTCTTACCTTCACTGTGATTGCCTTCAATAGTGTTGTCTGTTGTATAAACTAGTTAGGGGAACTTTTCAAAAAGCTTCCACATAGAGGTGAAATATCAAATGGTAGTGTTTCTATTTTCTTAGTCGGCATGAGAATAACAAAATTTACCTTGTCATAATAGTATCTGAGCGCTCGGCTCAGCTTGTCATAATTCATATTAGTTTTGTTTTTTCTGAGTCCCCACAGCTTAGCCACTTCTTCTGCCTTGAGTAGCTTGAATTCGCCATCATTAGACGTCCAGCAAATCAGGTGCTCATGTTTCTGGTCTAGCAGCAACTGCAAAAGGAACTGCCACAGTGTAATTGCACTCTCCATACCTACAAGGGACAAAGGAGAGCAACAGTGTGAAAAACATTTGGGAGCAGGTATTCCACCCAATGCACATTTCAATAATAAGCTCTATATAGGAGTCATCCTAAGTAACTGAGCAAAGGAAGCTACTATATCATTTACAACCAAAAATCCACAAGACCTACAAGTCTTGCACTCCCGTTTCAGTATTTTTTTCACTTGTATTTATTGAAGGGACACATAAAATAGAGCAAATATTTAGAAAAGCATCGCCCCTATAGTTCACATGGTACAGGGTCGTCTCCAGTTGGTGTCTTCAATTCAATGTATGCAACCACCCTTCAAAGGAACATGCAGGGGGGGAGGACTTATCCACTGAAATGACCTGAAAAATTGCTGTTTACTGGCACAAGAAGCATACTGAACTCATTCAGATCTGCCATGGTGGAGAAGGGGAGAAAAAGGGAAGACCAGAGCAGTTGCCTTTGGTTAGAGCACCAGAAACCACACTTTCCCCCTCCCATCACACGCACTCGCCTTCCCTATGTCATACGGCCTTCACGTATTTTGTTTCTTCCAGGGCCTGAAATGGCTCTTGCTGCTTCTGTTTGCCAAATCAAATAGCTCAAAAGATATTATCTATTCTGCAGAAATGCTGAAAGTTCAGTACACTTAAGCATAGTAAAGCAAGTGATGTTTACCCAGAACCTTTCTCTAACAGGGATCTTGCCTTTCATTATCATACATACAACTGAGAACCAGGAATATTTTTAACAGTGCCTGAGTCTCACTTCTAAGGTTGTTTGAATCTTTTTCTCTGCTAAAGGTTGTTTGAACATTTTTTCTCTGCTAACTGCCTGTGCTAGTCAGCCCTCCCTAGAATAAACCATTTTCTTCAGGCACTGCAATAGAAGGATAAACTTAAGAATGACTAAATTCCAACTCAGCACAGGCATATACACAACTTAAAATTTGGGAGTGTTACCACTAAAGACAATTTATTATTGTAATGAAGATGTAGCTAAAATTGACCTTTTAAACTACAGAACTTTGTAGTTTTGAACTACAGAACTTTGTAGTTGAGCTTTCAACAACATCGCCAGCCTCAGCACATTAAAACTGTATAAAATCACTTTTTCTTGGCCTCTCCTGATACTTAATTTGGACACATTATGTCTAACTAACACAGATTTAAACATGCTGGTATTATTGGGTTAACTGACTATGGTGCTAATGGGGCTAATCATTACTTGACTTATCTTTGTGCATGTAACAATGGATATTTTTGTCTTTATCTAAACAAGCTGATGATTGCTTATTTTGTTTCCTAATATATTACTCTGTGTCCTACTAGATTACACGGCCAGAATACGCCAGGTTTCCTACCTGACTTTTCCCTTGGTGTGTTGACCACAAGAGGGCAGAAGACTTCCAACTATCTACCCCATGGAACCATACAGCAGGCGGCTGAGACAAGATTTGCCTCTTCAAGTCTGTCCCAGCACTAAGGAAAACATGCTGTATAACCTTCACTAGTATAAAGGAAAATAAATTGCATAAGCTTCACTAGTGTAAAAGCAAGTTAAAGATACTAGAGAACGTTGTCAATAGTTTTACAGAAAAACAGAATTTGAAGCTTTATTTTGGTCCAAATAATTTCTCAGTACACTGGCCAAACAAGGTTTTGCAGAATTAATGATGGTTTTATTATCCCTGCAAAAGCCTCATTTCTCTAATTAATGGAGAATCCAGTCTGAATGACAAGGACAAAAACATCTATCCCTGACACCCAGCTGGGTAACACAGTAACTACACACCACCTTCAAGAGGCAGCAGAGGCTCTCAGAACTGTTAAGTATCCTTGAAACAGAATTTCCTATATGGATGCTTTGGCTCTTTCAAAAGTTTGCATTTGCTTCATTTCATTTTTCATCACTTTATACAAATCCTTTTCCACATAGCATACAGCAAGAAAAAAAAAAAGTATAGCTAGATTAAATATACCTGAAAGTTCTATACTCGCTTTACAGTGTTTAAAAGTTCCTTTAAACTACACCATCTGTGCAAGTAATGACAACTTTAACAGATTATTTAACATCATAGCTAATAAAATATCCTTATTAATCTGGCATCATATATATGTACTTTTTCATTAATATTTATAAATTTTGCAACTTAATTCACTAAATGCGTATAGGTATATACAGCCATATTACTTTAAAATAATCTTAGTTTCTGTACATCACTGTATTATACAGTGATACTCTGCATAATTTCAGCTTCTATCATACAACTCTTCTGAACAAGAAAACACAAAGAGAGCTGTTTTGCTTTGGAAAATTAGAAGTAACTTATACCTTTCTTTGAAACTGTATTACAATGTGTACAGGTGTTGCATGCTAAAAATACCTGTCAGTGGAACTTCAGCTAAGGAAATTAAAGATGGAAGAGAGTTATGGAAGCACCAATACAAACTCCACCATCATGCCATTAGCCAAAACAGTACGATACCTCAGAGATGCAATTCTCCCATCTAGACCTTAAATTACCTCTCCCTTCAGATCTGTCAAGGTTTACGCTGGGCTGGCCACTAAATGAATGGCAGATGTTTTCAATTAACCCCTCTCCAGAAGGGGAAGGGAGAGAGAATAAGGGAGAGAGACTTATGGGTTGAAAAAAACCTAAACCAGCTATGATGAAATATTAACAATGAAAAGAAAAGACAATAATATTAATAAGAAAATAATGAAATATGTACAAATATATACAAAATCAAATATCAAGCTCCCAGGATGATGATCACATCACCACCAAGCACTGGGACTGCACTCAGCAACAGATGGGAACTGGATTCGGACACTGGATTCAGGAAAGCACGGATTGGGATCAAAGGCAGAAGAGCACACAGTCCTCCTCCAATGACTGCCATTGAAGAAAAGAGAGTTAACCCCTTTGATCCCTCAGCTTTTATACTGAGCATGAGGCAGATGGCATGGAATACCCTGTTGGTCAGTTTTGGGTCACCTGTCCTGTCCGCTCCTCCCCACAGGTGTGACCTCTCTATGCTTTTCTGCTTCTGACCCTTCAATGGGGCAAATAACCAAGTTAGCCGGCCTTGGGTGTTATGGGGATAAGTATAAGCAAGAGCCTCTCTGCATACCATTCCTTGGCATCAACTATAAACATGAGACCTTATCACTGCTAGAAGCAGACACTGAAAAACACACAGCTAATTTCAGGGAGTGCAGTCAGTTAGAAGAGACTTAACTGAAAAGTGAAATTATTGAAAAGAAAATTGGTTTTGTTCTATCTCAAACCAGGACAAGATCATCAGCAATGAGGCCTCTGCAAAATGTTTTGTGGAGCTGAACTAACAGTGAAGCACATTCTGCTGCAGTCTCCTCCATCCCCAAGGAGGGGAGACCTCTCCTCAAGAACACTCACAGGGCAACCTTCAGCTAACATTGCACTACAATTTCCATTATGAACCTGTTTTCTGACACTTATCATCTGTAAAATGTAAAGAGTTTTGGATTCCATTTTATCTACTGAGTGTGGACCTCATGGTGACTCAGCCCTAGGTGTAATGTAAAACACAGGAACAGTGCAACCCTGGTTGAGAACACCCTGCAGGAATACCCACTCCACACTATCTGTCCCTGTGACTAGGGAGACGTGACTTCGAGTTATTATATAAAAGGTTATTGCCACCTTTTTCAAAGTGGTTCAGTTCTTGGTGATCAGTTCTTCAACCAGCTGAGATACACACATAATGCCTGGGGGGCACTTCAGGTTCTGGACCCAGGGCAGATGGCTGTGGTGGAATTAGATTTAGGCAGCTCCTCACGACTCTGCTTGCCTTACCATCAACTCTCCAAGCGCATAGCTCTGAACAGGCTTTAGAAAGGACCTGCCCACCTCAGAATTCAGCACTGATGCACATAACTGGTACGTGCATAAATCTTCTACTGGATATGACCCAAATCTGCCCATTCAGAAGTGAGATTCACACAGCTCAATGCTGCATTGTACTCCATCCCTCTGTCTGCCACTGAGTTCCTGTATAAAGCTTCCCGCACTGCTTGTATAGCAACTGTACATACGCGATTCCTACGTGAGGCAAATCATGAAAATTACATTTTCAGCTGATCATTAACTGTATGGTCCTTTTCTTCTAAGCACCCAACTTGAGGCATTCAGGTTTGATTTGCACTGAATATTTGCAGCTGTAACTACCTTCAACAGAAGCCGTGTGCTCAGCCTATATGGTGATGTAAAATCTTAAACATCTTGAATTCAGTAAACTGGTGTTAATCTTTGTGCCTCATTGCCATTCTCTAAAATGTGATTTGCAGGGAAAGAGCAAAAATCTAAGATCCTGCAGTGACAGGATTTTTTTACTGATGCAAAATATTTCATTTCCAATCAGCTCACCAGAAGTATTAACCTGCCTTTCTCTATGGGAACCACTTTGGGGTTCCACAAAGTATTAACTATCCTCTTGGGAGGACAATGTGGCCCTACAGTGTATTAAGCTTTAACATGTGCCTCATTTGAGTGGTGGAGCAAAAGAATCACATGACAGATGTATTACAAGACATGTAATTTAACAAAAAATGTGCTACCTGTATTAAAAGTTATTATAAATTACACTTGGGAGGAGTCCGAAGTCTTCAGAAAACATTGTATTTAATTCACGTATTTTCTAATTCTTTTGAATTTTTACTGACTCAAAGGGAATTCAGTGTCCCTCCTTAATTTGACAGAAATGAGTGTTAGGATGTGGTCACTTCCTACAGGGCATATATTTCACATTTCATTCAACTCTATTAATATTAAATAGTAATAATAAATATTCCTTTTTCATTTGTGCTCAGTACAGGATCTGAATGCTGGGCAATAAATAATACATGGAACCACATGCTGAATTATAAAGATTAGAAGAAAAATAGTTTTTAATAAATCACTTCTTTAGATGGTGACATCCATCTATGGTACAGAATGACACAGGCAACCTATGTAAGGAACATATATTCTGTGTCATGGAAAGCCTAATCAAAATTCACGTAGTCAAGAGAGTCAAGTAATTTTTTTCATCCATTAACTTTAACACATGTGGTTTTGCCATCTGACCATTTTTTAAATATTTACACAATGCATTTGACAGTCAAAGATATTTTCTAAGCCATGAAACAAAATTTGCTAGGTTGACCTGACCTAAATAGCCTGGTAATTTTACTTTGTGATCAGTTCCACAATCGCTGATGCAAATAATCACTGGCATAGCTAGAAGGAATTATACTTGGAAATGCTGTGTTAGACAGCAAAAGGATATTTCAGAACTGAGTTTTCTGAAAGTCCATTTCCCAGGCAGCTGTGACCGGTAACCATACTAACACCTTTTGCATTACCAATTTAAATTCTTTCAAATGTGTACTCCCCCATACAAAGCCTACCAACTGCACGATCGGTGTGATACAATGTGATCTCCACACATCAAATATTAAGTTCAGGTCTGATGAGGGAAGGAGGCAACTCAGAATATCTGTGCTGATAATACTGCCCCTATTCATTTCAGTCAAATTAAGGGACTAAAGGAAATGCCTAAACTTGGAGCGGCAGCAAAGTCAACACCATAAGCTCTCCCTGAAAAGAATAATAGACAAGGACAGAGACATCCACAGGGCAAAGCATCCCATCTAAGAGACAATTTTCCTGTAAAGGGGATGTCCAAATTCCTCACTTAGGTGAGGGGCCCAAATGCCAAACACTGGCTCTCCCCTTAGTGTATGGCGACTGATTTACACCAGCATGGACAAGCATTACGAAAACATTATGCAAGTTACACTAGAAACAGTTAAGACGTATGAATACACATGCTGATGAGCTGCATTACCATTTTTTTTTTGTCCAAGACAATACATAGGAAACTCCATATGACAAAATGTCAGTAAAGTGGCATTAAGGTAAAAAAAAACCTGCTGGGCAAAATAAAACAAGTAAGCAAGCCATCTTCAATCCAGGCAGTAGAAAACCAGGAGGCTCAGAGACAAAGCTAGCTAAATAAAAAGCTCAGTATCAGAAAGATTTATGAGATGAACTGTGAGATAAGTAGGATACTCTTTGCGGCATTAAGTTTTGTAGGACTCTTCCATAGGAAAAGCTAAAAGAAAAAGGCAGAAAGCTGGAAAGCAGCTCTGTAGCATTCAGGATCTCTGCAGAGGTCCTTAGCTTCCGTACAACTATGTTACAGCTGTGTTCTTCTCTTCCATTCTCCCACATACTCCAGGTTTCCTACCTGGATTCTTTCTCCCCACTCTATGTTAGCTCCCCCACAGCCTTTCTGAAATTGAGATGCTGCTGATCCTGGACAATCAACATGAACAAGTTCTAAAGGCTAAAGCTAGGAATGCCTCCAGGAATTAGGATCAAAACCAGCCCTTGTTGCTTTAGAGGGTCTGCAGGGGAACATCTGGGACTCTGAGCTATATACCAGGTCATGGGACTTGGGGCAGAGGAGGGACAACTGAGTGGGACAGACTGGCTGGGGAGCCCAGGAGCTGAAACAAATCAGCTGAAGATCAATTAAATCTGGAAGACATAAAAGGTGTTAGCCAGCATTATGCACTATAGGTAGTCACAGAGAGACGGTGATCAGACGTACACGAAAAGGATTAAGAGGCAGAGTCAGGGCAGGGAAATTAATTTCCCTCAGTGTATGAAGAAACTGCCGATTCTTCCTGTAGCCAAAGCAGCTGCAAAAGATTCAGCTCCTTTTCCTATGCCCCACCACAGCAGGCACACACCTCCGCTTACATTTCCCTTACAGGCAAGTGTGTGCTTTTGCAAGCACACAGCATTTCTCTGTAACAGGCGCCTTTTATTTTTTTTTCCTTTTTAACTACTCTGGAAAACGTGTGTACATTTTTTGTACGTCCATTTACTGCTTTTGTATCCTAATTCTGGCCAACAGCACGTTCCTCTGAGTAGCGTGACGTGGGGCATTGTTAGCTTCTCATTCACGTTAGCATTCGGCTTCCTTTATTTCTGCAGGTTGCAGCCAGGAAACTGGAAAATGGGCCACAGGAAACCTGGCCTCCTACATCTGTCCCAGTTTGTAACAGCAGCTCTGGTTTTATTTTTCTAAGTGTCTCAGGTTCATTTTAACCCTTGAGACGACTGCTGCAATAACATGTGAAAGAAAATTACTTTTTTGTCATCCTTTTTTTTTTAACCACCATTTCTCAATACTAGAATTTGAGATTTTGCTAAACCATACTAATTTTTAAAGTATATTAATAATTATATTAATAAACAGTTATGTGAGTTTTAAAAAAACTTATGTTGGAAATTACCAAAACAATTCCATTCCATAATGACAAATATCAAAGAGTATATTTAGAGACAAATATGGAATAAGGCAGCCTCTAGCTGTTTCAGCTATATACGTTTTTAACATAGTTCTAAAGTGAATGTCCATATGGAAAGTTGAACAGCTTACAAATCCTCTAGGCCCATTTTTCTCTTTTACATTTTAGTTTCTATAAAAAGAATGGACACTTATTTTTGCATTTGATTACAGAAGGAAAAGGGTGCTGATCAAGAAAAGAAATTATCAAATTATCAATTACCAAAAAATCAGTTAGCCGTAACATTTTCCACTGAAAAGTCATCTGTATAACAATGAGTATATCATGAGAGGTCAAAGACAACTGCCAAATCTCCCCAAATGTTTGCTCAGAAACATTTGAAAGAACAAGGCAAAAGACTGAGTCAGTCATCACACTTTATTTCTCAACAGAGATACTTCAAGGGTGATAAATAGGATGTGGTTGGTGAAAAGTTAGTAATTCTGCCAGAAAGGAGGAAAAACAAATATCAATCTGTTTACTCAGAAAGTTTTCAAATTCTCATCAAAGGAGATCTGAGTGCTAATTTAATTGGCCTTGAAAAAATAAGCTCGGAACTAAGTGTGTAAATATACCTGTTTTAACTTGATGCAGAACTTTCTCTGTTAAAAGTAATAAATCAAACTAATGGTGTAGTCCATACCCAGGGCACTTTAGGGAACTGACTGTATGATACAGAATGGTGGTAATTTTTCCACATCCAGCAACCAGGACATTTCCTGCCAGAGCATCCTCCGAGTTCTTCCATTGTGTTGAAACTGCAAAAACTTTCTAAATCAGGACTTCCTCCTATTATATTTTAGAGGCGTCTTTCTGGGAAATGCAGATTCAAGTGAAAAAAAAAAAAAAAAGGAATTCCTGCAGCACCACCCAGTGGAAACATTAGAAAAAGTTACAGAGTGCCCCAGCACACAAGTTCCGATTTGCTGCTAAACTACAGTAATATTGCCACAAAAACACAGACTGGTTTAAGGATGTGCCAAAAAAGCACAGAAGGTTTTGCTGGCCCATGTACCTACCAGAGTCACATGTGGTATGCCTACTCTGCCACTCCTGCATAATAATTTTCTCTTAACTTTATATTCTAATTTAAAAGATTATTTACAGTAATAATTTACAAGGTCTCCTTCTCAAGCAAGAATACCCACTGTTCTGGCCGAGCACATTTAAAAAAATAAACAGACTCCTGTGGTTAAGAACAACACAAAAGAGACAGCAGCAAGATCCAGCAAAATATTATAGGATAACATCAAGTTCCACTGCAGAAAAGAAAACACTCACACACATGTCCAGTAACGCTTCCAGTAGGCACATTTGGTAACACAATGTTTGCAGTTTTTAATTTTTTTAACTAAGTCAAAGAAAGGCTGAGGCAGATTTCCAAAGGAAGAAAGTTCTGCAACCTCCAAATTAACACAACAAAGGACTGGTCGCCTGCCAAGCAGAGGTGTGATGACACCGCCTCTAAAACACCAGTGTTTTCAGATTCTCCGTAAGGATGCAGTTGAAGAAACAGTCTTAACCCGACTGGAGTAAAAGCCCTTAGCAGGAGGGAATATGGCTAGTTGCCTCCCTGCGGAAGGCTTAAAAAAATAACCTGCTCCAGTATTTCTAAAGCTAGCCGTAAACAAAACTACACAAATCCATAATGGCTCCAACCGTTCACCTTGGGACAGACGTAAAATGAATGCAGACTCCTCACACTGCTTTCTGTCTGCTCATGTGGTGCACATCTGTGGCATGCTGGCAATACGCTACACTGCAAACTGAGGGACTTCTGCTTTCAAAGCCAGCCCTATATGTTTATTTTCCCCATATGACATTCTCTCACTTTTTTTGTCGGCATCAGTAGGACATAGAACACAATTATTTGACTCTCCTATATAAAATTTCTGATAGTCCCTTTGATGAATTCAGAGAAACTATGCATGAAAACAAAAAAAAATAGCTAAAGAGGGCAGAGGATACAGCCTTCAGAACAGTGGCTATTCTGAAAGTTTACTTGACATATCAAGCAATGACGATTCCCAAATGTAAATGCTTTTTCGTTATCTGTACTCCTTTCTTAATCTGAAATATTAAAATTTCCGATCTTGTGACAGCAGACCAAATGCTTTGTAACTTATGCTAGTGACTCTAATATTTTCAATGGTGTATTAATACTATCAACTGTCTTCCCCTCTCAACTGATTTTTCCTAGACTAGAAACTTAGATAAACAAGCAAGTCTTTTGAATACCGTGAGCAGAGAGGAACCTGGCCAAAAGGACAGGAAATGCAGTCCTGGGAGTTCTGTTCAGGCAAACCGAGGTGGCTGGCAATTTCTTTGAGACCTGAAGCACAGCAAGATGATAGCAGCTTACACTGGCAGTCAGAGCTCGCCTTCCTGTGCACACTGAATTTTCAGAACTTGCTGGATTAGCAAAATGAGCCATTAAGCTATTAAATAACATACAGGCTTACATGTATATTCTCACGTTGCAAGAGGAGTCAGTCATAGCATTATACTGAAAATGGTGTAACACAATTCAGCAGATGGTAACCTACATACATATAGAGACATTTTACCTGGACAATTCCTTCCCAAAATGTTAGCGCTATTGCAACAGTCCTTGGAGCATGAGCTCAGGTGTAAGTTCCTTAGTCATAAAAAATGAGCAATTGGTCACAACACTAGCAAAGGTCCATATTTTTCACTTCAAATGCTACTATTTCTGTCCAGAATGGTCTCATAGTAAAAACCTACATTAAGAATCACTCTTACATGTCAAAATCTCAAAAATGTGCTATTCTCCTTTCTCAGTTCTAATCAAAGTTCTGATATGCATGAATTTTTATTGTGCACTAAGCTAAACTGAAACCCAATTAAAAGATTCTTATCTTCTGACATTATTCACTTGTCTACTACACCAACAAGAACCTGAAGGTCACACCTACACATTTCCCCTAACATCGTTCGTTAAACATTGGAATACCCAACAGAATGTATCATAAAATACACGATATTTCAGCCAACAGATGATCTGGTTGTTACTCTCTTGCACTGTCTGTGTACTTAAACTAATTCCCATGGCTGCTGAGAACCACAAAGCAGAGACAAATGGGACACTATTTCAATGATTACAGAAAATTTTGCTGTATACAAAGTGTGTAGATTGCCTGTTTAGAAATGACATCAATACACCAACTGGTTTGTTAGTGTCTTTGCTGCTCAGGATACGTAACAGCCACTATTTTGATTTGTACACTGAATCCTGGATGAGATTCCACGTTTAAATTAAACTTAAAAGACTCTATCCCCTCTCCTCAACTTGGATGAGACTGCACAGTCAGTTTTATTGTACCCTACCCCCAGGGAATCAATCCAGCCTTGATACTGCTCTGTTTTGGAAGCATTTGCATGGCAGAGCTTCGGTACTGAAGCAGCAGAACTGAAGAAGTGCTGCAGTCATATTTTCTATACCAGCCCTATTCCACGCTCACAGTTTGCTAAACTAACCACACACACCAGTTGCTCTGAGTGTGCTCTGAGTCACCAGACTTCACAGAGGTCTATATCTAGAATCTAAACCCACATTCCCATCTCAGCTATATTAGTATAGCATGGAAGAAATTCTCTGAAGGTAGTCAACTTTCTCCAGATTTCGCTAACAGAGCTGCAATAGGAATTTGTTCTTACTTTCTAAATGCTTTTTAAAGATTGTTTCTTCTCATGAATTACTGTTAATTGCTGGGAAGAGATAATAGTGGTACTTGAGTCTATAAACTTTTTGTTTGTGCTGTATTGTGACTTGATACAACAGAGGTCACTCAACATTACCACAATATAAACATTTAAAGACAATAACACTCATTAGCATCCTTCCCAAAAAGCTTAAACTGAAATACATCTGATCAATTTTCTGCATAACAAATAAAAAAAAAAAGAGATGAAGAAATATATAGAGATTCAGTAAAGAGGTGCTGTCACCACATTAGAAGCAAATGGATGCGTAATAGAAATCTGTTTTCCAGATGAACTGTCAGCTGTTTTGCAAAATGAGGATGGGAAACTTATAGGAGGACATTTGATTAAAAACATTTAGATTCTTTAGATAAAGTAAAAATCCAAGTCTACTCTTTTTTGTACAACTGCAAAAGCATATTTTACACAAACTTCTTTGCTTGTTCACTAATATTTTCAGAAAAAGGCCCATATTGTAAAATTGTACTAACAGGACTTTATACTTAGGTTAGTGCTTAGAAAGCTTTTACTAATTTTGAATAATTGGTAAGAATCATAAAAATTACAACCAAATGATTCATTACATAATTTAACAACAGCTAAAACTATAAGACAATGTGTAAGATATAAGTTTTCCTCTCCTAATACCTCAAATGATCTTCAAGTTAGGATCCACAAGATTTAAAAATTGGATATTTTAAAGCTGAAGAAAGTAAGACAGGGTTGTTTGCATGAGAGCCAAAACACATTAACATGTAGTAATCGGTATTTGCAGGGATTATCCAAGCTGTATTCTGAATCTTCAAATATTGAATAGTAAATTGGCAAGCAGAGACACAGACATGATTGAAACGACTCTTTGAAATGGGTCTGGGGGAAGCCATAGAACAGGCAGTATCCTTCACACAACTCTGTACATCCTGACACTGCAAAATGTAGAGCAAAGCTATGGAAGACTAGGAGGACACTTGCACAGAGCAAGCAAGAGCTACTTGAATGCCTTCGTTACATTCAAGGCCTAAGCACGCATTTAAATGTTTGCAACACGCAGTTAGTCTCACTGCATTAAGAGAAGTGCTGACACACGCAAAAATAAATACATGCCTAAGTGCTCCAAAAGATCAAAACAAAGTAAGTTTGTGGCTTCCTACAGAATTCTTCTCCTGAAGACCCTTGAGTTGCATCTAACTGCTCAGATGTAGACAGAGCACACAGTATAGCATTTAGAAACCTTTCTTTACATAGTTGATTGACATTTATCTTAAAAGTTCGTAGATATCATCATACAGGAGAGGAGTTTTCAACATGTGGCCCATGCGTGCAGGGGCCAGTGGATTCTTCCTGAAGGAGAGGCAAAAGTACCACAGTACTACTACAGTAGGCTCAACTGCAACACAGGCATCTGCACAACTGCTCAAAAATAATTACAGATCCACAGATAGGAAAAGGACAAACCTCACTGCTCTAGACAGTCACGGCAATGCTACTTGAGCAAGCAGGCCAAAATCAGACATGGTGTTGATAACTGCAACTCCATGGGAGTAAAAAAGTATAATTTTCAGCTGAGCTGTATCTGTTTTGGGCATGGCACAATTTGGCCTCTGATGTTCTTAACTGTGGTATAACTTCAAAATAATTACTTAAATATTTAGTCATTCAGTACACTGTGAGATACTGAACATGAATTACACTAATTAAGCAGATCAACAATTCCAGTGTACTTTTTGGTACTGCAAAAACTACCACAGTACTCATACAAAATTAAAAATGCAGAATGACTATACAGTTATCAATTGGCATTGAATTAGCTGGCAGGTAGTGCCTTAGTGATATTTTTGTATCAATTCTTATGACAGGTATTTTCTTTAGTTTTGTTTTTAGAAAAGCAGCAACTCTCCTGAAAAGAGCTTTTGAATTAAAATCCACTTTTAAAAGCAAACCCTTAAGAATTTGAATTCTGATATAATTACTGGCATATAAACCCACAATGAGTTAAAGAAAGTTTTAAGGATAAAGATGCTTTTTTTTTTTTTTGTGAAGTGCACAGAAAAGATGTACTTTGTGCTTCATCTGCTTTGTTTCCATACACGCAGCCCTGTATTTTGCAGTGCAGTGAGCTGGACTTCCTGCACCTACACCTTGACATTCTCCTCAAAATCATGACTAATTCTTTAATCATTCATTATTCAACAAAATACTTCCACATGAGAATAGACATATTCAGACCTTCAAGAGCTCTCAACAGCCTCCAGAATATTAGTTGATTCATTTAACAAGCCACAGACCAAGTAAACATCTGTCTAATGATTCAAGACTGTGAGATTCCCTATTGTGGGAAACTCCGAGGAGAAAGCCACGGTGAATCAATCCAAGGATACACAGCACAACATGATTTTCAAAGGCCCGTGACAGCCTGTTGCATGAACCATTGGGTGTGGTTACAAAAGATACGCAGCAGCTCAAAACCAACAGTACTCTTTGAAACTGGCCCAGGCTAACAGTGTCCTATAATCAGTGTCACAGCTCTAAGATGGATTCAAACAGCATCATCCAGGCATGCTGTACATTGGAGCTACCGCCACCAGAAGAAAACCATGGACTGATTAAACAGTCTGAATTGCACAAGCGAGTCCAACCTGCCATATCTTTGTGGGAAGTATTAGCTAATTTATCACTTCTTTGCTATCTTAGATTATTTAGTACTATGACAGAGAGCCACTCACAGGTAACTGTAACTACACAAGCATACAAATTTTATATGATGTTACCAAGAAAAAACAGCTAAAATAACTTTTTTATAAATACATGCATCACAAATAACTGTATGTTGGTTCTCCCAGCCTCATCCCACTCTCCCTTATCTTTAGTAGCCAAATGACATTTTATTTCAGCATCTATTTCCTTGATTTTCTGAAGCAACATCTTGTCATGTGATTGCACTCCCAAGGCAAAGATTCGTATTTTCTATAACAGATGATGGACCTCAGTGTCCCTAAGTATTACATATACCTATATTCCTACATGTAAGCATATGACCCTCAGAGCAAGCAACAAGCTCCATGCACCTTGGTGAACCTGCAAAAATGACTTTCATTCTGTGCTAAGTCCTCCAGAATAGATTTTTAAACTACGGCAGATTTCAGCTTCAGTTACATTAAGTCACTTGAACCGTAATACCTCCCCATAAGAATACCTCTATCATAACACACCCTGAAGCTGGCCTCCATCCCAAGAAGGGCATTACAAGGAGAAGGTAAAGTTTACGAAATTGGACTTCATACACAGCAAAGGGGAATACTTCATTCTTTGGAGTGAGATACTTGATTTGTTTTCATGATTTAATGAAATAACATTAAGTAACAGGGGCAAAGACCCACTGTGAATCAGTGAGAACTGCTAATGAATAAAACAAAACAGACATTTGTTTCTACATATGAAAGCATCCATGTGGGTAGTGGTTTATAAACACAGTTACAAGGAAGGCTGTAGCTGAGTTTCTCCCCCTGAGATTGTGTTGCTTATTTCAACTGTTGCATCTAGGTGGAGTTGGTGGTATTAGAAAGGATATAAGCCTGTAGGTTTTTCCTTTTTAGGAACAACTCACCGAGGTTATTTGGAAAATCGAGATATAAGCAATTATGATAGTATCTCATCCCTTAGCAGATAGTATATATTCTTCACTTTTACATTTCATAAATTAAAACAGATAAAGAATAAAATCATGGTTACACTGAAAACACCTTTAAGACATTTTTATTATTTGAGTGGAAACAATCATGCGCTATCTGATATTTGGATTTTTTTTTCTGTTCCAAACAGAACTGTTGCATTTTTAACACATCTGCAGATTACTTCTCATTCACTCTTTCAAATATACAGAACACACAACGGGTACACTACTACTACATCTGTTTTTCTATGAGGACATCAAGATGTTTTTACTTATGGTGAGTGAATACAATATATGAAATTTATATAGTGTAGATAGACTATATATATATCTGTGTGTATGAATGTGTGTGCTTCATCTACACTTGTCAAGGTATAGGCTGGGCTGGCCACTAAATGAACGACAGATGTTCTCTATCAACCCCTCTCCCTTCCCCAGAAGGGGAAGGGAGCGAGAATAAGGGAGAGAGACTCATGGGTTGAAAGAACCCCTAAAATAGCTATAATGAAATATTAACAATAAAAAAGGTTAATAATATTAATAAGAAAATAATGAAATATGTACAAATATATACAAAATCAAATATCAAGCTCCCAGGACGATGATCACATCACCACCAAGCACTGGGACTGCACTCAGCAACAGATGGGAACTGGATTCGGACACTGGATTCAGGAAAGCACGGATTGGGATCAAAGGCAGAAGAGCACACAGTCCTCCTCCAATGACTGCCATTGAAGAAAAGAGAGTTAACCCCTTTGATCCCTCAGCTTTTATACTGAGCATGAGGCAGATGGCATGGAATACCCTGTTGGTCAGTTTTGGGTCACCTGTCCTGTCCGCTCCTCCCCACAGGTGTGACCTCTCTATGCTTTTCTGCTTCTGACCCTTCAATGGGGCAAATAACCAAGTTAGCCGGCCTTGGGTGTTATGGGGATAAGTATAAGCAAGAGCCTCTCTGCATACCATTCCTTGGCATCAACTATAAACATGAGACCTTATCACTGCTAGAAGCAGACACTGTCTGAAAAACACGCGGTTAATTTCAGGGAGTGCAGTCAGTTAGAAGAGACTTAACTGAAAAGTAAAATTACTGAAAATTGGTTTTGTTCTATCTCAAACCAGGACTACACTGATTCAGCGGATGGCACACTGAAATTCCATCAATATTTAATGCAATAAGTGGACAATTTAATGTCCATATTTCAAAGACAGATAATACGAGCTAGGGAACACCCTTCAGTAAGAGTTTTGGTGTTGTATGCTGCACTAACTGTTCCATAATATATTCAACATATTTTTGAACATTATGCCCAGTAATGAACCTCTCTCTCTAAAATTTAGAATTTTACAAAAGAAGTAAAACTCCAAAACCGGAAAATAGCTTTCACTACCTGATGACTACATTTGATTGAAACACAGATTAGGCATTTTCTATTTTACATACTATTCTAAAAGTTCTTCTCTGTCCAACTAGGAAATCAAGAGGCATCTGTGTCTGGAGATTGTGTCACTAATCCACTAATAAAAGTCCTTTGTAAAGTGATGCCCATGATGAACTTTTCTGTGCAGCTTGGACATAGGAAGTACAGGAAACACTGAAGATCATCAAAGGTAAACACGTGGTATACTGCAATTAGTTCTCCATCCAAGTACTACTTTGTTTTGCACAAAATTTGCTAGTTTAATGCTATCACATGATAATTGAAGTAAGTAGCTAAATGTTATTTCCTATTACATGCAATTTTATTCACATTTTTTAACATTTCTTTAAGTCAAAACCCATTTGCAAGCAAGACTCCATTTTCTTTGTTTGCGCCAGACTTTTTTTTTTGCAAAAAGTCATTGACTTCTAATTTAAATTAAAGATCAGTAGGGCATGACAAAAATCTTTCTAATTCTGAACACAGACTTTTTTCACGACCACCATGAAAATAAATCATCACAAAATAATTACACAAACCTCTAAGTGATAGGTACATAATAAATATCACTTGGAAATTAAATATGTAAAGCACCAATATATCAAGGTTATGTGAGTGAATATACTTTTCAAACATGCGCACCACCTGAGTATCTTGGCATACGAGTCTTTTAATCATGCAACTACATACAATTGTCACAGATGCACTAAACATGCTTATCGTAACATAGTCTTCTGCGTACCCCATTTCTGCACTTCACCTTACGAAACTTATTTATGCATAAGTTACATTAATCTGAAATAATCGAAAAGTCTGTATGAGCAAAATATGAGATGAACCATGACTTTCTGCTTGAAATTAAATGAATCCATTGACTTTTGAAGTTGGGAGTCCTCATGACCGAAAAGATGCTGCATTGTATAAACTTGTCTTAGCTCTACACCCCTAAGTAAATAAAGATGTAAGTTGTCTCCCTTTCAAATGCAATGTTAGAAAGGCTGACAGGGCTTCACAAAACCCTCCTGTGTTAGAGAACGGAAACTCCTAATGAGATTAGTTGGTGTGTGTGCAGACATTACTTAGCCATGACTAAATGGGCTCTCTTCCTGCAGCCAGTGGAAAATTCAGGGAACTTTTTCCCCCTGCAGCATCAGAGTCTCTCTAACCTTCAGCAAAGCCAGATCCAAAAACAACTCTCCACTTTCTCTCCCTTTCTCTCTCTCCCCCTTTTTTTTTTTTCTTCCCTTACAAACATTTTTAGTGTTTTTTCGGTTGGTCGTGGAAACTGTCCACGTCGGCCAAGGGGTCTTGGGGCAGGGGGTGGCTAAGAAAACCGGGGAGGGGGAGGGCCGGGGAGAACGCAGAAGACTACAAAGGAAACTGTAAAAAGGAGAAAATATATAAACCTGAGAGGCAGAAAACCACAGAGTTTCTTTGTGAGCTGCAGTGACTCATTTTCAAGATGTTGTCTGCTGCCAGTTTCAAACCGGAAGCGCATGGCAATTAGTCTTGCTGTTTCCAGACAAGCCAGAAACTCTCCCGACACTTTTTTTTTTTTGCCTTTTTAAAGCCCCTTCTGCAGTTTCTGCAGGAGCCTTTCCTTCCCTTCCCTTCCCTTCCCTCCCAACCCGCCCCCCCCGGCCCCGCTCAGCCTCGCAGCGGCGCCGGGGGAACCCCGCGGCGGCGCCCCCCCGCCGCCGTGACAGGCAGCCGGGCGGCCCCCGCCGCCCCAAACGCCGTTATCGTGATGCTGCTCGTAGGGGACAGGCCCGGGCGGCCCCGGCAGCCGGACACGGCCGGGCCGGGCCGGGGGAGGGGGTGGTAGTGGTGAGGGGAGAGCAGAATCCGACCCGGCACCGCTGAGGGAGCTTCGGGGCGGCGAGGGGGTCTCAGGGTTCCCCCGGACCCGCTGCGCCCTGTCAGGCAGCGCCCCCCTCCCGCCACTGCCTCTCCTCACACTCCGGCCCCTTCCCCCGCGTCCACCCGGCCCCTTCCAACACGCTCTCCGTCCCATCACCTACACCCGCAGCCCCCGGGGGACGGCGGGGCACCCGGGGCAGCCCTCGACCGGGGCGGGGATGGGGGGCCCTGAGGCGGCGGGAGCGTACCCCCACACACACTTCAGCGCCCCGCGCCCTCCAACCACCGCTCCCCAACCGCCGCCCCCTGCCCCCCTTACCGCCGCGCTGGCCGGGCCCGGCCCCGGGGCAGGACCCCTCGGCCCCGTGTGGGTCTCCGAGCCCTCCGCTGCTCCCCCCCGGTGCTCCTCACCTCCCGCCCGCGGTTTAGCCCCGCGGTGTCCTGTCCCGTCCCCCCTCCAGCCCCGCTGCTGCCCCACCAGCCAGGGGGCCGCCGGCCCCCCCTTCCCCGAAGCCCCCCGAAACTTTGCCGGAGCCCGGGGCGGGCGCAGCAGCACTTGTACCTACCCAGAGCCTGAGGGACTTTTCCGCTCTCTCCTGGTAGTTTAGAGGGAGCTGGGTAAAATCCCCTGGTTCTCCATGCTGACAGTCTCCTGCAAGCGCTCTGTTGCTCTTGTAATGAGATCCTGATTCCCCCCCCTCCCTTTTTTTTTTTTTTTTTTCCCCCTTTTGGCCCGGGGTTTTGGGGTGGTTNGTGTGTGTGTGTGCGCGCCCGTGTGAGGGAGCGAGCAGGAAGTCAGAGCAGTCAGACAGAGAGCCGGCTCACTTCCTTTCCTGCATTATTCCCCAGGCGGTTTGCAGTCTGTGTAAACAGGCTTTTCCTCCCCTCTCCCCTCGCTCTGGCCACCGATGCGCGGCATGGCGGTAATATAAGACACACGCATCGTCCAGCCGGGCGAACGCTAACGCCGCCGGCAGCTCCGCCGGCTCCCCCGACCTCCACCTCTTCCTGCCGCTACACCCCCCTGGGGAGGAGCTTCCCGCCAGCCCCGCGCTTGGCCCACCGGCGGCACCCGGCTGCGAGGCGCCGTGCGCCAAAAACACGCCCGTTTTTTATCCCCGGGTGGCTGTGGAGAGATGCTTATGGGAGGTTTAGGAGGGGTGCTTCGTCCTGCTCGGGGTGGGAGATCATAGAATGGTTTAGGTTGGAAAGGACCTTGAAGATCATCGCGTTCCAACCCCCTGCCATAGGCAGGGACACCTCCCACTAGACCAGGTTGCTCAAAACCCCATCCAACTTGGCCTTGAACACCTCCAGGGATGGGACCTCAACAACTTCTCTGGGCAACCTGTTCCAGTGCCTTACCACCCTCAAAGTAAAAAACTTCTTCCTAATTTTCAATCTAAACCTGCCCTCTTCCAGTTTAAAGCCATTCCCCCTCGTCCTATCACTACATGGCCTAGTAAAAAGTCCTTCCCCAGCTCTCCTGTAGGCCCCCTTTAGGGACTGGAAGGCCGCAATAAGATCTCCCCAGAGCCTTCTCTTCTCCAGGCTGAACAGCCCCAACTCTTTCAGCCTCTCCTCGTAGGAGAGGTGCCCCAGCCCTCAGATCATCCTCGTGGCTCTCCTCTGGACACGCTCCAGCAGGTCCATGATGGGGGGGTGGCTTCGGCGAGGCGCTGGCCCTGGGAGATACGTCTGCCCGTGTCCCACCGGACTGGGGACAAAGCATTGGGGAGCCTCCTGTTGGGGCCGGTGGAGGTTTGAGGGGTTGGTGGTGTGCAGGGGGTCGCTGAGTGCTGCCTTCCCCGAAGGCAGTGCTGGTTGGGTGCTGCCCTCACTGCCTGCCCGCCCAAGCAGGACCTCACACAGACAGCAAAACGCTGGGACGGTGCGACATGGCGCAACAACATAAACCGAGGGGAATGGCATACTCAAAGTCAAGGGGCGCTCGAATTGTCAAATCCAAGCTGGATCTTCCAGCTCCACGTCACACCTCGGGGACAGACCAACGGCAGTTTGCTGGTTGGGATTTAGGTTTTGACCCTCAAGCTGTAGACCTCAGTTCTGAAGTGTTGGTTTGGATTTATTAAAAGGGACGCATTTCCAGTATTTGGAGTTTACATCCTTTATGTCTTTTCCTGTGTATCATATATCCAAATTGTACTGTCTATTTCTAACTTTATTTGGAAATTCTCAGACTGAGCGACATTATCTTCTGTCTGCCCAGTGCATCAGTGATGTTCAATGTGTAACACTTAAAAATCAATACTGTGCTGCTGTTTCTTTTAACAGTCACAAGATTTATCGTTCCAGCACAATAACTGCAGTTCAGAATGTGTTTGACGTGCAATGACACAGACGCTACGATTATTTTTTATCACTCTATTGGGTTGTTGCTTACGATGTTACTGGGAACAAAAGTATGCTTTGATGGAATTAAAAAGATCGTCACGGTTGGCCACTAAGCATTAGTCAATAGCATCCGAACAGCTGGCGGTGAGCAAATTGCGAGTCTCTTGTGGAAGTCCGTCAGGTTTCTTCCTTCTTGTCTTCTAACATGCCGTGGGGGAGCAAGTATAACACAGTACTGGCACACCAAATTATGTAACTTTGTTATTTTCCTCAAATAATTCCCTTTTAGAAGTCATTCTGAATTTTAGCGTACAGATGTGAGGTCTGTGAAATCCCCATTTTGTGTTTCCCAAATAAAGAAGCATTAAAATGTTTAATTTGAGAGAGTGTATTTCCTAGAATAAAATGCACAGTGGGTGAAGTCCTTGCTGTAGCGTTAGTTAAGTCATTAGGATGCAGGAATCAACCTTTGTTTGAGAACTACAACTGAAGACCCGGTTTTGCAAAACCAGGGCAGCCAGAGAAGCTTTTATGGTGCTAATATGCAATGCTGGACTGACAGTTGAGGGTACCGGCATTCATCTTCTACATTTACCTTTCACCAATTTTGTGAAGCAGAGACAAAGCAGAGATATTCCAGAGTTGCCTTGACTGGTTACTGGTGTGGAGACCTGAGAGAACAAACTCTCAAAACCAGTATAACTTCTTTTCTTTTACAAAAAGTAAATAACACCATGTCTTTAAAAATGTTTAAAAATTAAACTCTTTTATTTATTATACTGTAACTTGGTTGACAGCACTAGAATATTTTTTTTTTTTGCAGCACCAGTCCTTTTTTTGTCTAGATAGTGAGGTAGAAACCTCAATAAAGCTTCCGTGCTGGAGGTTGGATGGCCACTGGATGAGGGCTCTTCTTATTACCCTATGGATGCTGGAGAAGAAAGTGCAAAACTTGTTTAATGGAATAAATCCACCAGGATATGCTGGAAACACGAAGAATTGAGAAAGCTCTGCTGGAAGTGGAAGAAAATGGGAGCTTTTGGCCAGGGCTAGCTACTGATTCTCGCACTATGGATGTCATCGGGAAAATATTTTTGGAAACTACATCTATGTGCTTGATAAAAACACTGTGCTTTACAGAATGGTTGCTGAAACTAACTCATCCATGATATCTGCCTGGCTAAATTAATCTAGACTTATAATCTAGACTTGTAGTTATCCTTAAGGATTATCTGATGCAAAAATGCAAGATGATGAATGAGGAAAATTGCACATTTGTATTGTGTAGGAGCCTTTTTCTTCTGCAAAAGCAATTCCACTCAGAAAACCTGTTTGTTAATGTAGTCATAAAAATGCTAGTTATGTTTTCAGTGGAGTCACTAGTGAACTTCTATGTCTCGATTCACATCCTTTCAGCAGCACCTATTATCATTACAACTGTTAATTGCAAAGCCTGAATCCTGTCCTCAAGCTGTGAAGATTTGAGGTTTTAGCTTTGGAAGTTCCTTGCTCAGAGTTGGTCCAGACAACAGCTGTTGCGCCCGTAAAGGACTAAGAGTAACTAGAGACAGCTCCCCTTCGACCAGTAAGGCAGGTTACTGCTGCCAAAAGACCTAATCTAATGGGTTCAGGCAATCCTTGAACAAACATATGCACCCGGGATGTTTCTGTGTCCTGTTTATCTACGGAGAGTGCAGTCTGTAAAAGAGCCCATATTTATAAGCCTGTCCTTCTGTTGAAAAAACTGCCCCGAAGCATTCCTAAGTATAGGGACCATAATTCTGCCTCATTTTTATTAGATTACATCAATTAAGAAACCAGGCTTTGTCTGTCCTTTCAGATTGTTTCTACCGTATTTTTAAACTGTTCATAAATCTCCTGTGCTGCTGTAATTAACCAATCTAAAAGAAGGAAACAGAAAAATAAAGGTAGATTTGCTGTGCTCCAGATCTCTGTTTAAGCTCTTCAGGCTGAGGCTCATGTCTGTGTTGGTCTAGGTTTTAGTGTAATTTCACTCCGAGCTTAGAGTCCCACTGGAATTAAATTATTAAATTAAATTAAATAATTGTAATGTCACTTTGAGGTACACAATTTTCCTTAAATGTACATAGATGCTTATAATCATGTGTAATTATCAAGAACAAAGTTGAAAGCTGTTGGAAATAATTGTCATTTCATTTAATATTTTAATTGCAACTCTATTTAATGAATGCATACATTGTTTCACCCTCTCTAAACATTTTGCATTTCTTTCTAGATTACAGGCTCTGTAGTGAAGAGGCTTCAAATTTGTGTCTGCCTTTATGACAACTAACACAATAGGTTCTGTGGGAGAATCACTCATAACCATTCTTCTCTCCTACTTTCTAGTGATTCTAACCTGAATAACCACCTGCCAGGTTACAGGGGGATTTCCAGGGGATTTTGGAAAGTGGGTATATAGAAACTAATTACCTGAGTTTGGAATGACAGCCTAATTCATGTAGGATCCTTGGTTGCCCTTCACAACACACTATTTAAATGCCTTGCAAATGTTGCATCAATATTGATGAATGTTCCTCCAGCAGGTTTGGCTTTTCTCTTTCACACTTTCCTGTAGCTGGACAAACACGGGCTTCAGAGCCAACAACTTCATTATTGCAAAAAGTCCCAGGGGATCCATACCACTCACAAAGTGGTCAGGTCCTCAGTTTTATCTCATCTCGCAGGCAGCTTCACTGGCAAGAAAAGTGCTGTCTGCAATACTGTCCAGCGCTACCTCCAGGGTGTAACACCGACCCTAAGCCCAGGGAAACTCAAGAGATTGGACTGCACATTGTTCCTTGCCAAGCATTATTTCTTCCTGGGCTTTTTGCTGAGCTATCTAGAGTAAAATCATGAGCTTTAGAAAAAGTTTTAGATGGCAGACATCAACAGAACTGTGTGTGCTGCTGAGAAACCTCTTGTTCGAAGTTGGATCAGATTAGTGGGAAAAACAATGCCATGTCATCATCAAAAGGTTCCAAACCTCATGCCACATTTTCTGGAACAGAAATTCTGCAAGTTTTAACCTAAAATGTTTCCTGTCAGAGGCAGGAGAAGGGCTAAGTGCTACTTTATGCCATGAAACACATATACTGTGCAGATGGTCGGACTTCAGTAAAGACAGGGAAGCCTCTTCCCTCCTCCCTGGAACTTCTTTTTCCCTCACGGAGTATGCTCCAGTCCCTTGTGACAGAGGCTGTGAATGTGAATTACTGCTGGGTTGCAATTAGAAGTCTATCTTCAGTCTGAAGGGAATGATGTTTTGGAGACCCCAAGGTTTTCCCCTTCTCCCCTACCCACCTGAGGAAGGCTGTGGTGCTTGATCAGGAAGGAGTGTGTGGGGGGGAAATCACTGCTTTCACACTCCTCTTCCTCTGGCACTTTTTAGCTTTCCTAAATGTTTTGTTTTCCCCATATGTTGTGGAAGAAAGCACATAATCCAACATGTTTCGATTAAAAGCATCACTTGTGTGTACAGTTTCATTAGGTTTGCCTTCTTAGTGAAAGCTTTATAAGGAACTACCTCCTATGTGCAGCGTAATTGCCTATGATTTTTTGTCATTTCAGGAATGTCATGTTGCTGTGTGTTGAAAGAGCCTATAGCACCTAAATGAGCAACCCAGGAAAACAGGGAAAGAGGATTCCAAGAATCTTTCAATAACCGCGAGGTCTAATCTAACCGCAAAGATTAACTGTTTCAGAGGTCACCGTGCTTCTTAAATCTTTCAATCTGTTCTACTGCAATTTCTTTTCCAGGCTAATTAATTAAAGGTCTGAGCTAGAACTTTAGTTGCATTTTATCAGTCTCTTTTTTTTTTCCCGTCTCCCATCTGTCTATTTTATTCTAACCTAATCTCTAAGTATAATTTAACCAAGGTATTTCTGTTGCCAAATATCACCATAGCATCTGAATATAATTAAACTGCTTTTACTGTTCTCAAATGCTTTTGGTCAAATGGAGTGCAACTCACTGCCACTTCTGTTTAGCCCACTCTCATTCTAAGATTTTTAGATGATGAATGAAATAGTGCAGATTTTATCTTCAACATGTGACCTTATAGCTTTTATGTTTCCCAGTATGACACACGCTTTGGGAGACATTTCTACTTAATAATTTTCAGTTAGGTGCAATTGATAATATTTTTTTCTCTTCTAATTGCTGTGCATTTGATTATGATGTTCCAATGATTATACTATTGTGTTTGTAGTTGCAAAGTTAATTATGCATGTTCTTGGGGATGTGCATTTTCTAATAAAATAATCAATGTTTTCTTAAAGCTCTCCCTATTCTCATACTCCATAGCCATAATTATAAACCTCATATAAAAGACCCTTTGGAAGAGCAAATAAATCTTCAAAATATCTTTGTGTTTTTAAAGTCAAAACTAACCCCTTAACCAGTCATTGGTGCAGACCATAAAGTACGTGCATTATGTGTTTCTTATGGGAAATGACTGCTTTTAGCATAGTTGTAGCTGCCTTTTGCTTGTCAGAAAATCCTTTTTCCAAGGTACACGACACAAAAAAGTTAAAAAATGAATATGTCTTAATACCTTTACCTTACATGTGCATGTGCACTCATTTTTCTTGATGTGCAGTAAAGGAGAGAGACTTCAGCAAACAATTCAAAGCATGTAAGTTA
This sequence comes from Anarhynchus alexandrinus, assembly GCA_008711295.1. Taxonomy (NCBI): domain Eukaryota; kingdom Metazoa; phylum Chordata; class Aves; order Charadriiformes; family Charadriidae; genus Anarhynchus; species Anarhynchus alexandrinus. Next base: position 2,452,654 of record VUYV01000041.1, read on the forward strand.
GGACCCTGCCATGAATGATGTGGAGGTGCCTGCTTCTCTCTGCTAGCTATGCGGGGATCCTGGGAAGCCTCCCCAGCTAACTCAGCTGCCCAAATTAGGTGCTTAGAGTGAGAAGACGTAAATACCCCTTAGATTCATATTCTGCCTTCAGTACAGCTGAAATATGGAATCCCTCTTCAGTTGTCTATGAGGGAATTGTATTTAGAGGGGTTTTGCGACACATTTGAAATACAAGTACAAAAAGCTTTCGGTGTAGACATGCTCACATCTAAATAAATTAAAAATCACAGCATTTTGATCCTTCTAAAAACTCAAGTAATATAAGCTTGCAATACAAACTTGTTCCTCAAAAGATTTCCGGCTCTTGCATCTTTCATTTACTGCTTTGCTCTATATTATTTCAGGACTGCTATCCTGCCTGTACCTTAGATGTACACACACTGAAAATCTGATACCCGTTTGCCCATCTGATAACTTTTTATCACATACTGGCGATAGTCACAGTTCTAATACAAATATTGCCTTGGCTGTTGTTCTGCACTCTTGACTGGGTGTTATCAAGAGATGCCACATTTACATGGAGAGCTTGTTTTGATACAAACTGCAGGTTCCTTCATAACCAGACTTAGCTATGGTTAAAAGACCATAAACGCTAGCCTAAGTCCATACTCACTAAACAAGTTCTTAAAAGTTAACCATGTGCTCTTATTTTGTGCTTAACACAAAATAAGTTCAAGCAACCACAAACCTATGGGAAACACTAACATGGCCATATCCCGCCATTGGCACCATCCAGTGAAGGACGGCTGCACCAGGTGAGGGGACAGGTCTTCAGCTGTAACCCTCTCATCCACTCTTAAGCTGTGCTGAAGCAAGATCTTACAGCCTTGTGTAATAGATGCTGAGGTTACAGCAAGTTTCTTTTGACTTCAGTGGGTTTCAATCAGGGGTTTATTGTGGAAGTGGTCTTCAGGAGGACTTTGGTTAAATATCATGTATCTTCAAAATCCTACAGAGATCGTAGTATAAACTTGTTAGTCCAACACTTTCTCATTCTGTTAAAAGGAGGATGCTATACCAAATAGATTATTGCTTACATTACTCCATGTAATATAGCTTGCATAATTCACGTTAAAAATTGCTTTGAGATACTACTGCGAGAGAAATTGCAAAAATGTATACCTATAGAAATGTATACCAAGCTATGCTTTAATGTAAATGTCTTCAAGCATTTAAAGAGAAAAAGGAAATGTTATAAACTGTTGGTAAATTTTTTGGATGCTGTTTATGTTTGAACTTTTCTCCGTTTTCCTGTAGAAACTTCCGTATCCTCTTCCTGTGTCCCTACAAAGTTTTGTACAATGCAGAACAAGAAATGCTACAGGGATTGTGCTCCACCTTTCTCCTTCCTGCTGGGATATCCTTTCTGTAGAGAAATGTAAAGTATGTAATATTCAAGTAAAAATGTTATATTATTCTTTATCTCGGTCATTTTCTGTTATCTACAACATATCGAGCCGAGTGTACATTGGTTGCAGAAGTACACTGCTATTTTTACATTTTTATGACATATGAGTTTCTCAGCCAAAGGTAGCTAAAATCTATTACAAAGTTTCTTGTTTTCCAGAGTCTTATCAAGGGTTCATGTCTAAGCCAAACAAGACAAGGGTGGGTTGGGTTTTTCTCTTCATTGTTTCGACTGAATTAACAGGAAGAGGGGAGTGCTTTACCTGTCTGACACTAGAGCAATATTCATTAGCTCCCACTTTTCACTTGTCTGTCTGTCCAGACTCTGTCTGCATCCTTGTGAGAATTGTACGGGAATTTCTTAACTCCCACTAATAAACAAGGAAATTAGTAAGGGGCTTTGATCTGGGTTCCAGTCTTAATTCATACTAAAAGTCAATACTTACAATAAAATAAAGGCCCAGGACTTTAAAAGTTTAGTTAACGTTAACGGACCATATTCCTGAGCAATCAGTGTAGGCTTTTACTGTTGTACTGTTCCTCTGAATGCTGGAAGCCTGTTTTATAACCCTACACACATATAAATGCAGATGTATATATGTGTTTCTCATTTAGATCACTTAGCAGTTCTTCCCTAGCAATAGCAATAAGGCATGATGGTGGTCAAGACAGAAAAGAATTATTCTGTAGTCTGGTAGACAGGGAAGATCAGAAAACAAACTGATTATTCATTTCAAATTAAGTTCATGTGTGTAAAATAATAAATGATCCATGGGGCTGCCAAATTAAAATGATGTAAAAAGGCAGAGACTTTTAAAAATATGCAGAGGTTTCAGACAATTTGTTGAAATATATAGCAAATAGGAAGTAGGTGGTTTAAAACTTACCTTTAAAATAATATAGAACAAAACTCCTCCCTCTGCGTGGATGATATCTTCTGAGTTAAAAGTTTCTTATAGTTATCAGCCTTTTATTTTCCCCTCCACCTTTTCTGATAATGTATATATTTTATTGGCTTGTTTATCTTTCTTTTTGTGCTAAATAGAACAGGCAAACTGAATAAGGGGAAATGTTTTGACTTGTAGGAAATTAATAGTATGAAGAACAAAATAAGGATGTAGCCAGCAAAATTCATTATTTAAAATTTGTGCCTTTGCTGATTACCAAACTGATTAAGAAGTATGTATCAATTTGACCTTTATTTTAGTTATCATACCTATTTATATTATAATATTCTTGCCTGACCTTTCTTTCTTTAAAAAGTTATTGCTTTAGTAATAATTAATTTAGCACAAGCCTAATATGTTTTAAGGAATGGTCCCTAAAAAAACCACTGTGTTTAAAACTGATACAATGACACTGTAAATTGATGAGTGTTTTATTTCTAAGTAAATCACAAAATTGCAGTTAGCAGTGGGAACTATACTTTTGCATGTGGCAAAAACATTTTTTATTGTGTTAGAGCATTCTGCTTTTGTGGTTAATAGATTTGACTCCAATTCCTGTTCTGCTCAGGCTCCCTCATGTCTAAATTAACAGCACTGTACTGAAATTACTGGTGTTACTCTGAATTTTCATTGAGCTAATTACGAACAATTTCAGCCCCTTGTTGGTGTTTCAGAAATAAATATTGGCATCCCAATCCCAAAGAGACAGAAATAACTTTAGCCCATTTTTTTAAAGAAATGGGTCTTTTGTGATCCCATACCATGTGAGTGCAGATGAGAGAACGTATGTCTGTGTGATGTAGATTTGCACACTTTAGTGTGTTTGCACAGGGTCTGCCAGTTCTCCCCAGTAACAGGTAACCCAGCTTTCCCATTTCCGCCAAATTGACAGAAATGGTCTCAAAGATCCAACCAACGTTACTTGAAGTTCCATGAAAATTCTGTGAAAATTAGCACTTGGAAAGAAGACCCCGTTAATGCTACATCAGGAGGAAGTGTAACTGAACTCAACAAGACACAGACACCAGTGAGTCCACACGATGATATGCTATAAATGCCATAATCATGTGACGAGAGTCAATTGGAGTTTGCACTTATTAGGCACCAAAAAAACCCCAGTCAAAATATGTAAAGCCATATGAACCCAGACTTCATTAGCTCTTCTTTTCTGGAATAACGTGGTTTTTTGCACAGCTTCACAGAGGTATAAATCCTCTTCTTGTCCAGCGTGCACGGGACTAGACTGTCTTGGGGGCCAGTGTTATGCCAGTTGAACGTAGATTACTTAACAGTCTTTGACCTGCTCCTCCTTCTTTATATCTTTCTTATTTGGTCTTTCTGGTTCTCTAGATAATCTTGGTTTGCCTATCAGAGCCTCATGAAACCACATTTCAGAAGGTGTAGGTAACTGTACTGCTCTCTGGATTAACCTCCAAAAGCAGTGCAAACTCTTCAATACTTTGACCCAGAGGTTGCAGGAGTCTTCTTTCCTTGAGGGCATCAGTGTATAATTACACATGTGTTAGCGATCTTAACAAGAACAACGTTTACCAAAAACAAGGTGAAAACTCAACGAAAGCAGAAGAAATGTGTATTTTACCCTAATATATCATTACACTTCTGATCAGCTATATTAGATAAGACAGTCTCAGCTGAGTTTTAAAGAGAAATAAAATATAAACAAGTAGCTTGGTGAATAGCTTCCTTCAGTCTCCAGAGGGTTCTCTTGTTGCACAGGCAGACACACAGATTTGAACCAGTGGCTTTCTGAACCATTTTCTTTCCCCATTTACCTATATGCATAAGGCTGTAAACTCATTGCTTCCTCTAGGACACGTGAAAACCTTTATGTACCCAAACCAGCATTAGTAAAAGCGGAGCTGTGAGACACATAGGCGGTTGGTTTCATGTGACGCTTATGTTAGCACTCAGTTATTGCTCGGTGCTGTCACAAGGGGAACCTGGGCTCCATGGAAGTGGACAGGGGATGCTCTAGTGAAAGAGTTTTTACTGAAGGTAAAAAACAGCCTCTTGAAAGTTTAGCAACTATTTCAGAGCCTGCATTTTGAGGCTGGTTTGTTTGTTTAAACGTCATTACAAGCAGCTCCAATTTCCTCACCCCAGAAAAACTGTTTCATAATTTGATTAAATTTTAAAATAGATCTATATGTGTGTTTCTCTGAGGATTTTATTGAGGTAAAGGCAAATCAAAAAGAGGAGTGCTCTGTGTAATTCTGAAACCAGTGAAGCCAGAATAATGACTTGCGTCTCCTGTGGGAGGTAACCAAGTTGGGCATTTACCATGTTGCTGAAAGGGTTTCCTTCCTCTTCCCCATACTTCCCCAATTAGCATGGTCTGCAAGACCTCCATGCGCTCAAGGGCCACATCACTAAATCATGGCTATAAGTCATATTTAGAGCAGTGCTGCACCTGCCCCCGCAGGTTCCACAGTCTCCACTTCCATTTCTCTCCCACAAACCTCTGCAAAAACCTTCCTTTGGGGCCTGAGAGTTTCCTCAGTTGAGCAGAACAGCTGTCAAGGGAGTTCATGTTTGTGAAGAGACAAAAATGAGTCACAGGCTAAAGATTAATTTAATAATCTAGAAACAGATGCCCTTGAGGATGTGTGGTATAGTAGAGGAAACAGCAACTTCTATGATGCCTGTCTTTCTCCCAGCAAGAATCACCTCCGTCTTGCCTCACTGCAGCTTTGCCGGCTTCTTTTAAGGTAGGTCTGCCAGTTTAGAGACCTCTAGGTAGAAAGATAATCTGGAATTGTAGCATTTCAGTCCTTTTAATGAGTTGTTCTGCTCACAAAACTGCTTAATTTCCGTGGGGCTCTACCAAAATGCAGTCTGTGCCTTTTTTCCAATATGCATGTTTTTTCATCAGCTCTCTTCAAAGTTCTGCGTAACTCTTGAGTGGGGTGAAACAGGCAACTGAGATGTTCTGGGTCTCGTGGCAAGGGTGCTGGGAAGTGATGAGCAGTTTTTGATAATGGTCCTTTGCTTCAGGAGTGGAGAACTTACTGGGCTGTTTCAAGGTCTTTGCTGAACTGTGAGAATATTTTATATCTTTAAGGAAATATTATCTTGCAGTGATTCGCAAATTACTGTTCTTGGGTCTGGAGAAAAAGGGAGGTCATCGGCCTGGAAAATATGTATTTGTACTTAGATGAGGAGGAGTTGGAGCGCCAGGTGTGAAAATTAGGGCTTCTGGCATTATCTGTTAACCTTTTCAATTAAATTGCTTAGAAAGGGGAGGACAATCTCTGCTGGTAAGATATCAATCACCCTGTTTGAGTGACACAGGACTAATTTCTCTTGCAATGCTTGGAGAAACTGCACTTTTAGAAGACTCTAGTGTCTGAATTTGTGAAAATATTTACTTCATAGCCCACTATGGTATGTGGGTTTCAAGGTCTCAGTGTTGTTCGAGCTCACCAGGTGCAGGGATGAGGAAGAGCGAGACCTGGGCACTTGACCCAAGCTGGCCAGCAGCATTATTTCGTACCATGAACATCACATTCAATATACATTAGGAAGTTTGCTGAGAAGTGCTCTCTCTCCCTTGATGGTGGCGATCCAGAGAACTTCTTGCCCCAGTGCCAGACCCCTGAGGCCTTCCCTTCCTCCTGAAGCCGTAGCGCTGGCAGTGTCCGACATTTGCTGTCACTGCTGGGAGTGCACAGCTTCCTACTGATAGAATTGGCTGAGTATAATCCTTGTACATTTTATATTGGTATTGGGATCAACATCGATTCTTTAGTGTTATTAATGTTAATTACCTGGTCTTATTCTATTAAACCTGTTTATACTCCAACCCCATGGTTTCCTTGCTTTTTTCCCAATTCCCCTTCCCAGGTGGGGAGGGGTCATCGGGTCATAGAATAACTGTCTAAATGACAATAAACTGATGTGGGTTTTCTGAAACCATAACACCCTGTCACTGTGTAACAGATATATGCTATTTGAGTGCAAGACCTACACTGAGTCTTCTGTCTGGAGATGACAAGGAGTCATCTGTCTGTGAGGTGAGGATGGGATTCTTCCAGGGCATAGAAGAGAAAATATCAAACATGGAAAGGACACAATAAACGTTTACTCTAATTACTCTGGCTTCCTTGTAAGCAGCATAAAAAGAGTCTACTCTGAAGAGCTGTAAAGCAAACAGCACATTCTGTAAAAGAAGAGAGAAGCGAAGCAAAGCGAAGCGAAGAGAAGAGAAGAGAAGAGAAGAGAAGAGAAGAGAAGAGAAGAGAAGAGAAGAGAAGAGAAGAGAAGAGAAAGGATTTAAACTGTATTCAGCTATATCTGACAGCTTACACTATACATAATAATACCCTAAATCAGGAGTTATACCCTCAAATATAGCTGTGGGCTTATAGACCCAACAGAAATTCTGTGTTCACTAACATTAATGTTTATGTACAGGGTTGCTCTGTACTGATTGTGCTACTATATGAGATTACAGTACACTACTGTGTCCAACATTAGGGGTTGCAGTAAGTTATTGGTCTGTAAGATATGAACTGAAGAAAGTTTAGAAGTGGCTGCTTTGAGCTGTCATAATCGCTTATGAAATTTCAGAAAGACCTTGCACTAATGTCCTAATTAAAGAACTCACTTTTTTTTTTGTGGTCAATGACACCAATGAAATCTCTGAAAAAAAAATCAAAACTGTTGTCACATTTTCTTTCCAATATTTTGGCTGTTGCCATCTTGCATATTGTACGCCAAATTCATTGAAGAATTAAAATCTGTACCTGTGTGTGTAACATCTTACATGTCTTAAAATTGTGAAGAAGAAAATCAGGTAACAACCAAAACCCTGGTTTTAGTCAGACACATACTTGGGATTTTTTGAGTGAGCCTGTATTTTGAACATCAAAGTTCACTCAGAATGAGGATTAATTTGCTAGTGGGAATACGGACTGTAGCTGTGTGTGCTAAGTGTTCAACAGATAAGGATGAAGCGTCTAACCCCACATTTTTTCTGTGTGGGTTTTCAGGTGTGGCTTTTATTATGTTCTTCCTCAAAATAGTGAGGAAAAAACCAGTTTACGTTATGTATTCTAAACTGATTAATTGATAGATCTCATTGGGATGAATTTTATGCTTCACAGATCAGTTGTACATTTTGCTAAAACTTTCAGCCTGGAAATAACCCCCACACTGCAGTGGATTGTATGTAATGTTAATATCTGGAAACTTCAAAGAAGCCTTAGTCTCCGATTTATAAAAAATAAACAAACATCCCTTTAAGTAGCATGATAAATGGCTGCAGAAATGTTATACTACAGCCTCATTAGGGTCAGAATTTAGCAAGGAAATACTTGATGAAGATAACAGATCATCTTTCGAAGCGTCATCTCTCCATTTTTTTTTTCAGCTATGATGCAGAGACTTTCTTTTGCTAGCTAGGATTATTTTATTTGCTCTCTTCAAGACATGTCAGCGTTTATTTGGCTTCTGCAAATCCTCACTCACTTTGTTCTTTTCACTGATTTTTTCAGGCCTATGATGCTGTATTTTCAGCTTATTTTTCACTTTTTCAAATAGGTTGTTTCCATATTTTGAGGATATATCAATAAATCTGGCTTTCTTTGCCAAAAAAAATAGGTTTTACACGTCTGGATTTTATTTTACATTCACATTTAGATTTTTTTCACATCTGTTTCTTTTTTGCAAGTATTCTGAGGGAATCACTCTGCTTGCATTTTTTTTCCTTTATAAAAGCACTCAAATTCTGTTCCTATTTATTTTGAATGTTTTCATGTTCAGCTATCTGCAAAATAAAATTCATCTTCAGCTTATTCTTGTTTCAAAATAAAAAAGACTATGGTTTTAGGAGGCAGACAGGAAGTTATGCCCTTTTGACCCAAAGAACTAAGAGGAAGGTTGGGAGGAAGATGATAAAGAAAAAGCAAAGGAGGATACGATTGTAGGCACTGGTCATAGATCTTCAAAGTTTTAAATTATACCAGTAGGAGGTATTTGGGGAGCAATCCCAGGCAGAATGTGGAAGCATGTTGTGGTCCATCATGCTGTATTGACTTTTTCTCCCTGTCCCCTGGAACTTGGATATAATTATTCCAGCACATTTCATAAAAGACTGGGTTTCTGTGATCCTTTCAACAGGTTCTGTGTGAAATTAGTGTTTGTGTACACAAAATGCTCCTGAACAGTTATGTCAACCCAGGAAGCGCACATTACTGTGGAAGTGGAAGCCTCAGCTACACAGATACCTGGGATCATGATTTCTTTTCTGAACCTTCCTCTTCTTCATTCTTTTGCACTTCATCATTTTCTTCCTTTTACTTATATGCTTCTCTATCTTGCAGCTTTTTCTCTTTTTCCTTAATATTTATATTTATCCTTTTTACATCTCCCAGCTCTCTTGGTAATCTTCCACTGTCTACTGGAAAGGAAAACGTGGCAAAGCTTAACTTTTTCCATTGAAAATCCAGAGGATGCACACAGAGAGATGCAAAGAGATAGAAGGAAAGAGTGCTGTTGCTATGGGAGTCTTCTCTGCTTCCTCTCTTCTGCAAGAGCTTATCCTTGGAGAGCCTGGCAGGATCCTGGGGACTCAGGACAGGAAAGGGCTCTGAAACTCTTGCCTGAAATAGCAAACAGGTAACTTAATCCTCCTTTTATCCCACAGGAACCTGAGGATGAATGGGTGTGCCCGGCAAGTGTGACAGCAAGGCAAGAAATTAGAAACAGTCTCATGGAGGAGGAGGCTAAAAGAGAAGACCAGGCAGACATGTCAAGACTGTGCTTTATACATCTCCTTGGCACGAGGAAGATCAGGGAAAGGCAAGGAATGGTGCTGACCCACTCTTGCATTGGCCAGAAGGTACTGCTGGCTGGTGAGATAAGTCACTCCTGCCACTGTCGTTTCCCCAAGAGGATGAGGACCTGGGGAGGAAGTCTCCCTGCCAGCATGTCCCAGTGCTCCTCCTGGCCTGGGGCAGCTGAGTGCAGAGTCCTCTTGAGACCTCGGAGCAGGCAGAAGGGCCTGGATAGTAAAGCAAAGTGACAAATGTGCATGGACATTTCTTGTAAACTTAGCAAGGTTTTAAAAGTCTATGTCATGACATTTTATGCCTTGCTGTAGATTTTTCTTGGTGAGTCAAACACCTTGTACAAGCAAATCATTAGCTGCTGCACTGAGCTAAACTTGTCTTTAATTAAAACTTCTTCCAAACATCTTAGACATTTGAATTTGTGACCCTTATATTTATTAAACCGAACTTACATACATCTGTTGGATTGAAGTGTTATTGGAGCTTATGTTTTCAGGCACTTACACCAGACAAACTTGAGCTTAATAAATATCTGAAGACTGTGATGAAATTGTGGTAGACAAGAATTTGGTCCAGTCTCTTCAGAATCAGGAAATATATAGCCAGGTATAATAACCCTACTTCATACTTGCATGAGTAGATGAACATGAGTTTCTCATAAATTCAATTACTTCATTCCTGTTGATCATATTTGACAGCTTTTACATATACTTGTCCACTTAATATCTTCCCAATACATTTGACAATGAATAAAATGTAAAGTTGCTCATAAGCTGAATTGCATGTTTCCACTTAAATCTGCATTCCTTGTTGGGTTCTTTTGCTGGTTTTCTTTAGAAATATCCCAGTATTTTGCCTACCGTGTTTGCAGTGTACCTGTACTTAATGCTCTTTCATTTCCTTTGTCTAGCACAAGATGCTGTTATTCCACAAAGTCCCAGGGAGAGGGAAAAAAAGAGAAAAAAAATGTTAATTTAGGAAGTAAATCTGCTCAGTGTTTTATCCCAGCATCCTGTCCTCCTGCTGCTTTTTATATGACCTTTTGCACTGCACAGAATTCATTACTATTGTAAAACCCATAGTTTTGTTTCTTACAAAATTTCAAGAAACCCATGCCCTGTTTTAAAGTAGATGGGATGCACAAATGGCAAAAACATGCCTTCTTCCAAATCCTTTTCATTCAGCAGCAACTCCACAAGTATGCTAATTAGACCCCCTAAACAAAAACATCCCAGCAATAACAGCATGCAGAAGGAAAGGAGAAAACATCATTATTGCTATTTTATTTACCATTTCACTGCAGGACGGCACAGGAACCCTAACCAAGTCAAGACTGCATTGTGTCAGGTGCTGTACACAATAAATAGCAGTTCCTGCTCCAGGAAACCTGAAATTTGTGCATATATTTATAGCCAGGTTTGTGGCCCCACGGTAACTCATTTTGTGATTACCTCTACAAATGCTAGTGTAGGTACCCAGAAATGTTTGTTGCAGGACACAAACACCTGTGGTTTCACCCAGGCTGAAGCCCAGTATAGTTTCACCTCCACAGAAGGGTAATAGCGCCTTAGTGCAAATGGAGTGGAATAAGACCCAAAACACTTGGTGTTCTTTAAATGAAAAGACGCTTTATACACATATGTGTTTACTGAAGGGCCTTTCAAAGAGGCATAATTACGCAGGCATCTCTGTGTAATTTGCCTGGGTCAATGCTAATATTAGTAAGTACTTATTCTGTGGGACAGACGTATTGCTGCAGTGTGCAGTCCCCAGCCTGCATGTCTGTCATAAATCACTCTACAGCAGAACTAGACTACCATGTATCTGTCTCAGCTTTTTTAATTGCAGACCACAAACACTGATAGAACCTAAAATGTTTGCTCGGTCTAGACTGAGTGGAGAAATGGAGACCCATGTTGAATTTGTTCTTTGGGGAGTACCTTCTGCTCCTTTTAAGGAGGCAAAGCCTACATGTGACACCAGAAATGTCTGACTGCATACAAAAGCAACAAATGCTAACAGTCCCAGGCAGTTCCTTAAGAATCGTTTCAATTAATACAAAACAATCAGGTTTGCATGTGGACTTTCAGAGTTTGGGAGTGTATTTAGTGTCTCTGGAAAGCGCTGGGGTGACTGTCCGCCCACAAACAGGAGCAGCAGGTGGGACACTACCACCATCCCCAACCCGTCCGAGAGAGGACCGGTTCCTTGCTGGCTGAAACGAGCCGGAGAGCTGCAAAGGCTGGCATTGGGGACACGCCAAGCTGTGCCTGGTGGCATCCCGGTCCTGGTGTCCCTTCCTGCTCCCCCGGCTCCAGCAAGGGCAGGTGTGCAGGAAGATCCACCCCGGCTGATGGGGGTGAGCCTACAACCTGAACAGGCAGCCGAGGGGGATCATGGATCACCTCCCTGCTGCAAGGTCTCTTCCTGCAGACAGGCAACTGTGGGGACAGATGTGAGCCCGCTCCTCCAGAGGATGGGGACGAGGAGGTGGGGCCCTGCAGGCTGTGGTGTGAGCGGTGCTGCTGCGGTTGCTGCCTTCCCTCCACCGGGAAGCTGGGCGCCCCATTTTACTGGAACTACATTAAAAATGGCAGCCAAGGCCAAGTGCTGGGGTATTCACCATCTAAAAGCCCCATGGGGCCCAAGAATGCTCAGTTTTGAGTGGAGGGAAGGGGCACACTGGGCCGTGAGTCAGCCTCGCTCTCCTTGGCTAGCTCATGGCCGCCATTTGGGTGGGACGATCTTCATCTTGAAGCACAGTCTGGGCCTCTGGGCCATGGCTGGTGTGAGGCTTGAACTTGTGGTTTCACTGTCTGCCTGCGGGTGGTGTGTTTGTCACAGCACCTCAGCCTTTTGTGGAAATCGCGCTTTCCATTGAAAATAAAAAGTCGCTTTCTAGCTCTGATGGAAGCAGAGAAAAGCCCAGTGTGACTAAGAGGCTCAGGAGCCAGAAGGCAAATGAAAACAGCTCCAAATGACTTTTTTTTTTTTTATCCCTAAGAAATCTCCAGCACAGAGAGTTGATGATTTCTCCAAAGATTGGGTGGGCCATGGAGATGCTCCTCTGGCCGATTGTCCCTTTTCCTGTGATATCCCCCCACGGGTCCCTGAAGGCTTTTCTATGAGTCCCCAAAGCAGTTGTCTAAGGGCAGTGCCAGCAACTGTGGAAAAGTGCCCTGATGGGAGAGGTCCACCCAGAATGGGGCCCCTGAAATGGCATCCGCGCAGCCGCCATGCTCCCATCTGTGCTGCCCACCAACACCGGCCGTGGTGCCACCAGCCACCATGGGGGCCCCTCATGCTGCAGTGGAGCTGGAAGCCAAAGGCAGGAATTCCTGACTCGGCTGACCTGAGTCCAAATAGCTGAGATTAAGCGTAAAAAAAAAAAAAAAANAGGAAATAAATAAAAAAGCAGTTAACTCTTTTCAACTGAGTTAATAATTGATGCATTTTCCAGGCTTGCCTCTTGTCTGTCTGGGAGCAGGAAGCAATGCCCCTGAACACCCTTTGAGGCACCGTTCCCACGTGTTGCCTTGGGCCCATGAGGGCCACAGAAACATCCCACCGCTTCGGATGCTCAGAGCTGCTCAGCCTGTAAAAACACAACCACCCAACGCCCCTGCATCCCTCCTCGGAGCCCAGGATTGATAGGCATCAATCTGGAGAAGGCTTTTAAAGGGTTACCGGGCTGTGAGAGGGAAGGGTGGGGAGCGGAAGACGCAGGGGGAACCGCGGTTCTCTTACAATCGTCAGATCAAGTCACAGGGTGGAGGAGGATTTTCCAGATCCTCTGACCTTAAGGTTGGGGAGTGAAAGGAAGAGGAAGCACATTTGCACAGATCCTCTGTCAGAGCTTCCTCAGGGAGGGGCTCGGTCCTTCTGGCCCTTTGCTACATGCAGGGCCATGCACACACATACGCACAGCTAAATAAACACGGGAATGAAGTTCAAAGTAGACCCACAGGAGAAAACCTAATCCATGGGAACCTGTTATTAACACTTGTGTTCACCAGCCCCTTGTATCCTAAACATCAAGTGTTTAACCAGCCATAAAAGAAAACATTTGCTAGGTACCAGGAGTACCTTGCAGTCCTATAGCACGTTCCAAGATTTTTCTATCACCTTATGAGCCATTAAGCCTGGTTATGCCTTTGGGTAGGCACTTTAGAAGACTCAGAAAAGTAGGGAAACTGAGGCATAAAATGTAAATCAGTTCGTGGGGTCACTTGGGAACCCTATGGTAGACTTGGGCAGGGAACCCCATAGTTCCCCATCACTTATTTTGCACCTGATCAAAAGCCCATTGAAAAAAACAGAAGTTTTTTATTGACTTTCATAGGTTTTGGCTTAACCTCTTCTCCCACAACGACATCATCATTTGTATTTTATAGCACATCTGTCCTGCAAAACAGATGTCTGAATCCTCAGCATAGGTTTCTAAGACAGTAAGACATATTAGAAATAGGCATGACAGAATCTCTCTCATTTCCCCATTTTACTTTTTTCTCAAAAAGTGATCATCAAAAGTAGTAATTCAAAAGTTTGTTAAAAATGCAACCAAATTTCTCCCATGTTTTTCTCCTTCTCCCTTGTTTCTCCTCTTGACCTTTTTTTTTTTTTCCTCCTCTTTTTGTTTCAAAGCTACAGGAAATGTTAGCATGGGCCATTTTAGATTAAGCACAGCATTCGGTGCTTGAGACCCTCCCTACAGTAGATTTCAAAGAACAATTAGGACATTATAACTGTGAAGAGGCACTCAGACCTGCAAAATTTCTCAGTAGTTTATGTTTCCTAATCCTGAATAATTCACCTCCTGCAGAACATTAGAAATAATAACCTAGCATGCAAGGAATTCACCTCCTTACAGTAGCAGAACAACTGCCTCAGCCAATGTGTCAAATTCAGTAAGTGCTCTTTTCGACAAGCATTTTTTTTCTGTTCCACGCATTATAACTGTGTGTGTGAGTGCCTGTGGCAGTGTAGCCTCCTGGCAGGTGAGCCAGCTGAAGGTAACTGGAACTTTTTCTGGAGTCACTGAGCTAATTTGGTGAGGGTAGAAGCCATGTTAGCAACTCCATCGGCCCTACGACTGGATCCTCATCTCAAGTGGGAAGGCAGTTCAGTCTCCTCAACTGTTGGTCTGATTGTTTCTTACCATTTGCCCATTGTTGGTTTTTCTGTCAGTTTTTAACAAATCCATGTCATTCTGCTGCATTTTCTTGTCTATCCAATGGAACTCCTACGTTGCTTCCTTTTATTGCTCCTATGATGCTGATACACATAAATGATATAGCTCTTCAAGTGACTGCATATTTAATCTTTTGACATGAGGTGGTGTTTATACAGAGTTCTGTTCATCACAGCACGGAAGAAACAGACCCTTTAAACAGTGATTTACAAACCCTTCAATCTGACATTTTCGTATCAGAGAGCCACAGGTTCTGACAAATGAGCCAACATAGATAAACATAGGTATGCTCTGTCTAATGTTTCTTTGCTCCCAGTCATCAACTTTGGTTTATTCTATGTATTTCTTCCTCTTACTTATGAATACTTTACTCCTGTGAAAGAGGTAATGATATTTATTGGCTATTACCTTCTGGAGGTCTACATTTTATTCCAACATGATAACAAATACAGCAATAGGCCAATTCTGATTAGATTTTATCTCTACCCATTGGGGGAAAAAAAAAAAAAAGCCCAATTTGCACAGATAAGACCAAGACAGAATGAGAGCATTAAATGCACTCTCCTTCAGAGACAACTAAAATCTGCTGCTCTTCTGGTTTACAACTGCCTGTGAAAGGGCTTTGCCATCAAGAGTTCTGCCAGTAGCAAACCCCAGCCTCCATCACATCCTGCTCACTGCTAGTTTTCTACCACAGTGCAGAGGCAGCATTTGTAATACCAATGAGCGACCTCTTCCAGGTCATCTCCATCCAGCTCCATCCTGCAGAATGTCTCCAGGGTGTTCGGCATAAGTCTTCTTCAAGAAGCTCCAGGGCGAGACGAAATGGCAGGAATTGTCCGTCCTCTTAGACTGAACTTGCGTGAGCAGTGGCCATCACTCAGTCTCTCTGGAATACGCAAGCACAAAAATTCAGCCTCATCTCCCAGTTCTTGATAATGTCTGCCTGTACCAATGCCATTTTGATAAATACTGTGCATATAACCTAAGTATTTACTGAGTTTTGACCTGTTTAGACTCCTGAATACTTCTGAACAACCCTAATATTCAAGACTGCTAGGACTTCATCTTCACTTTGTAGCTGCTGAAAAAATCACAACCCTGTTAATAGCCTGCAGGCTGGACTTCTGGACACAGTGTCAGAGCATCTTTAGCATCAGCAATTCATCCAGTAGCTGCAATTTGTTATAGGTGTACCTGTACTTGTATGCTGGGAAAAAAGCTCCCTTTGATGCAAATTTGACTTGCTTAATCCTCTGCTTGCTGAGCAAGGCAGCACAGCCACATCAAACTGATGCTCATCTTAGCACTGGTCACCAACAAATGCAAAGTGCAGATGCAGGTCTACAGATAGGAAAGTCCTTCCTGAGACAGGTCACTCCTTGCTCTCCATGACGGCGCCTTCCTTTAACATTTGCATCTTCTTGGAGCAGCGATGTTATTACCATTAGGAGGAAATCCACAGGAATGGATTAAACTATACCCTTTACTCACATAAGAAACAGGAATGACTGCAAGTTTTGTGAGTGGAAACCAAAGGCAAATCTCATTTCTTCAACTCAGCATTTCTTAAGCAGTTCTTTGCGTATATACAGGGGGTCTTATGCAGTAATATCTCATTGCCTATTCCACGGTTTAGTGACGTGGGTGAGAAGAGGAGAAAAACAGACAGACTTTCTCCTGAGGCTGCTATTCTTCCTGCCTCATTCTGGGGAAGCTCTCCTGGACCTGGTGTCATGGTCTCTTCCGTCAGCAGCCTCTGCAATGATGCTGGTGTCGGCTTCCTCTCTGCTCTCCGGAGCCACTTGGAGTGGGTCACGACTGGATGGGGTTCCCACAGGAGGACTTTGTGATGTGGACAACCTACTGTGAAAACTGAAAACCAGCGCAAAGCTAAAAGGGGCTTGAGGTTTCCTCCCTGAGGTCAGGAAGAACAGCTTCCAACTTTGTAGTCATGTATTTTTGCTGTGCCTTGTGTGGACAGAGTAGTCATATTTGTCTTGTTTCAAGGCTCCCAAGAGAGGCCAAAACTAAGTTACAACACATTTTTACATTTCAGCACGGACATATTGTGGTCTTTCATGGAAAAGAAAAAGCAGCGTTGCTGTTCACAGCTCGAGCTGCCACTGGAGCAACATGGCAATGTCTTTTTCATAAACCAGTCTGTCTTTACTTGCTAAACGGACCAGTGCTCTCCCATGAAATCAGACAGCTTGCGCATTGTGCTCTGTGAAGCTTGTACAACTATCCCATCTTGCCACCTGCAACAAGCACTCCACCAGCTTTTGTTATGGTTCCTCTGTGTGGGGTCCTCTACTTTCTGATGTTTTATGAGACTTTTAATGCTATGCAGGCAGAAATTTGAGGCAAAATCCCAGATCAGGTTTTAGAAACTCCAGGATCTGCTGCCTACTGCTAGCTGAGCATTTTGAGTTACAAAAAGTAGCGGACATTCTTTACAGGGCTTATGTTCTTTAAGAATTATCGTGTTGAATTAATTTTTGCAATGTTTTCTTTAATTTTTGTGATATTTTCTATCTGATTCCCTTGTGGTCACCCTTACAAGGGTTAAGAGGTAATGTTTGGGAAGCTCTGATCTCACGCAGTAGTGTGCAGTGCAGAACTGTGCAGTGAATTATCCTGTTCTCTGAAGCCCCTAATGTGACTTTTCCCAGGTAGTGGCATTGATGAGATGGAGCCCAAAAGAACCACATACTGCAAACCAGCAAGTCTCATCACCATCAGCAGATGGTGGGACTGCACCTTGCCACAGCATGGTCAAATCTTCTAATAGTGGCGGCCAAGTCCCAGCTCTGAGACAGTGCTGTACAGTTATAGCTATCATACATCTAGAAATCTGAGATAAGCATGAAAAAGCCTCAAAATTTGTTTGGGCATAATTTCTGAGCAGAGTAGGGAAGTGTCTGGGGAAATCCAGCTGTATGAATACTCATTCCTCCTAACTTGTGTGCCCTTATAATAAAAAAATATTGTGAAACAGACTTTGTTAAAATTTTCATTTTCAAATTTCCACTCCTGGAGTGGAGCGCCTAGTTGGCTGCTGACTTCTCAGGAGTGGGTTGAAGGGGTTTAAAGCTGCTCCCTGGCACCCCTGAAGATGGGTAGAAGCAGCTCGAGGTGTACCAGCAGGAGCACAGAGGTGGGAGGCAGGCCAGCACTGCGGCTTGGGCACACGGCCAAGGGGGTTTGCACCTAGGCAGGAGAAGACAGCAATAGCCCCGCACTGGGAGCACGCTGGCAGGCTGCCTTCCTCCCCAGCTGCTAGAAACGTGGACGTGATTAAACTAACTGTCCTGACCATTAAAACCACTGGAACAATAATTGTGGAGCAAAGGTGAGACCGAGCTCCGAGTGCAGGGATACTCGGATGTGATGGATTTGTTTAGCTTGTCACAGAAATGGTGACTAATGTTAAAATTTGAAGTGTACTGGTCTCTCTGCAAGTATTACAGTTTTTAGCTTGTGATTTCCTTTAAAAAGCCTCTCTCTCTCATTCACCCTCTTATTTTTTTATTTTTTTATTTTTCAAACAGATAAGGACACTCGGATACTGACACTGGAAAGAAGAGCAAATTATTCTGCAGCAGGAGCCAATAATGAATGAATCGATCAATTTTTCCTTCGGAGAGGAGGGAACAGAAGGTAGGGAGACAGGGGAGGAAGTGCTAAATGTTCAATTAACCAAATGAACTATCAGGCTAAACTTTGGGGAATGCTTTATATGATATATTACCATGCAAGTAAATGGCAGTATGGTATTATGGTGTTACATTAAATTCCATTTAATTTCCTGTAAGGTCTCATGGTGAAAATGCAGGCAAAAGCTGATTCTATTGATCTCTCCTGCTCTGATCTACTGAACAGCTCTTCAGCGGGCAAGTGGCTGTTTTCCTCAGGTTAGTTACATGAGTTTCAGCTGGACTTACACACTGTGAGGTAATGATTTGCTCATGTAAATGGCTTCACTGAGGCAACTTCACGTTTGCCTGCCTCCCTCCTGGGGTGTATTTGGGATGTCATCTTAGAGAACGTAGAGTGCTATGTGATGCTAATTTTTTGTTGTTCTTTTCTTTCAGTATTGCCAAGATCCATGATGATGACTACTATTTTTCCCAGTGCAGAAGTGAGTCACATTTTAAAGTGGTTAAAAAACAAAGATTGATGTGGGGGGTGTGTGTGTGAAATTAGTACTGGAGGCTTAAACAGCGTCATTTTGCCACCTTGCATCAGTCTTCAGTCGATAATGCTCTCTTCGTCTAAGGACCTAATCTTACAATCACATTCAAGAGTAACTATTCACTTAAAGCATTAACGAAGGCAACCAATAGGTTTGTGCAAATGAGAGAGGTTAATCTAACAGAGGGATGCATTGCAAAGTAGGGATGGAGTTAAGTATATCCTCTAATGCTCAGGGTTTTAAGGAAAATCTTGGTTGTTGGTCAGTTACTACAGCACTGAAGTATTATTATTTCATGTACCTCTCGTTATAGGGAACTTGACTGGGTTTCATGCTAGTCTCAAATTACACAAAGTTGTCATCCTCCTTTGGCTCTCTTGGCATCTGTAGTTTCTACGGTGCACCACCAGCGTCAGTCTTGAAAGGAGCATAACCTGGAGAAAGGAAGGAGTGCAGCAGGTCAGGACTGAGCTGGGCAGAAAAGCTACGGCAAAGATTACTCGAGATACACTGAGACCATGTCAGCTCCCACTTCTGACGTTAATTTGTAATTTTCATGAGTGCCGTGATCAAATAAACTTACAAAAACATAATCCAGATTGCTGAGGCAGAGGAACACTGCACACAGGGCTGCTCTAACATCCTGTGTATTGTTGGCCCAGAGCCACTGCCAGCTGCAACATTTTTCTGTTAGAGAGATGAAATTGCTGCTCCTGAATGCACACAAATATTTAAACAACCAACACAATATAAAGCAATGGGCATAAGGACATAAGAAATAAAACAGCCTTTTGGTGATAAATCTTGTTGAGAGAGCAAGAGCCTAGTAAATCCCATCTAACATTTAGCAGAGCCTTAGACCTGACGCTGACCTCTGCCAATACATTTGTGTGTAGATCCGATAGGAATCCCGACAGTTTGGGGTCTTGGTTTTCCTTTCACCCATCTGCTACTAACACAGCACATATTTGACATGACTGTTCCACTGCATCTGAGACCTGCCAAATAAAAATTCTCTTTTATTTACATGAATAATAACTACTAATAATTTGCATTTACAGCACATTGCACCTTCTCTTGAAAACTCAGAGCACTTCATAAATATGAGCTTTTTAATACTTCTAAGAGGTGGTATATTATTTTTCCTATTCAAAACTACAGAAGCTACGGCAGAGAAAGTTTCACATTCGGTGTTATGGCTGAAAGAGAAAGGCAGAGCCTTGAGGAGACTGCGAGCCCCTTGAGTGCTTTTGCCACAAAACCACCCAGCAGTAAATGAGAAAACTGCATGCACCATAAAAAGGGTAGTCACACTGAATGAAGTCAGTAGTGGTACCTATGAAATACTCGGCCATTTTAGAGTCAAAGAATTTTTATGAAACCTGTTCATTTGAAGTGTTTTCTCGTGGGGCATTCTGAGTCAGATTCAACCTGCTAAATAGAGGGGAAAAGTGCTAACTTGCATTAAAGGAAAGGTCAAAGCTACACTGATTAGCAAATGTGGGAAATAACCAGGCTGTCTGTAGTTCAACCTGAGGGATGCTGATAACTGGAGACGTCAGTCCTCCCACCCCGCGTGCCTCAGCAGACTCCTGCTGACTTGATGCTCCTCAGGGTGGCAAAGAGCTTCTCACACAAAGGCACTTTATGGCACTGAAGTGTTCAGTAGGCTCCCACTTCTGCACCGCAAGGGTGGAGGGAGGGTGGGTAGGCTGATACGAAGCCGGGTCTGTACCGTCTCAGCGCCTTGTGACGGGAACTACAGCAATATGTTGCCTAGTAATGATCTTTCTAGGGACTCAAAAGGCTTTATAAATTTTTAATGCTCCAAATTCATTTTCTGATAGCCTTAATACAGGTTTACAATTTCAGTCTGTGAAACAATAGCTGGTGCATGTTCCCAGTTATTAAGGTCCTACTAAATTTTTTTGTTTAATTTTCAGTATTATCTCAGTTTTGTTCAAGGTCACTTTTTCAACAATAGCCATGACAACAGTTTTATCAATCTCAGCTCACTATTCTGGGTTGGGGACAAGACGGGGTGATTCAGGTCTTGTGCAAATCAGTTTTAGAGTGGGTTTAACTCCCTGAGCTCCCTGTGGAGCTGCTCCTCCTTTACACCAGGGTAAGTGCAGGATAAGGACTGAGCATTCACAACTTCTCTTCCCAAGGATCCGTGCCGCAGAGTCTGCCCCTGTGATATGGGTAGTGAATATATCCATTCTACTCCACTTCCAGGCATTCATTTCCTGTACCATAATTTTTAAGGAGTCTCTGGCAGTTCAGTGGAAAGAGATTTTTTTCTTCTTTTTAATCTCTCTTAAAGCCCTATTACCATTTTTAATTACCACTGTTTAATTTTTAAGGACAAAAAATCTGGCAGACTTGTTGAGCTGCTTAAGTCTCTCGTTAATCGCTCCTAGTTAACACGGTTACCGTGTCAGCCGCAAGCAGGCAGGGACTGTGCATCTATCCACTCGTGTCCCTTTGTGGCATGTTTGTACCTGTGCTCCCCTTCTTTTTTGTCTTTTTAGTCCTCCTTCTGTTGTGTCATGAACACACTGGCACCATAAGGTCCGAACACACTGGTGCCGAACCAAGACAGCCGTTGGCTCTGCTAGTGGCGTGCCGGGACCCCAGGCCCTCACCATGGCCAGCTGTGGTGCCCCTTACTACCTGTGATCCTCACATTGCCACGGCCACCAACAGAGCTCAGAGCCACCCTTGCTGCCCATCCTGGATGGTGAAGGACCCAGTGTGTCTCCTCTCCCATCTCCGAGCAGGGCTGGTGCTGCTGGGGATGCCCGGCACGGGCACCAGGACTGACCCAGTCCGGGCTACAGATGTCCCAGCCACCTCATGTCCCCAGTGGACACGGGGTCAAGTAAGCAAAGTTAGACACAGTGCCACAGCACAGAACACACAGCAAGAGGAGACACAGAGGAAAAAAAGGTCTTGTTTTCACACTGCCCAGCCACTGCAAGCTGCAAAGCGGGTGAGAACATTGGGAGAGCCTGTGCTCGGTGCTGCATGTCTGCAACACAGCAGGTTTGCTCCTGCCTCCTACACAGATCATATGTGGTGACAGCTCACCCACGGTCACCAACAGACAGCCTCTGATCATCATGGGTACAACCTCCTTTCGTTCCCTAAGGAGGGGCAGAATGAATACCCTGACACGGGCGATTAAATGCTCACGGAGATGGTCAGTGTGTGATGTATTCTGCTATCTGAAGGGTACAGATAGGGGTCCCATGTCGGCAGCTTTCCTCTTCCTTTATGCTTCTTCCTTTCTCCTCTTAAGAAAACTTCACAGATGGAAATTTCTGTGTTTTAGGCAATCACTCACTTCTATCAGTGCTTCCCAAAGAGCTCATGATTCCTAGCTATTTATCTGATGTGTGTAAATGAGAATGTGTCACTTGAGTTTTGTTTGAATGGCGAGAACAAAACAAGTAATGGTATGATATGTTAGGCAGCTTTTCCTCTTGAAGACATAATGAGGCTGTTTACTGCTGGATCATTGTTTTCTGCAAACTCTGTTGTAAAATCTCTTACTGCCACCATCAGGACAACAAAATATAAAATACTTGTTTTTACAGAACATAACATCAAGGCCAGATAAATCAGTACATGCAATAAAAACGTGACTAGAATATAAATCGTTTGGATGTACACAACAATATGTTCTGAATTGGAAATTATAACAGCATGTCTCTCCAGAGAGATGTCCATAAGGAAAAATGTGGGCTGGGTTTTTTTTCTGTAATTTGTGCAATACGCATGTAGTAAATAAAAATCTAAGTAAAATAACTTGCATTACACATATTCATGAATATGAATTAAAGGGGCATCTAATAATAACACTATAAAGTCATTAAGAATATTTTTGCCTGTACTTCAGTACAAGATGTATGACTCATTGAAGACTGTCTTCTTTCTACGTAGATGCTGACTGTATTTATGAATTCTTAGTCAGCTTTTGCATATAACCTGGAAACCTAAAATCTTAAGAAGTTCTTTCTGCCACTTTGCAAATGCAGTCACAATTTTCTGTGAAGTATTCGACTATCTAACACCAAAGAGAGCCAGGAAGTTCCACATCTACATGGTATCACTTGGCTATCATCAGGAAGTCTTGGTTGAGGCTGGACTGGGCAGGGTGTCAGTAGGTGGAAATGTTCTCCTTCTAACATGATTTATATTAGCAGAGAATTTGGTCTTCTCTGTATAGTTTTGTGCAGTAGCTTTATGTAGTCCAAATAAAGAATCACTAATACAACAATAAATAATAAAGACATTTCTGAGTACATTGCAATGCCACACACCAGATTGCTTTTACAACCAAGAATGCCAGGAAAACATGTGCTCTACTGCCTCACCTGCATTAAGTTATTGTTTACTTTTATTCACTAATAAATAATGTCTCATTCCAGGTGAATACTGTTTGTGTGGTTTTGATTAAAATGATACCAGCCTTAAATCGAACTGTCTTCCTTGAGGAAGTTAAGCTACTCTCCTTTAGCATTAGTAGCTCTCTCCCTACTCTGCAGTTTCTCCAACCCGCTGCTCTGCCGTCGCTGCCATGGCCAAGCACCCCAGGACCCCCACTGGGTGTGTGGGCAAAGCAAATATGTACATATTTTTAAGGCACGCTAACAGTAAGTAGATATTCACTGTCAGCTATTATGTGCATACCTGGGTCCTCATTGTCCAACGGCATCATATGATGACATCCAATGATCTAAGAAAAGCCCTTGTGACTTTATTGTTTTAACCCAAACATCTGTGTAACCAAGCACTGAAAAATTCGTAGGAAGAACCTTTGCTGCCCTGAATCAAGAGGGCTCGGTCTTTGATAGCAAGTTGTTTTGAGACGTGTTTGTGCTTTGCTGGTTGTATAAAAAAGAACTTTCCATAAATCCCAGTAATTAATTTAAAAGGAGAGGCTCATTAAAATGGAAAGCAATGGGAGCAATGGGAGTGGGGTTGCCAAGGGAGTGAATAGTCATTCGTTATGGTTATTTGTGGGAACAGCTTTCAGAACGGGTCGGCGTTTCTCCACAGCTCAGTAAAGGGAAGCATTTGGTCCCGATGGGGTTACAGAAAAGATCACAGGGAACTCTGTGTAGGAAGAGGCCATGGGAAACGAAAAGAGGTGCAGAGTGAAGGCAAGCAGCCGCAGTTCTGCACCACATAACAGTCTGTGGTAGGAAGGATGGGGATTTCTTCTGGAGTACATTTCTTGAAGTTCTGGGGAAATAACCTAGATCAGCAAGGAAGGTGGAAGAGGAGGAGAGTACAGGGTACAGGAGGACTGACAGGCTGGCAGAGGTCTTCCAGCCCTGGGAACAGGGCAGGAAGGTTCCCAGGAGGGGAACTCCCTATAATTGAATTTTAACTTTGGAAGAGATGTAGACCAAAGGACCAAAAAGCACAACAGCAGCTTCCCAGCCTGCTTAGGCCAGCTGATTCAGATGGGGAATCAAGGCATGATATCAGCTAGGTAAGCATTACCGCAGACCAGTAAGGTCCAGTAGGCTGCTGGGAGAAGGGTGCTGGACAGCTGAGGTTCTTCTGCTGAAAATGACTCATGTCCTGAGCACACATTTAAAGACTTTCAGGAAAAATGCTGCCAATTATCTAAGTTTCCACAGAGGTCCATGCAGGGAGATGTGGTCCTTCAGGACGAGCCTTTAAACCATTTACCATCCAGTTTTACATAGCGCTAACAGCTCAGATTACATCCAGATGGGAAAACGGTGTGGCTGTGTCATTCCTTCAGCCAGCTCTCCCCGCTGTGGAAACAGCCTGCCCGTGCTCTGCTAGCTGGAATGGACGACTGGCTTAATTGCATTGCTGTATTGCCACTTGCACTTGCAACAGCCACAGTAAGTAACTACAAGCTGGAGGAGTAGTTTTGTACTATCTGACATCTAAGGAGGTGTGAACTCTAGCAGATTATTTCCCTCTTGTTGAGAAGAAATGGTTCATAATGGGTCTCCTCCACGATGCCTAAAGAGAGGGAAATGTCATGGCCTTCCCCTCAATACAGGCACTGGTAGGACTTTTCTTCCCTTCCCAGTTACTTATTTTCATTTAATTTTACTGACCATCATTTCTTCAGCTCACAGTAGCTGGGCTAAGCATAGCTCATTGTTACCCCCCTATTTGTGACTAGTTGTCATGGTTTGGGCCAGTCTGGCCACTGAGATGAAACAGCAGATGCTCTCCCCCACCTCTCTCTCCGAGGAGAGGGATGAGAAAGAGAGAGGCTTATGAGTTTAGAAGGAACTAAACTACTTTAATGAAAAATTAAAAACAAAATAATAAAAAGGAAATAAATATATACAAAACCGGATCAAGCTCCCAGGATGATGATCAAGTCATGGGCAGACACAGGGAAAGTCCCAGACTGGACTCAGTGACAGATGGGAACTGGATTCTGGATCTGGATTCAGGAATGCAGGGATTGGGATTAAAGGCAGAAAAACAGAGAGTCCTCCTCGGATGCCAGCCATTGAAGAAAGAGAGCTGACCGTTTGATCCCTCAGCTCCCTATACTGAACATGAGGCAGATGGGATGGAATACCCCATTGGTCAGTTTGGGGTCACCTGTCCTGTCCGCTCTTCCCTGCAGGTGGGACTCCTCTACGCTTTTCCGCTTCCGACCCTCCAATGGGGCAAATAACCAAGTTAACTGCCCTTGGTTGGTATAGCAATAAGTATAAGCAAGAGTCTCTCTGCATACCATGCCTGGGCATCACCTATAAACATAGGTCTTATCGCTCTGAGAGAGTGAACAGTTTCTGCACAATATGCTGTTAATTTCAGTAGTTAGAAGAGGCCTAGCTAAAAAGTAGAATTACTGAACAGAAAATTGATCCTCTTTTACCTCAAACCAGGGCAATCTGATCTCAGACAAACAGAGAGTGATTTTGTTTTGTAGATGCCCACCTCCAAGCCAAACAAACCTGTCTGCCTGTACCAGCATAGTGACCACCTGCTAACCTTCCAGCAAAGAGCTAGAAGAAGTCAAAGTTAGAAGGCAGCTGTATTCCTGACATAGCAGTGTAACAGAGCCACAAGTGGGTGTTTGTGACCCTCTAGGGATGCACTTTGCTGGAAAGGCACCCCAGTAATCAAAGTGGCCGGAGTCCTGCTCTCAGCTCTAGAAGACTTGTTGAGGTCGTTCTGAGAGTAGGACTGCAGAAAGCTGCTATTTTCTGCACTCAGAGCAATACAGGGCAATCTGAAACAAAATTTAAGCTGGAACAACCACTCTTGCTTTGTGCTTTCCAGACCCAGAGGCAAAAATGCCTCCTTCGTGTATTAATGCACTGTATACGTGAATGGCTCCCTCTGCTCTCTTCCCACATTTCAGCTATGTTTGCATACTATATTACAATTATCTACAAATGGGTTTTATAGGGACAGGTCCCAATCCTGAATAATTAAATAATCAGACTGGATTGCTGTATCTCGTTGTACAGAGATGAGATTCTCTTTGTTTCCATACAAAGGCATGGAAGGAGGGTGGGGGGAGGCAAAGGGGAATGCGGGAAAGGTGTGGAAAGATGAGGAAAAAGCCACCTGGAAAGAGCAAAGGGAAATGGAGAGCGCTCTCCACACACAAGCCTACTTTGGCTCATGATTTTAACATGTGTGTAATGTTTCTTACGAGAAGTCATGTGAGCAATTTAAACTAGCCCCTAGGCAAGTCTAATCTGAACAAGCTGCTCTGAGACAAGCTACAAATTGCAGGGTTTAATAAAAAGGGTAGGCCCGAGTCAGCAGAGCAGAGGATAACACAGGAGGGGGAAAGGGCTAGGGTAATACCAGAACGTGAAATGAAGTCTCCATGGGCAGATCTTACTAATACATTGCATTGAGATAGTGAAGACTGAAAAGGAAACATTGCATTAAAACTCTGCACAGTTGGGGGTGTAAGTCATATAAGATGTCCCAACATTTACTTTGTATCCATGAAGAATGACATATTTCTTTTAGCTCATTTGCACCCCTGCTGTATCTGTGTCTTGCATTGTGTCCCCACCATTAGGTGTCACCACTCCACAGCAGTAGATTTCTGAGGAGATAAAACCAGAAAGTCTGGTCTAATATTGCAAATGCAGTCTTTCTTTCTTAAGGGTTCCCACACTACTCTTACAAAAGTATTTTCCTGGGTAACAAGCTAAGCTACTGCGGCAGACACCAAGAGTGGTGCTGGATGAGGCTGAGCAGATCCTGAAAGCCCCTGGCATTGTTGGAACAGTTTGGTTTCAGGCTCTTAACAGCCTGAGGTTCAGCCTGAGGCATGTTCAGCCTCAACACTGCAAAGCAAGGTTCCAGCCTGGACTTCCGGGTGTCTCGCTTGTCTTGCTCCTTGATTCATTCTCCACTCATGGCTGGGACTGAGCCTTTGCTGCTGCCCCCAGTGGGCGATCAGCCTACACATGGTACAACTTGGCTAGTGGTCATCTGCATTTGTCCTACAGACCACTAGCCAATCTGTGGATTCACAGGGCCCAAAGTGACAGTGGGGTTAACATGGCTAGTTTGGTTTCGTGAGGAAAACACAGCTTGAAATGTGTTCTCTCTTCTTGATCTCAGGTACCACAATGCTCTACATCTTCCCCATGAGAAGAGACTGTACTGCAGGGAGTTAAACACTGTTAGTACAAAACTACTCTTGGGACAAGCAAGTGTCATCTGCTTGGCAAAACAGATTTTGGAAATTACGGCAATATTTGTTAACTGGTCACAATTACAGGGATGGCCAGCAATCCTTACTGCGGTTTTCATAGAGTTAAATAACTCCTTACATGGAAGTTTTCATCATAAACTGGAAACAATGGCCAAAACATCAAGATCAACCAGATTAGATCTGTGCAAGCTTGGCTTCCTAACAAAACCTCAAGCAAACTCAGTGAGTTGTTGGCTCCTGGTGCCGCTGCCTGACCCCGCTCCCTGAAGATTGGGAGAGCTCCAAGACCCCTGAACACAGTGGCCAGGGCAGGAGCATGAACTGCCAGACTGCAACAGGCAATGTCTTTCCAATTAATTCAATACCTTCAAAAAACATGAATTCTGTGGAAATTCAGGGTAAAAATTTCCTCTTGTAACCGCTATTTACGCAGCAACATAAACAAGTGACTGAAGGACAGAACATGAGTCACAATGTGGAATTAAAAATATTTGCAATCTTTGCTGATGGGCGAGCACTCTGTCACGCTAACTGCCGCCAATGAGCTCATTTTGGCCTGAAACTGTGCAGACTCGTTTCTCTGATGTGGCAACCTCTTCCGTACTGTTGGGAAAGCAACACCGACCTAAAAAAGTGTGAGGGCCCTGTGGTAATAGTCTTCTCTTCCTGCCTTCCACCCTCTTCCCATCAGGGGAAGAAGCTAGAGTGGTTTCTTTCCTTTCAATGTTCTCTTGCTTCTTAAATTAGTTGTATCCAAAGAGGCTGCAGAGGCCCCACTATGCTAGGTTCTGCGTATAGTCCATACACCCTCCCCATGAAGCTTTGTAGTCAAAATCACATGACAGACAAAGGCGAAAGTACTCTCATTTAGCAAAGATTTCTAAATGACCCAGACAAGGAGTCTGTGGCAGAGCCTGGATGTGCACGAAGTTCTCTGAAATCCCAGCTGGTGTCTGCAACAAGACCCACGCTGAGCAGCCCTGTGTCCTTCCAGACAGACGCTACACTTCTGAGTCTGAACGAGCACCTCATAGGACGTACGGCTTGCCAGGGACAAAATTAATACATCTAATTAAGAACATAATTGATTAAGAGCCTCCAGAAGCAGACCAAACCAAGAGCCCACGTCACTCAGTATCTTCTCCCTGTTTAAGGAGAACAGCATAATAAAGATGATGTATGGAGTGGTTTTTCCCCTGGTATACTCTCCCAGGTTATAGAAATCTGCACTTTATAGATTTCAGGAGTTGGAAACTGCATCCACTCAAAAATCTTTTAAAGGCACTGTCAGATCTAGGCTTCATGCTCTTTTGAACCTGTTTATACTCCCAGTGTCCACAACATCCTGTGACAATGAGTTTCATAGTTTACATGGCTGCATTTAACTCATTTGACTGCATCATGAAAAAGTACTTTCTTTTGCTTGCCTGCTTGCCAAAAATTTCATTGGGTGCCTCCTAGTTCTCCTTTTATGAGGAACAATAAATAACCATTCCCAGTTCATCTTCTGCAGACCACTTGTGATTTTATAGACATCTATATTAAAAAAAGTTTAAAAATACGTTCCCTGAGCTTTTATCAATGTCTTCACATAAACATACAACCTGTTTCATATTACTTGGGTTGAAGCTTGCCATGGCTATTGTCCAGTTACATATTTTAACAACAAAAATAAGTACGTCCAGCCAGGCCTCTTGCATTGTTTTGTGTATTTGTCTGGCAACATTGCTTCCTCCTTTTTATGGTTTGGTAGGAAGTATTTATTTAAAAGCAAGACTGGATGAGCACTTCTCTCACTGGACTGTCTCAGACACTCAAGAGTGCCCCAGACCTTAACTGGAGGAAAATTGGTGATGCGAGGGGGAATCCTGCTAGATATTGGCAGCTTCAGAAGGGCAAGCGCTGCGTGTCCCCCGAGCTGGACTGACGGCTGGAAAAATCTCACCTGCTGGTGGGTGCCAGTCCCAGAAGGGCAATTTAACTTCTAGCACCTCTTTGTGCGCATGGGGATTTGCCCCATGGTTTGAGGTTTGCTGCCAGCTGGGAATAGGCATGGGGTGCAATTAGACATGAAATGCAAGCTGAAGTCAAAACTGGGTGTAGCTGTCTACTTCCCATTAATTTGGGGAGCGAGGCTGTGCAGTGAGAAAGGTCATACGCAGGATTTCCTTTTGATAAGACATACGTTGCTGCCCCAGTGGAAACAGGGACTGCCCAGCATGTCTGTGCCTGTTTGTTTGTTCATTTCTTTGAAGTGTTCGGTAGACTTTTGGCCTCCCTCTGGCACCCCATACATTGGTGTCAAATTTACCCTGCCAGGAGGTGCTGGTAAGTATATGAGGCGAATCAGCCAGGGAAAAAAAAAAAAAAAAGAAAGAAAAAAACTCCACTCACCACTGAAAAGAGAAGTCTATTGACTCTTAGTAAAAATATTCATTTTCATATTCTGGGAATGGAATGATGTTCAGAAGACTTTGTGCTGTGCTTTGTAAAAAGCAGGTGGGGAGGGATGCTGGGGACACTTTAAGGGGTTATACCTGGTTTTGGCACAAGATAATCCGTGGTCTGTCTGCACTGCTTGTGAGACCCACCTTGATGGAGATGGCCAGTGCTCGGTGGGGCCGTGGGCTCCTTGGAGGGTGGCTGGGTTACCCCCTGCCAGCCCTGCACGGTGCTCACCACAGCCCAGCCCTGGCTAACAGGGAGCGGGAGGGTGAAAAGTGCCAGTCTGGGCTATTGGGGCACGTACCCTATTCATCACAAAAGCCCAAATCCTTTTTGTTGCTGACTGTTTGCTCTCCTGACTCACAGAGGGCATGGGTCAAGGAAGGTCTCACCACTGGTCCTGACACATCCCAAATCCCATGGCGCTCCCAAAGCTACTGAGAAGACACAGCCATCCTGGAGCGCCTGAAAGCAGATCCCAGACTGTCAGACGGGCTGCCCGGGACTTCAACCGGAGACCTGCAGAAGTCAGGTACTTACAAAATAAATGTATTTGAGCACGTCTTCTGAAGAGGTCTCTCAAACTTATTATTTCCTCTTAGTAAGACCATTTGACCCAAAATGACACCAGCTCCTGCTAAAGAGAGCCATCTATGCTATTTCTTCAGTCCAGGCTGTGTAGTGTCTGCCCAGGCATCTCAGTGAGTGCCCAGGATGAGACGATCCCACTCTTCAGAGGAGTCCCACCAGTTACAGGCAGTATTTCTTAACATGCCTGAGGGCCTGCCTGTACCTCGATGCTATTCTTGTTCAGCTGGAGTTTTCAGCTCTGGTCTCTTGGGCTTTCTTGAACCTTTTTCTCTGCTGAAGGTAGTCCCAGACAACTCAGCAAAGACCTCCCTTCAGGTCATGTGCTGAGTACAATGAAAAATCAGCTCAGTCAACCCCTGGCCATCTGAACTCAACCAGTCTCAGGCAATAAGGACGCAGCCCCAAGGTTCTCCCTTGGGCTGGGGATGTGTCCCTCCTATTTCAGCAGGAAAGCCAAAGGGGAGAGGGGGAAATGTCTGCAGTTCATGGCCCAGAACGGCTCTGCACAAACCTGCACAGGAGCCCTTTCCTCTGGGTGCGTGGCCTTTCCCAAGAAGGTCCTCCCTCTGCACAGAAAGGGCAGGGCTGCAGGCATCCTGGTGTAGCAACATCACTTGGCTGAGATTACGCATGGTGATCCAAGAGGAGAACACCAGTCCCTCTACTGAGAGCACCACAGGCATGGAAACCTGGATGGATGGGGTGATCCACACGTTTTTAGTGGAGAGTGATGCCTGAATGGCAGACTTAATCAGTTTGCGTGTTATGTCGTATGTTATGCAATAAGTTGGGAGAGAGGCAGGAAGGCACTTCTGCATTATGAAATAGCCATGATAAAAACCAGCTATGAGAGAAACAGGAAAGTTACTGCCTGTGTTGTGAAAAGCTGACTGTGCCTGTGGTAATTGTCTCCAGTTGTTCTCAGGCTTGGGGCATCCCCATTACAGACAAAGGGGGAAATTTGCTAGTACATCTGTTTAGGGAGTCTTCCCTTTACGGCAAGAACACTGTGTGGGCTTTCTGGGTATTCCTGCAAAGGAGCTGAGGTCTCTGGGGCAAAGGAATAGCAGAGATGACCGATGAAGAGCATTGCGGCGAGCAGGTCATCACTGCAGAGTAAACAGTGGGAACTTGTTAACCAGTAGCCTAAATAAGGGTAAGTGGAGGCACACCTGGGTTTGAGAAATAAAGAGGACAACAAACTGTGAACAAGCAGTTGCTGTTCACGCCCTCACAGCCCTTCACTGAGAAGTGATGAAGACTCACATTATCATCCAGTGATTTTGGAGAAAGCATTTCTCTTTGGCTTTCTTGATAATTCTGTTGCTTCCTTTCTCTTTTTTTTTCCTCCTCTATAATAAAGTATTGTTTGATTAAACCTCTTTCATTGCTTGTTGTGAAAAAGCAGAGCTCGTTAAGTACTGGCATGGAATAACTCCATTTTCCCAGCTTGACCTCTACAAGTTGAAGCCAGTGCTGCTGCCAGGCAAAGCCTGGCAGAAGGGTCACAAAGGCAAATTCCGATTTAAAAACATAAGATTCTTCTGTGCCAGACACAAAGCCTTTGAAATGTGAAGGGACTGGCAACACCACATAAGCATGTGTAGTAATATAAACATTGCTCTAATGCCAAGTCTTCAGATCACACTCCAAGTCTACACATAAGAGGGGGCAGAAAAATATGAAATCAAATGGTTTGTGAAAATTTCCATTGCTTGGTGCTGCATTAACAGCAGAACACTGCAGATGACGTGAATGTAGTAAACCAGGCAGAAGAAATAAGCAAGCCCTCTGCAACCTCAAAATTATAGAGAGATACTGTCACACTGACTGAAGAGGAAAGCACATGACTAAGTTTTTCTTCCAAAATTGTAATAGAAGATTTTGCTGTTTAGTAAATATTTCTTCTCTGTTCCCATTCTTGAGTAAAGACATCTGTAGTTGAGATGTATGAGACTTCTGCTTTTTGCTGAAGCCTTTGGGTAATATGGTATTTTCTTGCACAATTATTTAGTTTCCACTTGTTTCGTGCTCTGGTTTGCATTCCTGCTCTGAACTTGGACGTGAGGGACAAATATCCAGATAATTATATGCAAAAGCTCTGCACCATCTCCCCAGAAGAATCAAAAAAAGGCTCAAAGAAGCATATCTAACTAAAAAAAAAAAATCAAGTCTAGCTAAGGGAAATCAAATCTATAGATCTACAGGTGTAAACTATAGGCCCAACAATGAGCGCAAAAGCAGCCTAATTACTGCATGTTGTGCTGAGAATAAGCCATTGCTTCATGTGGAAGTGGGAGGAGATGGATTTATTTCTGTGCATCTGTTGGTGAAAGTCAGCACCAGATCTAGGCATAAATTCAGTAGTGCTCTTACCCCTAAAAAAATGCCCTGAGTTTATCCAGAGGTCAGTTTGTACTGATCTCCGGGGAAGAGATCACTTAAAGATGAACCCTATGAAAACTAACACGAAACCTCATCTTGGAAACCTTTAGATATTAAACAACAGAGATAAAAATCCCTTTTGTGATCATGGAGTTTGTTTATTCTGCAAGAAGATGAGCATCTGCATCATCAAGAAAAGTGCTTATGAACATGCTTTGTGTTAAACATACCTTTTGTTTTAATGCAGATTCTTGGATGCTTAAAATTTAGCATGAGCTTGTTTGTTTGGTACCTTATGGAACAGAAAGGACCCGATCAATCAGAAGCAGATGTTTTTAAAATTGATAGTTGAGAAGATTATGAAGCCAATAATAATAGCTATAGATACATAGAAAACATAGACTTAATATACTGCAATTCTGTCTCTGTAATAAAGTTTCGTGTGTGCTAATGTTCTGAGATGGAGAAGGATGCTGCAACCCACTGTTGGTAAATATGAAAAACATGACTAGAAAGCAGAAGTGTTGCTATCCAGGAGATTTCAAATGCTTAAACAAAGAAAATACCTGAGAAAAAACAAATTACTGAGCAGGCTAAGTGGTGTAAAAGATGTTTAGCCTCAAATTAACAGAAGAGTTAACTGTGTATCATCTGGGTTTTTTATTTTTGAGGCAGGAATTGTCCTTACCTGAGCCTGTCATGATGACACCCTGAGGTTGCCAGATCTCTGTGTACAGTTAAATAACATCCTCTGGAGAAGAAAACACATTGCACACCTTGAAGTGGTAAAACTTAATTGTGTCATAACTGTGTAGAAATGCAAATACGGGCAAGTCAAGTGGCAATTTTTAAGTTAGTTATTTAACAGTGTACCCCAAAGTTATAGGTTAACAGTTTCAAATGTGATTTGTGATTTTTGGGTGCTTTAGTTTTGAAATAATATGAATTACTCTGAACATCAGGTCTCTATGATACCTTAAACACAGCACCTAAAAGCTGAGGCTAATCATTGTGGCGGTGTAAGCTGTGTGCATGTTTAGCAACATGGAAGTTAAAAAAAACTATGACTGACTGTGCAAAAATATTTTAAAAATCAGAAGAAAGGAGGAACCAAAAAAGTTACAAAACAGATTCCCTCCAAATGAAAAGAAGGATGATAGAAATTATATTTAACAGACCATCTGACATGTAGAAATACAGTTGTATGAAATGGTTGTTGGCTTCTACAAGGAAGACAGGGCTGAGAAACTGTCTCAGAAAAACAGAAACAGAATAGATGCTCTAAAGCTGCTCAAAAATAAATGCAGGATAAACTATTAATAAGATATTGGTTTAAAATATTTTCCACCCCATCTGTCCCAGGAAACTGGATCCATTAGTGGTTGTTCAGGCACAAAACGGAACAGTTCCTTGTAAATCTTTATGCTTGAGTATTGAGTGCTCAATATGTTAAGAGCTACTGGAGAAAAAGTGGACATCTAATTTAGCCTTATTATAAGCTAACGTGGAAAGATGCCAGGCTAGTCTGGAGGAGTCATAAAACCACAGCATGCATTGGGATCAAATGCCTGATGGTGGCCTGGGTATTTTTTAATTGGCGGGTAGGTCGGCGTCCCATCTGGCTTAGATTAGCACTGCTCCACTGACCCAAGTGGGGCTGCAGCAAAGCGCAGCACCTGAAGACGCGAATCTGCGTAAAGACATTGGAAATTTTCAACGAAAGGACTCAATCGCCATCTCCTCGGTGGCACGCTGTGCTCACAGACCTGCATCCTGCTCCGTGATGGTTGGCGTGTCAGGGAGCTGCAGGAGTGGGCTGCTCCTCAGGGGCTGACAGGGCTGTGCTGCCACTGATGAGGGCACAGCCTTGCAGCACCCGCACAAGGCGAGCAGGGCAGGGACAGTGGCAGTGACCAGGGACAGCCATGGCTCAGCTGGCATCCTCATGCAGCTCTTTTCCCAGGAGCTGATCCGAGGCTGGCATCATCTAGAACTGGTTGGCGGGCACTGGCAATCAGAATACTCAGTGCAGGGAGAAGACTGCAGAGCTCATTGGGGTCCTTGGGGCCAACAGTCAGTGGATACCAACAATAACAGGCTAAAACGTCTCAAATTAAGATTAAATTCTTCCAGGATGCTTTTTTTTTTTATTATTTATATGATCAGAAGCATATAGCAGCTACTGGTGCAAATTGTTTCAGCACCTTCTGAGGGGCAACCACATTCCCCTCTCCTCTTACCAGCCAAAAGGTTTAGCACCAAGAGCCTCTGTAGAAGAATCAAGGTGGAGTAGAGGGCTTGTATCCTCCTAAATTGTCAGTTCATCATGCTTACGTTGGATGTCCTGACCTGCAAGAAAGCTTGTGAACAATTTGCCAATGCCTGTTCCTGCTATTAGCCCTTGCTGAGCACTTATAGCAGCATTTTTTACTCTGCTCTACTTGGTCTCCCTATTTATTGATTAGTTTCCTTCTAAGTGAAAACACAAGTAGCATATTTTCAGTAGATGGTTCTGTTTAAGTTTCCCCATTGGGACTGCCTAGAACAATTGCCAAGAACTTATTTTTAACTAGGCTTAAAACATGAATTTATTGCTATAGTTACTAGGTTTAAGAAGGGGGTCCTCTCTTCTTTTCCTTGCCCGTAGAGTAACCAACATAAAACTTCCAAGATTCTTAGTGCTCACAAGTTTGTGTTTCGTCATTAATAATGACATAAAGCAGTCTCCAACATTTGCAAGAAATCTTTTCCCTTCCAAAAAACGTCTTGACAAAGGTTAATTAAAACATTTGGCAGAGTTAAGCATACATAAAACACTCTTAGTTAAATACACATATGGATACAACACAAAGGACGGACTACAGTTACACAGTACCCAGAGCCTGAACATGCTTAAACAAGATGCTTAAACAAGATGCTTTAACAAGATGCTGTTAACATGCTCAGGCTGAACCTCCAGTGCAGACCTCCTGTCAGCGCTGCTTTGCTACCACACAGTGTGATCAGCAAGGTTGCAAGCAGTAGTTTACTTTCCAGCCCGCTCTCATCTTGCTGGTTTGGCCACAGCTTTCTCTCCCAGCCATAAGGCTGATACCGGCTTTCCCTGAGCTTTTGACAAGGTGAGGATAATAAAACATACATGTAATGGCAAGCTGAGTGGGATTACTAGAAGCCTCAAAGAGACGTGGACGAAAGCTGTATGTGGATAATTCGATAGGCGTTTAAAGAAGAAATCAGGGCAAGATTTTTTACTAGCAATATGGCAGTGATTGCTCCTCCAGATTTCATTAGTGTGGGCCCTTGTTCAAACTTTCCTTCTGCAAACACTGCAGGAGGCTTCCTGCCGGTGCTCTCTCACCTTGTGCCATCTGTGGACTTTGCCCATGGGGAAGCCAGCCTGGACCACACCAGAATTCTCATGGAGGTCTGAGGCAGTGCGGGCAGCTGCGGCTGGGCTTGCCAGCATTGTTGCTGGCATTCCAGCAGCGCTCGCTCCACGCTGCCAGGTGGGGTGCGGCAGCACCATGGGGGTGCACGGGAAGGGTTTGGTACCGCAGGGAAAGGGAAAGAAATTGAGGTGACCCAGGGGAAGAGTTAGGTGAGAACAAAGTAACCCACAGGAGGAGAAAGGCTGACCTTATAAAACCCTTTTCAATGCCCTGAGCTCCTTGTTCCTCTTCCTTTTACCTTTGCCCACACACAAATGAGAATGACTTCCGGGG
Source organism: Anarhynchus alexandrinus (assembly GCA_008711295.1). Taxonomy (NCBI): domain Eukaryota; kingdom Metazoa; phylum Chordata; class Aves; order Charadriiformes; family Charadriidae; genus Anarhynchus; species Anarhynchus alexandrinus. The sequence continues at coordinate 2,489,119 of VUYV01000041.1, forward strand.
ATCCTAGAAGCTGCACACCTATAGCAAAACTTTGCCTCTTGGGTAGTTTGCTTGTGCACTGTGAAAGCTTAATCTGAAAACAGGAGCCCTGACTAAGCAGGTATAGAGTTGCTTGCAAGACTCTTTTTTGTGCCTGCAAAGCACTGTCAGCGTATTTCTGTTTTGAATGAATTGCTTTTCTAATCCCTTATTGTTTTATGACAGCTGAAATTACCTGACTGGATGCCAACACATATGAACTACTAAATGCTTCTTATATCTTATTTTATGGTCCATCCTCTGTTTTGAAATAAACTGCCTATTAAACAAAATCAGTTTCCTTGTGTTTTTGATGACCTATATATGTGGATTTTGAGAAAGGGAAGTGGGCATGGGAAGAAACTCAGAAATTGCAAAACAAAAAATGTTGGGGTTATTTTTTCTTCTTTCTGTAACACACGCAGCAATAGACCTACTGCAACTCCCTTCCTCTCCTGCCTGGGTTTATCTGGGCTTGTCTGCATGTGTCTCTAGACAAGCTGGTTTATACAAAGCTCCAGGGTATCACTTGTGGACGACACTCCATGTCACATCCCCTCTTCTTCATGTGCTTTTCACATTCCCATCTCAGGGCCACATCCAGATGGGACAGCTGGGGCAGTGGGATGCTCTCCGGAGGCCCAAGGGCTTTGCCAGCAGCTGGTGAGCCCATGGAAATCGCCTCTTGGTCTTGCACTGTACCTCAAGCCCTGCATCCCTCCTGTGCCTGCAGCTCTCCGCAGCTCCTGGTGCGCTGCTCCCATGGTTGTGTGCACACAGGCTGAAGACATGCTGTTTCGGGAACTGATTTCTAAACGTGACAAACGTTAGGTTCTGCATTTGGCATTACATGTCTGTGGCTTTCAGCAATGTTTTGTCAAAAGTAATCGCCCTTTGTTGCCAAACTTTGCTGTCAAATTGGATCTTAGCTCTTACCGCACAGAGATAACTTTTCTTGTGTATGTCCTCACTTGAGTGCTTGCTGCGGTCTTTGTGTGGCTGATGCGAGGTCACTCAATGGTACAGAATAATTTGCTTTCAATGCCCAGGTCAGGGCATCAAATTTATCTCATCGAAACTGTCTGAGTGCACAAAGCCGGGGCCGGAGCAGGGCGCTCCACGCTGAACGCCAGGCACACACAGCCCGCACCCCTCGCCGCCATGTGCCTTGGCCTCTTGTCTCGGGTCCTAATTCCTTACCCCTTTCACGTGTGATCGGCTGCCATGCTCTTTCCTGACTTGGAGAAAGAGAAATTGGGGCGATCGCATTTACTGCCCGGCATGTGCTGACCTCCCACAGAAGGAAGGAGATCTCTTTTAGTATCCTTGTGCTGAAATGGTAATAAATAAACAAACAAACAAACAATGCCTTTTGGCAGAAGGATTAAAAAGAAGCCGGGGGGCTCAAAAAGTGTTTCTGACGATACCCAGTAAATGCAATGCTGGAGTGTCACAGCTGTTTTCCAATGTAGCCAGTGCAGCAGAGGGCACCGGCCCGCTGGCTGGAAGCAGGGGCTCGGGCTGGGGTCCGGCACACCCTCTGGGCTTCCTGGTCTCCGAAGTTCTCTCTTTGAGGCTTAAAACGAGGGGCTGCATTATCACAGGCCGGGAGAGGCCTTCAGCCCTCCACCTTCCCCCTTCTGCCGGACCCATCCCTCTTCCCACTGCTTCTACCTCACAGGCTTTGGTGAGGCTGGGGTGGGGGGCAGTGTTTCCATGTTGGTTTAAGAAGAAAGGCGAATGTTTCTGAAAGGCTTAATTAACCCCCCTTGTTCAGCTGTTTGAGCCATTTAAATATAAAAATACTTTCCCCACACGTTCTCTCAGCTAAGCAGCTGAGCTTGTCTAACCCCGCTGAGGGCCAGCTGCTCCCCAGGGCTGCCTCAGGCCTGAAGCAGGTAGGCAGACAGGCCCCGGCCTGTGTTCTTCTTCTGTCATTCCTGGTTTAAAGTCGCGGTACTCTTCCAACGGCGGTCTGGCAGCAGCTGTGATTTTGCTTTTTGCCTGTGGGATGGAGGCCACGTCGGGCAGCAAAATAAAAAAAAAGAAAGGGAAAAATTTGTACCTCCCCGTCGGGGAATCGAACCCCGGTCTCCCGCGTGACAGGCGGGGATACTTACCACTATACTAACGAGGAACTGTACAATAACCGTACTGCGGCCAACCTCCACATGGTTTCTAAACGCTCACGGCCCGGCGGCGCGCCGGCCCCCGCCCCTGGCGGCCAATCACGTTGCCCGGCCCTCTCGGCCCCGCCTCCTCCCGCAATGCACCACGGGGGTTGTAGTTCCTGTCGCGCCGCCTTCCTCCCTCCCCGCGGCGGAGCGGAACTACGCCTCCCAGCGGCCCGCGCGCGGGCTCCCCCCCCTCCACCTCCCACCCCCTTCCCCGCGGTGGGCGGAGCGGCTGCGGCGCTGCTGGCGGCCGAGCGCGGTGCAGAGCAGGCGGTGCGCGAGCCATGGTGGATTCCTGTTCCTTCGCCTCGCCCGCCTGCTGCCTCACGCGGCACCTCTACCTGCGCTGCCGCGTGGACTTCGGCGCGCAGGCGCTGCGGGGCACGGCGGCCTTCACCGCGCNCGGCGGGGCGCCGGCGGCCCTGCTCGGGGGCGCCTCGTCTCCTCCCGCCTCGGCGTCGCCTCCCCTCAGCTCTCTCCTTCCCCTCGGCCGTCGATCCGGTCCGTCCGTCCTTCCTTCGTTCCTTCCCTCCCTCCCTCCCTCCCGCCGCCGCAGCCGCCGGCGGCGGCCACCTCGCCCTCGGGCTCCTCCACCGGCTGCTCGGCTGGAGCCTCCGAGCTGTCCGGCGGCCCCAGCGTGCTCGTCAGCCGCGGGCGAACAGCGCCCGGCAGCCGCTGGGCAGCCCGGGTGTCCCCGCTCGTCGCGCCTGGAGCCGGCGCGTAGTGCAAGGGAAGGGTCGAAATATGTCTTTTCCCGTTAAAATGGTGAAGAGCCCGTTGCCGAAAAGGTGGGGATGAACCCTTGGAAAACTGCGCTTATGGCTTCTTCACGCGTGTGTTTTATTATGCCGGCTGATTTCTCGGTTAGCTGTGCAAAGACACTTATAAACCTCTTTAGCTTTGCTTTATATGCAAAGCGAAGTGTGGGGTTTTGGTGGTTTGTTTGGTTGGTTTTTTTTTTTCATACTGGCTTCATAAAATCCTTTTGTGATTGGCACTTTTTTAGAAAAAAAAACCCATCCATCCTGTTGATAATAAAGAGTAGAACTTCACTTATGCTGCATATGGGAGTGCTGCATGATTTAATTCATCTTCTGTTGCATGAAAGTCTTGATTCATAGTGTCTAGTTCCAGGATGAAAGCTTTGGCAGGGGCTTTTCTGTCGTTCTCCTCGTTGCATCGCAGCACTGTGAAGTCTTTTACCTTTGTAGTTTACCTAAAAAATCCTGTTTCCTCTTTCATGGTCAGAAGTTGGTTTTCTTCCTCATCCCCTTCCAGTTTTGTACATTCAGTGCTGCTCTCTTGAAATGCTGTTCCCAGTACTTATCATGGTTACTCAGTTTTTCTGGTTTTACTTAGTAAATACTTTTTCCTTCAGAGACTTCTGCTTAAGATTTGATGTGTGCTACTTCAGTTATTACACTATTTAACAAGTATGTAATATGCTTCATTACAGGTCTTGGATACAAAAGATGTACAGGTGTTTAAAGTGACCGTAAACGGACAGGATGCAAAATTTGGTTTTGGAGAAAAGCACAGTTTCAAGGGAACTCCCCTGGAAATCACCCTTCCTTTTGAACTAAAAAGGTACACACTCCTACCTGGTCCTTTAGGTGGTCTTCAAAACGCACTGTCTGCCTGTAGTGTCATTGTGTAAAGCTTGCAAAGGGACTTAGAAATTAGGGTGTTGCATTTATTTGGTGTGATCATGTAGATGAATTTAATATTTGGCTTTCATTAGACAGCCAAAACTTTGGGAGTCTTTGTGCTTATCCCCAGGTCCTATCATGTACAAGAGGACTTGGTAAAGTAAGTAGCGAAATGATCTGTAATGTGTCACAGTTTTTGCAGTGCTTCTTATCATGAATGTTCTTTCTGCTTCAACTACCTGAATTTTGTCATGCTACAGTGTGGCACATTTGGAGTTACGGACCCCGTTTGCCTTTCTTTTACACAAGGGCTGATCCTGCATTTCTGTAGAACTGCAGGTTACCACTATGATTAGATAGAAACATGTTTTCAAATAATAGAAGTTTTATTGTATTGACTACGCTAAGCCCAAGTCCCTAAAAACTGGAACTTGAGTTTTGACAGTGTGATGGAGAATGAACCAACCATAATCTACCTTTTAAATTGCATGAATTAAGAAATTGTTGTCAAAATTACAATACGCTTTTTGGCAGTTGGCTTTGTATGTTGTAACTCTATGGTAACCCACATGCCAAAGCCGAAAGCTGTGATTGTATAAGGAGGTTCACTTGTTTGAATAAAATTGTATACTAAGTTGCTTCTTATTGTTTGTATACTAAGTTGCTTCTTATTGTTTTGTTTTCAAAACTGGTTACTACCTCTACAAACTCATGTCTGGTTTGTAATTTTTGTTGTTGTTGTTGTTGTTCTCTGAATTAGTGCAATTTTGAAACACACGTAATGTGGAAGAGAAAGGAATGTTATACAATAGCTGTCCCTTCTGGGGAAATGCTTATGATCTAATATGAAACTAAACAAATTAAATACTTGAACAAACAGGCCACAGCAGAAACATAGGCCTGTTTCTTTTGTTTGACTTTCAGCTTTTTTTTTTATTATTGCTACAGTTCCTTGTAAGAAAAAAAAGCTACAAAGAGGGAGTTATGAGTTGTGATCGTAAGAATTTTTAATCTCGTGTGAGATATAGTCCCCTATGTAAATATCAATAAAACAGTGATAGGAAAGGGTAGGAGTTACAGTTGAAAGTCTGACTGTTCAGTAAGCAATGTGCCTTATGGTAATACAAATTATTTTCCTTTTCTTGTCAAATACGTACTTTGGAATACTGGTTATAAACCAGATATGTATACCTGGTCATCTTATCTAGTGTCCAAATCCTCTGATTAGCTGAATTTTTTTCTGATTTATGGTTGAATTGTTAATTCTGGAGAGTTGCATGTATAACCTGGAACTTTGCAATAACAGAAGTGACTACTTCTATGTGCTTTTGGTGTCAGTGAGGGATATGATATGTTTTTTAAAAAATAAGAGTATGAATGTGTCAGGTTTGTGTGTGTTCTCTTGTTAGCAAGCTGGTACCTGTCTTACACAGAACTGTTAGTTTTTACTTTACACCAGTTCTGAAACTGAATAAAATTTGAACATTTTTAAAGTTTCTTGATAACCATACAGTTAATAGAGTTTTCCAGTAATTACTGTTTTCAGTATTTATTTATTTTCTGCTTAAGGAGCATGCTTACAGAACATAACATCAGCTGCAAAATCTAAATTTTTTTTTATTTACAGAATATGCAAATCCTATGCTATTAAGGCATGTATGTTCTTATATAGGCTTTGTACACTTTTTTGTTTGCTTACTACAGTGGGTTTTTTTACACGTATGTGTACAATGTTAGATAGTTGTGACAAAACTATATGTATGCAGCTGGTCCAAATAGTTTAAAGAAAAAGTCCATATTCTCCTTGAAGAGACAAGAGGAAAAGTTTCTGGTTAGTAAAAACAATAATAGAAGTGTCTTGGGACATTGAAATTGAAATAAACCAGCTAATTTTTACTATTGTAATTGAAGGGGAAAATTGTTTTTGATGTGCTGCTTGTTCTTATTTTTAATTCTTTTGAGACAGTGCTGCAGACCTGTTTTCCAGAAATATTTGTAGAGGAATTTCAGTAGTGATCAGGACTTGTGTCAAAACAGTCTGACTATATTCTTTATCACACAGGGGACAAGAAGCAATTGTCGAAATCTCTTTTGAAAGCTCTCCAAAGTCTTCAGCTCTCCAGTGGTTTACTCCAGAGCAGACTTCTGGGAAGAAACACCCATTTCTCTTCAGCCAATGTCAGGTTGAGTGGATTAAATTTTTTGTTTAAACTTGTTGTTTACACGCCACTGGTTTCCAAAGGGCTGGAGAGGAAGGCTAGGAAGGGGGAAGTACATTAGTCCATAACATTGTGTGCATCAAAGGTCCTAAATGGAAACAATAAGTCAGGACATTGCTGAGATTTTATTATGTTTTCAATTTAATAATTCCAGAACTACTTTACCCTCTCCAGTATTCTTGTTGAAGAACATGCAGTCCTTTGCAATCAATATATGTGGCTATTGATCTGTCTTACCTACCATTATTTCTTTTAGAAGACCCTTAACTATGAAAACTACAATAAGCTACAAGTGATAGGAAGTATTGGTTTGTAGATAATGAATTATCTGGAGGAGCTGTATATATTTTCAATATAATATATTAGTTTGATTTATTTCTGCATTAGAAAGATCATTGTTTTAATTTGTTTTGGGTTTTTTTTTTCCCCTCTCCAGGCTGCCCACTGCAGAGCCATCTTTCCATGCCAAGACACACCTGCTGTGAAACTAACCTACTATGCAGAGGTAGGTGAATCTAAGTCATGTGTGTCTAACTAAAGACAACTACTACAATGGGTGATTATTTTTTTTGTAGCTGCTGGCATACGTCCTAAAATAAAACCAGAGAATATTGACTTTTAGCTTAATGTAAGAGCCCAAAACTGCTTATCTTCCCTGTGGCACTATAACTTTATCATTTTCTTTTATATATATCATCTCTTTTTTTCATTCACATGTATCTTTATTTCCAAAAGAAGAAAAGAAAAAAAAAGGTGCTGTAGTAGGAAATAAATATGTTCTTAAATCAGTAAAAGCTGACAGTAAGACAACGCAGAGTGCTGTAAAGTAAAAATACTTGAAATGATTTTTGCATATGCCTTAAGTAATATATTCTGGCATATATTATTATATCATATATAATATTATATATATTATATATAAATTATATTATATAATATATATGTTTTATATATATATTATATTATATATAATATATTCTCCTAACTATTTAGGAGATCTTTTCAGTCCTGGCATAAATAGTCCGATTGTTTTAAGGAAGCAAAAAGCAAGATGCACAATGTGACATTACAATTCAGTAGTTTAAATAAAGTGAAACTTTTAAGTTCTGTCAGGTAATCCTTCTAGTTAATTAAATATTGCCAGCCTTTAAGACAAAATTTTCTGTTTGCCTTATATTCTACTTTATGGAGAGGACTTAACAACAGAACAAATCTGGGATACCCGTTTTGCTATTGCTCCTTCTAGTATATTGTATAATCCTTTGTGCCAACTGAATTCCTTATAGTCGGGTAACCTTTCAGATATCCGTTCCTAAAGAGTTGGTGGCTCTTATGAGTGCTAATCGCGATGGAGAGATGCCTGACCCAGAGGACAGCAGTCGGAAGATATACCGTTTCAGTCAGAACGTAAGTGCTCCAGGTTACTAAACAGATGCCTAAGGTCTTATTCCTAACTCATGCAGTTCACAGTCACTTCAGATGTGGTTTTGATGTCATCGATAAATCATGTGACTTACGATGGGTTTTGTCGCTATAGAAATATGAGGTATTACGAATCTCCAACTCTGAACAGTAGACCAGAAGGTGCTGGTGATGTTTACTGGTTGTTTTGGTAGAAAAGCCAAATTCGAGTTTTTAGAATATTTAGTATACTCAAGGCTAGCTTTTCTGTCTGCCCTGGTTCTTGGGTAATAATGCATGGACTTGAATAACATGGGAGTGAGTTCTGGAAAACAAATCCTGCAAAGTTTAAACTTACCAAGATCTTAGTAGTGAAGCTGAGCATTGGAACCAATTTTTAACTTGAAGTTAGGCAAATCCTGACTATAGAGATTTTATTCTTTTTTTTAAAGGTGAAAACTTGGGCTTTTATGGAAAGCATTTCCAGCTAATTAAAGATTACCATTCTCAGGATGAAGTTTTATTAAGCGGTGCAGCTAGTTTAATGATTCCAGTGTTCCTAAAGTGACAGTCTCAATTTATTCTTCTGGCATTTTTGTTCTCGCAGCTTTTTTGGGTTACAGTTTGATGTTTATGGGATCTCTTGGTGAGCCTAGTTGGTTTTGCTGAACAAGCAGATAAAATTAACATCAGTTTAGAAAAGAAATTGTTTTAGTAAGCTGATCTGGGCTGCTGAGGGACTGAATGACTGCATGGAGGGATGGGATTGTGTGACTGGAGGAGAGATGGGGAGCCGACTCTGAACTGCAGCAGCTGTTGGGTTGATTTGGCTGCTGTGTGAAACCTCAGAGAGGCAATAGGGTAGAGGGAGAGAAAAAATTGTTACCTTATCTGTGAGCTCTTCAATATGCAGTGTTCTGCCTTCTCTGTGTAGCCAAAAACATTTGCTGCTCTGTCTAGTGCATAAGGCTTCTATGTTGTATGTTATCCAGAGCTGTATGTTATCTAGAAATACACTGTTGATAAGTTTGGTGGACCTGTACCAGGAATAACATTTAGTCTAATTGAAATTATGCTACACTGTCTAATATAGGAAAACATTAGATTAATTTCTTAGAAAAGGCATGTGTTTCCTTAGATGAAAAAGGCAAATGCATCAAACTCTTGGATACGTGTGTGTGCTGAGCTTACCTAAAACTATTTTTTTTGCTCCTGCATGACCAGGCTGGTAAGAAGTGTGGTAGAGAGCAGCTTCTGTAAAAATTTATAACCCGGCAGCCATTGAGATTTGAAGTAATTTCAAAATGTCAGTTTAGCAAATTGGGCATCAAAATGTAGGGATATATTGACAGTCTTTTAATAAGTTGTCTATAACACAAGTCAATGGACTTAAATTTTTTAAAGACTATATTCTGTGGGTTAAGATGTAAAATTAAAACACAAGTGATGATATGGGTATTCTAATAAATGATACTTAAATGGTTTGGGGATACTGGTGGAATAAAACTTTCTGAAATGTTGTCTCCAACTAATTATGATTGAAAGTCTTATTTAACGTTGTTTAGTCAGATCAAATAGAACTTTTACAGTGATGGCTGTGTTATCCCCTTGTTTCCAGAGCACTGGGACAAAGCATTTCACTACAGATATTGTAGCTTTGAATTTTTTTTTTCATTAAAATAACAAATATTTAGAATTTATTTTAATTCCAAACATGGAAATCAAATATATATATATATTTTGATCTTGCTGAATCTTTTGTATACATAAATATTCTTGTTTACTTGAATTCATAAAAGCTCTTCCTGCATCTTTCTGTGTGATACAACTGCACTTTATCTGAGCAGTATCTCTTAACTTCTCCTTCCATAAAATTTAATGGAACCGGAATGAATATGGAAAACTGATCTTTTTTTGAACAGTAACCAAACCAGTGACATTTTTCTATGCTTTTATATATGCAGATTTTTTTCAAGCAGAGATGATACTTACAATGTTGTGGCCTCTGTGCAAAACATCTGTGAAACAAGCACTTCTTGTAGATAAAGGAATATCATTTGTGGAGGAAAAACAATGCCTTTATTATAACATAGGGCAGGAAACTATGGAGAAAATGCGCCTGCTTCTTTATTTACATACCTTTGTTTTTCTTTGAATCAGTGGTGTTGATAGCTCACATTACAAATAAGTTTTCTTTTTTTCTCATGGTCTCCACTAGGTTCCCATACCTTGCTACTTGGTTGCTTTAGTGGTTGGGGCTTTAGAAAGCAGGTGAGTGAATATGCACAAAGGATAAGCATTTAATAATCATAATAAATCTTCAGAATTATCTTTTTTGGTTTCTTGGTCTTGTTTGTAGTTTTAAAAGGTCTTAGAGGTTCAATGAACCTGTTCATTTGTATCAAACTGCATGTATCTTGATTCACTCTTGCATAATATTTTCTATGGAACATACTTTTGCTGTAAATTAAAGAAATACCATGAAGAGTTTGGAATAGATTTGAACCACTAAGGAGCTTTTCTAGCTCAGGGAATAGTATCTTTTTCCTCAGGTAACAGATAAGCCTCATCATGTACGAAGGGCAGAAAATTGTAGCTTCAGCCTCATTGGTCATCTGCAGAAGGATGTGTTAATCTAGCCCATAATAATGCTTTTATATTAGGGCTTTACATAATTTTAAAATCTATAAATGTGTTTCCTATTTATTTTTCCCAAACAGTGAATGTGTGTGGTTTGGTTTGGTCTGGTCTGTAAAGCTTTACTTTAGCAGTGGAGAGGAAAAAAAGACAGAGACTCTCTAGTGAGTTTCTTCAGCAATGTGAGTTACACATGAGCACAGTTAAGCATATGCTTTATGTATTAGTTTCCCTTAGAATTATTTCTAGTTCATAGTGTCTTAGTGGCATTTTTACTTTCAACAGAAAGATTGGCCCAAGGACACTGGTGTGGGCTGAAAAGGAGCTAGTGGATAAATCAGCCTATGAATTTGCTGAGGTGGGTAATTAACAAAAAAATGTTCTGGAAACTGTTTAACATAGTATTGGAAAAGGAACAGACCGTAGTTCAATGTTTGTTCATCTGTAGCTTTCCTTTCTTTACCTCCCATCCCCAAAAATGCTGCTGTTCTATTGCCACACAAAACTACTACTGAAAATAAATATTGATGCAGTCTTGTACTCATTTTGCTTGTGGGACATGCTGAGGTTAAAGAGAATGGGATCCATAGCTTGTTAGTTACAGTGTTTGTAGTCAGAAGTCATGCTAGAAACTAATGTAAGTTCTTGTTCCAGGCTGAAGCTATGCTGAAAACAGCAGAAGACTTAGCAGGACCCTATGTATGGGGACAGTACGATTTGTTAGTCTTACCACCTTCTTTTCCTTACGGTGGTATGGAGAACCCTTGTCTTACTTTTGTAACTCCAACACTATTGGTAAGTGTAACACAAATAAAAGTCAGCTTTTCCCTAGGCCTTGCTTATCCATCAAGTGATGGATATCAATCCACAAATTGGATTAATCTACCCCCTAGAAAGAACTGTAAATGTTCCTGCCTCCTTTGGAGTTCAGGATCATAAATGAAATTGCATTAAGTGGTATATTTTGAGGTTTACTGGAACTGACAACTGCCTTTTTTTTTTTTTTTAGGCAGGTGATCGATCTCTATCAAATGTAAGTGCAAAATAGGTTCATGTCTTCAAGTAGAACACAACTTGAAGTTGTATCTTAACTTCCTTTGTAATAGGTACCTGAAAACTTGCTCTCTTTTTCACTGGAGGAATTAAAAGTGAAAGGAGTAACTCAGGGAGTCTTACAAAGTGAGTTTTAGTTCTAAGTAAAGTCTAGAAAACTGGAGACATATCTATTTTGTATAATCAACAGATTAAAATAACATGGGTGCCTGTACGCATAGGGGCCTGACTGAAGTTAGCGGTTTAGTAGTCTTTTCCTGTCCTGTGTATAGATATGTTTAAAAACCACAACTGAATTGATCTCATCAAAATTGTTTGTAGGGAACTTCTTCCTCTATATGTCTGTCTATGCACTAGAACTCACATTATGTACAGTTTTCTTTTACAGTGAAAATCATGAGTACGTTTTGAGTAAATTCTGGTTTTTCACAAAGTTGAGTACTCTGGATGCTATGTTATCGCATATGTCTTTCTACTAGACTGATAGACTGCTAAAAAGAAAAAAGAATTGTCATATCCCAAGAATACTGAAATATTTGGCATGGATACTTTTGAATTTATCATGCATCATTATCCTTCTAGGGGTTTCTAGACTGTTTTATTCCTGTTTGATATTTTAGAACATCCCAGCACTGCAGAAGTTGCTTAGGTGGGAAAGCAGTACTAGTCCGTCACTTGGCATGGGTCCACTGTTCTGAAATATGATTTCATAAACAAGTACCTGCACCTTGCTACCAGAGAAATTATTTTTGTTGATCCGTGTGGCTCTATGACTTGAAGGCTGGACATTCAAAATTACTGCTGGAGAAGGTTCGGTAGAATAGTGTTAGTCCTCTAAATAAAATTTACATGCATAAGTTTACAGAGCTGTGAATGCTAACTGGTTTTTGGAATGTAGCACAGTAAATGAGATCCCATTAGGATCTTTCTTTCTGTTGGGATTTGATGTTCATTTTCCAGAGGAGTCTAAATGGTAGTTCTGTCATTGTTTTCTGTGTTTTAGGTTATTGCTCATGAAATCTCTCACAGCTGGACAGGAAACTTGGTAACAAACAAAACATGGGAGCATTTTTGGTAGGTGTGATGTTCAATGCAATGCAAATCATATTTTTAAATTAATCTGTGAAGAGACCAACTAAATTCATTTTGCCATCCTACCATTACTGACTTTATCAATGTATTTCCAGGCTGAATGAGGGACATACTGTATACCTGGAACGCAGGATTGGTGGTCGGTTGTTTGGTGAGCAGTTCAGGCACTTTCATGCCCTAGGAGGTTGGAGGGAACTGCAAAATACGGTAAATATTTTCAAAGTTATGATAACTTTATGTTTAAGCATATGCCTAAATAAAATAAAGCTGATGTCATGTGTTTCCCACAAATACGGCTTGTCTAGTCAGCTTTCCTAACACTTTCTTACTAGAGCATGAACAACTTTGATTCCCAAGGTAACAGCTTAATATACTCAGATTAGATAAAGCTTTTTGAACTCTTTTAAGATGCTCTGTAAGGATGAACATCTTTTCAGACTTTCTTGGTTGTTCTGGGTGTGGCTAAATTGCAATATTACTTGTTAGCATACTGGTAAGCAGCTGAAAGCTTGTCAGAATTATCTGCAAGCATGACCATCAGAATTTCCAATGCCTCATGCAAGTAACTGATTTCTTTTTTTCCTGTATACTGTGTTATAATTAAGTGTATTCCTAATCTGTTACTGTCTAGGAGAGTTGTTTAGTTTTGTGTTTAGGTAGTGTAGTTAAACTTCAGTTTTCGGATTTCCAGTATGTAATATTCCTAGCCCTCTCGTTCACTTTGGTGATGCAGTTTACCTGGTTTACTATGAATATCTCCTCGTTGTATTTTATCTTTATATCACCCACTTAAATCAAGTGGTTTAAATAGCTTTTTTTTTAATAAAGGGGTAAATAGAGATGGTTTATTAGGTGCTCGTGATTATGACAGACACGAGAGTAATTCGCTGCTTTGAGACAGCTAGAGGACTGTTTGGTACACAATCAGACACTGATAAAATGAGAAAAAAATTAGTAAACTATGTTTTGTGCAGATTCAGAACTTCAGGAAAAAGAATGAGAAAGAATGCTTTGGAATAACACCATCTTAGTTTTGGATGGATTGTACCTGTATAAATAGGGTTGGTAGTGATTTGCAGGAATGCTAGTTTTCCTAGGTGAATATATTTTTTTGTGTCTTTGTCACAGATAAATACTCTTGGAGATAAAAATCCTGTAACTAACCTTGTCCCTGATCTGACTGAAGTAGATCCTGATGTTGCCTATTCATCTGTTCCATACGAGAAAGGTTTTGCTTTGCTTTTTTACCTTGAACAACTTCTTGGAGGACCGGGTAAGTGTTAGTCAGACTTCATATGTGATTGTTTCCCATTTTAATTTCAAACACTGAAACATTTTGTTTTTTAACTGTTAGATGTTTTCATTGGCTTCTTGAAGGCTTACATTCAGCAGTTTGCTTATAAAAGCATAGTAACGGAGGACTGGAAGAACTTCTTGTACTCCTACTTCAAGGATAAGGTTGGGTAATATTTAAAACTGATTACGTGAAACCTTTTAATTATGTGAAATTATGGCATAGCTCAGGAATTATCTTCTTTAAGGACCAGTTCTTTATCTTTCTCTTCTTTATCTCAAGATCTTAGTATGATGTAGTCTGGCATCTTATGAAGCTTGATGATGCTTTTTTTTTTTTTTTCCTAGAGGGAATATTTTGTTTTGAAGTAATCTGTATAAGATTCTCCAGGGTAATTGGAGGGATGTTAAAAAAACCCAAACAAACAAAAACCGCAAAACAAAACAGAAGATTGAAACTAGTTTTTGTAGGGTATGCTTTTCTCTAAAAGTAACGTTTAAAATTGAATAAGAATTTATGTTGCTTTGTAGGTGGATGTTCTTGATAAAGTTGACTGGAACTCATGGTTTCATGCTCCAGGAATGCCACCAGTGAAGCCTACGTAAGCTGCATTCTTTTATAGTTCATCTTTTTCTTCTCCATAATGCACATGACTTTCCAAACAGCCATAAAGCAGTTTGTAAACAGGGTGAAAGTCTTCCCACAAATGTTTTATTAGGAAATGTCCTAGTACTATGTAGAAATTGATATATGTCTACATAGGAGGAAGAAATGTTGCTGTTAATATTTTCAATTTTTTATTCTGGTGGAAATTCATTTTGCTTTAAAAGTTGCCAGGAAAGATTCTTTTTTTTCTGACAGTTTGTTACAACAATACTCTGTTTTCAGCTATATGCTATAATACATGTACAAGCATATAAGCTCAGAAGTATTGATCATTTTAGGAGTATATGGGATCAAGGGATAGTGTCACCTATGCACAAAGTGCTTCTAACTAAAACTGAAATATATTTGATTCTAATAGATCTTTTGTGAATTGTGTTGCAATATTGAGTTGGAGCCTATAATAAACAAATATGGAACAATTTGAAAATAATTTCTAAACATTCTTGTACGAATATTACAGAAGTTTGTGTTTCCATAGTGTGATCCTTTGTTTTTAATATTTGACAGGTATGATATGACGCTAGCAAATGCTTGTGTTGCCTTGAGCCAAAGATGGATCAAAGTGAGTAGTTAAAGAACGCTGAGGTGTCTGTATCTTGAAAAGCTAGTTCTCTTTATACAAAGCGAGGCTTTCTCTTCTGAAATCTATAATTTCCTGAGAGAGTGTATTTACGGTTATAGCATGACTGCCAGGGATTTTGCATTTCGTAGACTAGCCTTTCATCATAGAGTCTGTGGATTTGCTATGACTGCTGTATGTGAAGTGCAGCACATAGTTTAACAAGGCACACCGCCAATGT
Organism: Anarhynchus alexandrinus; assembly: GCA_008711295.1. Classification (NCBI taxonomy): domain Eukaryota; kingdom Metazoa; phylum Chordata; class Aves; order Charadriiformes; family Charadriidae; genus Anarhynchus; species Anarhynchus alexandrinus. The sequence goes on from VUYV01000041.1 coordinate 2,504,122, forward strand.
TTTGTTAAATATACATAGTAACCAAACTGTGAATATTCTTTTTGAAACCCTGATACTATGGCTTGATTTAAAAACAAATGCCAAGGTATTGCTACGTTTCTGATTGCATTGTATTAACAATAATTTCCCTACATTATACTGGAGCTAGTATGCATTTCTCATCAAAAAGCAAAATACATACATCATAATAACTAACTAGTACCATACAGTTTTCTCATAATTTTAACTGTAAGACTCATGCAACTAATAGCATACCTTCCTCTTGTTAACTCTGTGGCTTTTGACTGTACTTGTATGTTATCTTTAACTTTCTTCTTATCAATGTTACTTTTTAAAGAAAAAGTATTTGATTTCTTACTTAACTTTAATAGAAAGGCAGTGGAGATAAAAAGATCAATGGAGAGAAAACAAGTGAAAATTGAAGTGAAGAATACCAACCATCAGACAGTAGCTTAAGTCCCTCCCTTCCCCTTGTAACATCCTGCACAAATACAAATCAGTATCTTTTTTTATGTGGAGTGGCTCAATAGTAAATGTGGATGTCCAGACAAAAAATTACACCTGATTGTACTTTGAAATACCAATTAAAAACTTAAGTAACCATTCTCTTTTAGGCAAAAGAGAGTGATTTGGGCTCATTCAGCTCAGCAGACCTGAAGGAAATGTCATCTCATCAGTTGATTGAGTTCCTGGCACTGTTGCTTGTGGAGGTAAATGCATGCCTGGGGTAACTTGAATCTGGTATCGCAAAAGCAGGCACAGATGTCCCAGTGTGCTTTGGAACCGAGTTGTCCATTTTCTTTCAAGTTTTGTTAAAATAATGCACTCTCACCATACATAGTTACTTAAACCTTCAGCCATGCCTCCCTGATTATGTCTGGCTCTTCAGCTAAGGAGCAACATGTAGAGCATTTTGGATTGAAAAGTAAAAACAAAAATGTAAGGTGCTTGAGTTTGATTGTGTTTGATGTTATAGCAAGTAAGCTATAAGTAAAATGGAATGAAAATACTTCAAGTTTTGAATGTTTCAGTAGTATGGGATGTGGGAATTTGCTAACATTTATTCCTTGCCCCTTCCCTAATACTATGAGAAGGTGAAAGAAACAAATACAAATATTTGTCTTTTGATTCCTTTGTAGCATCAATCTTCTTTAATGAACCTTTTTTTTTTTAAGTACATGGTTTGAAGTGTGCCTCTGGCTTATTCTGACTATGCAATTTTATTTTTCAGGATCCTCTTCCAGTGTCGCATGTCAAACGAATGCAGGAAGTGTATGACTTCAATGCTATAAACAATTCTGAAATAAGATTCAGGTATGTTGTAGTATGGGCTCTTTTCTAATCTTAAATGCTTTCATGAAACAAAATGTCCTGTTTCATAAGTGGTCTGAGACGTACCGTTGTGTACAACTGGTGCAGGGCTTGGGGTTTGTTTTTTGTTGTTGTGGGTTTTTTTGTAAGTGCCTGGGAAAGCATGCTTACCAGAATGGTATTCTGTTACTTGTGAATTGGGTAAATATAGTCTAGTAGAAGAACTGGAAGTGAGCAGTGAATTAGCTGTGCTTTATTTTCATCTGTCATGCTGACAAAGGAACCTGAAGACCTGATAACCTGATAACTTTTATTTTGGGAGTGGTATTGGGTAATACAAATGCTCGCTATCACAAAATTTTATTTCATCAAAATAGTAAATATCAAAGGAAGTTTCTAAACAAGTAGGAAGTGCTTCTGGCTAAATGGCTTGATTCTTGTGCCATCCTAATTTCTTCTGTTTTGTATTTACACATGTCACTTGTTTAAAAAAAAAAAAAATCCTTGTTGAGGATGTAAGTAATCTTTCTAAATCTCTTGAAGTATTGCATATTTTGCTACTGTTATGTACTTGGATACATTTGCAATAGTGATGGTTATTCTGCCTTAACTAATATACAATATAGTTCCTACTTCTTGTAAAAAGATCAATTTCTTCTTATTTTTTAAAACAAAACAAGCACATATCAGTTGCTGGTGATGTTTTATTTGGGTTGGTTTTGGTTTGTTTTTGGGTTTTTTTTAATCGCTTTGTCAAATGTGACAAGTGCTATATAATTCAGCTCTAATTCTGAGTGATGCACCTGGACACTATTTTCTGCAGCTATGTATTTCTTTTATACTACAGTAATCAGATCGTATTGGAGAAACTTTGAAAAAAAATTTTTCTATTTTATAGAAAAGTCCACTTCTGTAACGTGCTAGTCAGATACTACATATTTTATGTTGAACTTAGCTAGAATCTCATTCCCTTTATGACATAGCACTGCCCAGAGTGTTTATGGGAACAGAACCATAAGCTAACTAATCACCGCAAATGAAAATAAAAGTGTAAATTTTTCTTATTTTTTTTTCCCCAGGTGGCTGCGCCTCTGCATCAAGTCCAAGTGGGAAGAAGCTATTCCTCTGGCTCTAAAAATGGCAACAGATCAGGGCAGGATGAAGTTTACTCGACCTCTGTTCAGGTAAAAATAACCTCCAAATTGTAGGGGCTCATGCTGTTGGCATTTTTAGTACAGTGGAATGTATAATACTTGACATTGTACATGTATTTGTTATGCTTTGAAGTGATATAAGGAATTTTCTGTATACTGTGAACAAGCTTATCTTTAGAGTCACTTTCCACTTGCTGACTTTTTTTAATAGAAGAAAGCTTAGTCTCCCAGTATGCACCTTAATGTGAGGCTTTCAAGGGAAAAGTAAAACCTTGAGAAAACTCCTATTTTACTGTTTTCATAGATACTTATAATGGTGCTTTTTTCTTTCCTTTTTCTTTCACAGGGACCTTTACAATTTTGACAAGTGTCGAGATCTGGCTGTCAAGACGTTTCTGGAGCATAGAGCCTCTATGCACCCAGTCACTTCAATGCTTGTGGGCAAAGACTTGAAACAGGATCAGTGACAAATTTACTGATTTTTATTTTTTTTTAAATTTCTTGCTCCTGAAAGTAGAGACTGATTCCACAAGTTGCTGATATGTGTGCTTGACTGTGCTGTAAAACGCTCTGCTGCTTTGTTACTAATTTAGCTTAAAATGAATTTTCCAAATCAAGTTCAGTACTTTCTATTTTACACCTCCAAGTAAAACAGCAAAATTGCTAAATCTCTGGAATTGGGAGAATGGTTTTGTTACAAGCAATTTTTAGAACACACAGTTTTGTTCTGAGATGCAGTCATTTGTCAGTCACAGAATTTAAAAACATGGAAAAATTAATTGGCGGATGGTATGGCTTTTTGTGCACAGCTTTCTTTTTCATAGCAACGTGGTTGAAACTCCAAGTATCTGAAGACTAAAAGAATAAATCTTTTCATTGTCTACTTCTCTGTGTATTGATCTGTATGTTAAGTTTTGAAATAATAGTTTTGTTTTATTTACTCTTTTTTGTTGTGGGAGAAATTTTATTATGGGTCCAAGAGGAATATAAAGACCTAAATGGATCACAGCATTCTAGCGTTAGAGCAGAATTTGCATCTAGCCCTATTTGTCATGGCTTTGTTATGTTAGTCAGTTCTTCATGTTAATCACAAGATGATGGTTTTACTTAGTTATTCCTATTGAATCCTATGTTGTGCACTAATAGTTGTCTGAAATACTTCCTTGGGGTTTTTGTTTTTTAGAAAACTTGGAATTTTTACCACATTTCATATTTAATATCTTGCTATTATTTCAACCCACTATGTATTTTCAAAACTTATAATTATTGCGCGGGGGCAACTAACGCCAAAGTCTTTCTTTTCCCCCATTTAAATTTTTAATATTTCCATTTTTTAATCAGTTCTGGTCACTGCCCCCTACACTAATATAACAACTTTGAAATATAGTAAAAAATAAAAACAATCAGAGGGCTGTGTTTCCTGGAATTGCTGCAGCACTTCAGAGCAAGTTGATGGTTTAGGTGATACTGTTGTGAATACTGCCATCTACGGGTGGTTTTTTGAAGTGAGCTTGAGAAGAACTGCTTTTCCTGGAAATGATCAGCATAAATTAAATCTGTTGGCATAGACGTAAACCCATATGGAGGAGTAACAAAGAAAAAAAAGTGCTGTTTTAGTGGAGGAAGATACCAAATATAGGTCATGGCAAAAGGTTTGGATTTAGTAATAGCATGTAGAGTGGGAGTGGAGAGTCTGTCAATCAATATATTTCTGATCTGAGTTTTGATTGTTATAAGCTTTCAAGTGGACTAAGTTACGTACTTTACTGGGATATTCATCTTTTCATGCTAGCAGCTCTAATATAAATTATGGCATGAACGCATCCTGTTGGATTTTATTGATGCGAGGCAGCCCAAGTTCTTCATTCAACTTTAACCTACATATATCTAAGTAGTTTAAATGAAAATGATAGAAAAATTAACTCCTAGGTGACTGAGGCTCAAAAATCAGTTTAAATGATTTCTATTAATTTTGTGCCACTCAGCTTTTAATAACCACAATAAAATAGTGGCTTTCTTGGAACTAAAATAGCGTAATGTCCTTGTGGCTAAAGAACTTAGAGGCTTTCTTGTGTTAAGGACCTAATGAGCCATTCATTCTCTTCTTGGTGTTCCTCTGAATGAGTGGTAACTTCTGCTGGAAAACTCACTGAAAACAATTTTTCTATACTTCAGGTTAGAAACATGCAGTTCCTTTCATTTGCTCCCAAAATCTCATTAGGCTTCTGCTACAGCATAGAATCGTAGAATCATAGAATGGTTTAGGTTGGAAAGGACCTTGAAGATCATCGAGTTCCAACCCCCCTGCCATAGGCAGGGACACCTCCCACTAGACCAGGTTGCCCAAGGCCACGTCCAGCCTGGCCTTGAACACCTCCAGGGATGGGGACTCAACAACCTCTCTGGGCAACCTGTTCCAGTGCCTCACCACCCTCAAAGTGAAAAACTTCTTCCTAATGTTCAATCTAAACCTGCCCTCTTCCAGTTTGAAGCCATTCCCCCTTGTCCTGTCACTACATGCCCTAGTAAAAAGTCCTTCCCCAGCTCTCCTGTAGGCCCCCTTTAGGTACTGAAAGGCCGCAATAAGATCTCCGCGGAGCCTTCTCTTCTCCAGGCTGAACAGCCCCAACTCCTTCAGCCTCTCCTCATAGGAGAGGTGCTCCAGCCCTCGGATCATCCTCGTGGCCCTCCTCTGGACACGCTCCAACAGGTCCATGTCCTTCTTATGTTGGGGACTCCAGAGCTGGACGCAGTACTCCAGGTGGGGTCTCACGAGAGTGGAGTAGAGGGGCAGAATCACCTCCCTCGCCCTGCTGGCCACACTTCTTTTGATGCAGCCCAGGATGCGGTTGGCCTTCTGGGCTGCGATCGCACATTGCTGGCTCATGTTGAGCTTCTCGTCGATCAGCACACCCAGGTCCTTCTCCTCAGTGCTGCTCTCCAGCCATTCCCCGCCCAACCTGTAATTGTGCTTGGGATTGCCCCGACCTAGATGTAAGACCTTGCATTTGGCCTTATTGAACTGCATGAGGTTGGCTTGGGCCCACCTCTCCAGCCTGTCCAGGTCCCTCTGGATGGCATCCCTCCCTTCCAGCGTGTCTACCTCGCCAAACAGCTTGGTATCATCGGCAAACTTGCTGAGGGTGCTCTCGACCCCACTGTCCATATCTCCTACAAAGATGTTGAACAGTACAGGTCCCAGCACCGACCCCTGAGGAACGCCACTTGTCACTGGTCTCCACTTGGACATCGAGCCGTTGACCGCAACTCTTTGAGTGCGACCGTCCAGCCAGTTCTTTATCCATCGAATGGTCCATTTGTCAAATCCATGTCTCTCCAATTTAGAGACCAGGATATCGTGTGGGACAGTGTCAAATGCCTTGCACAAGTCCAAGTAGATGACATCAGTCGATCTTCCTTTGTCCACCGCCGTTATGACCCCTTCGTAGAAGGCCACCAAATTAGTCAGGCATGATCTGCCCTTGGTGAAGCCATGCTGGCTGTCACCAATCACCTCTTTGATTTCTGTGTGCCTCAGCAGAGTTTCCAGGAGGATCTGCTCCATGATCTTGCCAGGCACAGAGGTGAGACTGACTGGCCTGTAGTTCCCCGGGTCTTCCTTATTTCCCTTTTTGAAAATGGGGGTTATGTTTCCCCTTTTCCAGTCATCAGGAACCTCGCCAGACTGCCACGACTTCTCAAATATGATGGCTAGTGGCTTAGCGACTTCATCTGCCAGTTCCCTCAGGACCCGCGGATGTATCTCATCAGGTCCCATGGACTTGTGCACCTTCAGGTTCCTCAGGTGGTCCCGCACTTGATCTTCTTCTACAGTGGGCGGTTCTCCATTTTCCCAATCCTGGCTTTTGCATTCTGCATCACGGGCAGTGTGGCTGCAGTCCTTGCCAGTGAAGACTGAGGCAAAAAAGTCATTGAGTACCTCAGCCTTGTCTCTATCCCGGGTAACCAGTTCTTGTGTTACCTTCCGGAGAGGGCCCACAGTTTCCCTAGTGTTTCTTTTCTCGCTGACGTATTTAAAGAAAGATTTCTTGTTTGTCTTAATATCCCTTGCCAGATCCAGTTCCATCTGGGCTTTGGCTTGTCTAACCCGATCCCTGGCTGCTCGGACCATTCCCCTGTATTCCTCCCAGGCTACCCGCCCCTGTTTCCACTCCCTGTAGGCCTCCTTTTTCCTTTTGGTCATGTCCAGGAGTTCCTTATTCATCCATGCAGGCCTCCTGGCTTTTCTGCCTGCCTTCCTCTTTGTAGGGATGCACTGGTTCTGGGCTTGGAGGAGGTGGTCCTTGAATATTAACCAACTTTCTTGGGCCCCTCTTCCCTCCAGCGCTTCATCCCATGGCACCATACCAATCAGATTCTTCAAGAGGCCAAAGTCAGCATCACCAAAATGTATGGGGATTCTCTGGGGCGAGGCTCTGGTAGGAGGAGGGGGTATCCGGTGTTAACGGGTTCTGGCTCAAGCTACCAGATTGCAGTGAACACTCCTGTTCTTTTTTTTTTTTAGAAAGGTTTTACATTACTAGTTTGGGGGTAAGGTTTTGTAAAAGCCCATGTATCATACATAGTTGTTTGGCAGTTGGAGTTGGTGCTGCCAGCTAATCCTGGTTTCTTGCTGTCAGAGCTAGGGGGAAAAAAAAAATAGTGGGAGGCATGGCTTTGGCTGGCGTTGTCCCGCTCTGCTGGGACAGTGTCTCCCACAGAGAGACTTCCACCCATGGGTCTCAAGGTGAAATTCCCTACAATTCACCCCAGGTAAGTGCACTTTATAGCAGTCCTTTTGTGTGGGAACACTGTTGTGGGTAGCACGGACTATGAGTGTTGTTACTGTTTCGTCTTTATTTTCAGCTTCTCTGTCGACATGGTCACTGCTAAACTTTATTTTGGCACTGTCTTAACAGATATTTCTCCATGTCTTTCCCGCTTTGTATCTGCCTGCAAAAGAGGCCATGGTAGAGCAGCACAGGCTCAGTAGTGGCAGGTGGGGCCTAATATTTGTGCTGTCGGTTCTAGCAACACCTTCCAGAGTGTAAATGAAAGGGTGATGGAGGGAAACTCATTAATCTCCTCCCCTACGATACAAAATTATGTTCTCTAACTTCAGCTTGGACTGAGCAAAGCAGGCATGCTTCCTATGCTGCCCGCTCTCCTCCTGCTCTGGGTAGAGATGTACGGGTGTAATTCTGTCCCCTTTCAATTCGGGCAGCTGTGGCTGACCCGTAATAACGGGGTGACTGTCTCCCAGCCCAGTCCCTCATAGGGGTTTTCATTAGTGCCACCTACAGCCAGGTGACGACTCCACTAACTTTTGTTAAACCCTTAAGTTCTAAGATCGGCTGCGTTCCAGTTTAGTCTGATTTACACAGAATCACAGAATGGTCAGGGTTGGAAGGGACCTCTGGAGATCATCTAGTCCAACCCCCCTGCCAGAGCAGGGTCACCTACAGCAGGTTGCACAGGACGGCGTCCAGGCGGGTTTTGAATGTCTCCAGAGTGGGAGACTCCACAACTTGTCTGGGCAGCCTGTTCCAGTGCTCTGCCACCCTCATGTTAAGTTCCTCCTCATGTTAAGATGGAACTTCCTATGTTCAGGCTTGTGCCCGTTACCTCTTGTTTTATCACTGGGGACCACCGAAAAAAGACTGTTCTCATCCACCTGGCACCCTCCCTTTAAGTATTTGTAACTATTGATAAGATGCCCCCTCAGTCTTCTTTTCTCCAGACTGAAAAGACCCAAGTCCCTCAGCCTTTCCTCATAAGAAAGATGCTCCAATCCCCTAATCATCTTAGTAGCCCTTTGCTGGACCCTCTCCAGCAGTTCCCCATCCTTCTTGAACTGGGGAGACTTATTTATCCGTTCTTGGTACACAAACTCCAGCTCTTGGATTTTAATTTCTATAGTCCTGATGTGATCTTTGAAGAAAAAAAAAAAAAGCCTGTGGTAATAGGACGTTGGGGTTTCTTTCTGCATTTCCCTGGAAAGGGTGTGCTCCCTGGGTTTGGTTTGATTGGATGAAGTCAGCTGGATACATCGATCTGGCTTATTTACAAAGGTGGGGATTTCGGGGGTGGATTTTTGCCTCTATCCGATTGCGACAGTGGCCTCCAGCTAGACCGCCGCTCTCCAGCCCAGCGCATGGTAAATGTAGAGCTGCTGCACGCTGCAGCCCTTCTCGGTCAAGGGACAATTTTGGAGAGGAAGCCATGCCGAGATACACGGTACACGTGCGAGGAGAATGGCTGGCAGTGCCCTGCCTGAACCCCACCAACACCATCGGGTGGCTGGGAAAGGAAGCTGTGAGACGGTACATGAAAAACAAACCTGACAACGGGGGATTTGCCTCGGTGGAAGAAGTGAAATTTTACATTCGGAGGTGCAAGGGGCTTGGCTTGCTGGATCTCGATGATACGGTGGAGGATGCCCTGGAGGACAATGAATTTGTCGAAGTGGGTAAGCGAAACCTTAAGCAACGCATGGCAGAGGGACCACGTTGGCATCTGCATCGGCAAGCTGTCGTTTAGCTTATCTAAAATTGCATCTGAGATAGCATCTGTGAATTTTACGGAAAAATATACCAAAATGCAGCCTTAGTTTTTAAGTATAGAACTATACAAGGTATAGAAGCTACAGGGTTCTATATACACCATTTGTACATGATATCACATATGCTATATGATTGTATGGGATACGGAGCACGAGTACAAGGGTTGAGTGGCTCTTTTGCCTTTAGAGTACCTTAAATAAACTACATAATCTCATATACATATTAAAGCATACAAATATATTTGAGGTTGATAACTGCAAATTAGAATACTTGTTCATTGCAACACACACCAGTAAATTCATTTATATGTAGAATACGATTTAATCCTGTTCGTGTTTATTTGCATATTTCTTCTAGTTATAGAAGGCGATATAATGTCTCCAGATTTCATACCATCTCAGCCAGAAGGAGTTCATTTGTATCCTTTTTTTGAGCATTTTGTGAATTTTTTTATAATTTCCTATATTTCCCTGTTCTTTTATTATTCCTTCATTCTTAAAACACACCGCCAGCTGTAATTGAATGGTCACTACCTGTGAAATCCTGTCTGCCCTTTATTTTCCTTTACAGAACTTTCAGATACAGCAAATACCGAGAACCAGAACAGGTAGGAATTGCCAATGATTTTACAACTTGGTAACAAATCCTGCTGTTCCCCAGAGGGTGCCGAGAGTTGATCCACTGCAACATTCACAAGAGCAGGGGCTGCTGGATTGGCTGGGCCCGGGAATCAAAATTATAATGTTTATTGTGTTTTTGTTAGCGAGTTCCTGTCTTACAAATGAGCGTGGGCAAGCTTCCTGGCATTGCTGAGTTTTGACTGTATTATTATTTTTTTTAATTCTGGTTATTAAGCAACTTTATATGTATATGTATCCCAAACTAAAAGGTGGTTCTTTGGTGTAGTATATTTCTTTAGATGGCAACAGCCTAACAACGGAGGACTTGGTCAATTTAGGAAAGGGGCTCTACAAGATAAAGGTAAAGATCCTCAACAAAGAAGGCTTAAAATTACATGTTTATCTTTCTACAATTACAGTTAAATAATGATAGATAAACTTATGTTTAAACTATGTTGTAGCTCACACCTGAAGCTGAAGCTAAAGTCAAACAATCGCGAGAAGTGATTGAAAGGATTGTAAAGGAACAGACGGGTAAATATTTTTACCTCTATTAATTGTTTAGAAAACTTTGTCAGGTTTATCCCTCCTTACCCAGTAGTGTATGTTTCTTGCAGTTGTTTATGGAATCACCACGGGGTTCGGGAAGTTTGCCAGGACTGTCATCCCAAACAGTAAGCTGAGGTAAGTTGCACGTGCGGCTTTCTCCATCCTTTCCTTTCAGGAAAGGAAGAGGAGGGAGCAGTCTGACCCTGTACATTTGTACCCTGTCCTTAGATGAGAGGGCTGATTCAGTATTTCCCTTTGCTTTGTGCAAAATAAAACCTGACAAGACTCATTTGGAGCTTTGCATTTTTATTTTTTTTTTCCATAGGGAGCTTCAAGTGAACTTGGTCCGTTCACATTCTGCAGGTAATAAGAAATCGCTTGGTGTTTTCCCTTTTCTGCCGCTGTTGGTGGTGGGTTAGTAACAGAGAGGGTTACTCTTTCAGGTGTGGGGAAACCTTTGAGCCCAGAGAGATCTCGCATGCTGTTGGCACTGAGAATCAATGTCCTAGCAAAAGGATACAGTGGAATATCCCTAGAAACGCTCCAGCAAGTTATTGAAGCATTTAATGGTAAAAAGATGTTTAAAGAAAATCCTCTTCCCTCCCCCCCACCTTTCTTTTTTCTTTTAACTGTTTCGTTAAAGGGTTTAGCTCAATGGATCGAGCTATGGATGTTGGTCTTTTGACTCGGTAGTTGTGAGAATTCAGGACCAAAGCTCAGTTGTGAAAGGTCCTGTAGAAGACCGTGGCTAGAGGCCTTTCCTCTGTTGAAGAATATAGGGTGTGAGCAGAAGCGACAGGAAAGGCTGAGAGAAAGGGAGGCAAGAGGTAGAAGTTTAGGAAATGAGCCTCTGAGAGGTCAAGCGATTAGTTTAAGACTAAGCTTGACTGAGAGCATGACTCTGACCCCGGGCAAGCTCTTCTAAAAAGTCTTCAGTCTTTAACTTTCATCCTGTCGCATGTGCCACCATCTTTTGGGACACCAGGATTTTTGGGTGGGGCTATTACCACGTAGAAAACTGTACGTGTTAGTGTTTGTTAAGCAGACCCTCTTGAGCAACACGTGTTTTTGTGAGTAGACGTCCTGAGACCTACACAAGTGTTCACGAGCAAGGGCTACAAGGCAGCCGCGCAGCAGCACACGGCTGGTCAGCAGCTCACGTGGCCACGGCTATCAAAGCAGTTAAAACTGGGTGGCCTTGCTGGATGCTGCAGCAGGGAAACCAAAGGGGTGGCTGTGCTGTTCGTTAGCTGATGTCCATTAACGGTCCCTCTGGTGAGGCACGCCAGTGTGGCTGTGATGAGCAAAGAGCACCCTCTCTCTCTGTGCAGTGCTGCACTCTGTTGCACCATCATCCTCCTCCTTCTCTTTCTCCTCCTTTTCCTCCTCCTTCTCCTCCTCCTCCTCCTTTTCCTCCCAGAGCAGGTGAAGGAGCTGCAATTCAGTATTTAGCTCTGCAAAAGAAGAGAAACAGACTGGTCCCTTCCCTGCTTTTTCCCCAGTTCCTTGGGCTCCATTCCTTCATTTCCACATGCTCAGTGCTCAGAGGGCTAGGGTGGGGGGAAGAGGGCTCAGAGATGGTTTGTGGTAGTTACCCAAGGTGTGGCTGTAGATGCAATCACCCTGGGCTGTGATCCCCCTGCTCCAGAACTAAACGCAGAAGGGAATTGATTTCTTTACACACTGCAGATCGCACGCGAGCAGGGACAAATCCCAGTCTGCAATGAGAGTAGTCCTGTTGGTGACATTGACCATGACTGCAGGATGTTGCTGTAACCACACTCACATGCTGGCTTCTCTGTTTTCCAAGGAGCATATCGAGGGGAAGGTCTAACAGGAGTGGTTTTTGTTTTCTTTCTAGCATCCTGCCTTCCTTATATCCCTGAGAAAGGGACAGTTGGAGCCAGCGGAGACTTGGCCCCCCTCTCTCATCTTGCCCTGGGATTAATTGGAGAGGGAAAGATGTGGTCCCCAAAGAGTGGCTGGGCTGATGCTAAATATGTAAGACTCCCGCAGCTGATTGCTTTCTTTCTGCTTCCTGGCTCTTTCGACAAATTGCGTGTAGCTTTGAGAGAAAGACAGCTTTTGCTCAGATTAATAACAGGTAAAAGTCTTTGGATTTTGTGTACCAGTTAGAATTGGGACTAGGTTGCCTTTAGCAACTCATCCTCTACCTTGAGGAAGGTGGATCCATGAGAATAACTGACCCACATATCTCAGGAGCAGATACGAATATGCAGCATATTATTAAGTCCTAAAGAAATATCATGCCACAGTATTGCAATACAAGATACTGCAGTTAGGATCTGGAGAGAGGGACAGGATGTGATATCAGCTTTGAAAGAACTGTTCCTACATCTTGAGTACCATAGACATCAACACGGTTTCAACAAACCCAAGATCACCTCTCAAATTCAAAACTTCAAATGCTGAGAATAACCGCCAATTTATTGGAGGCAGAAACTTATCAGTAAAATGTCTACTGATTTTTGTAATGGCTTTAACTGAATACACAGGTTTGGGCATCTTGTTTTTGATAGATTAACTAGGGTTACAGGAAACCTTTATGGCATCCCCCTTTACAAGATGGAAGATTTACAATGGAATTAATTTTTAATTAATCATTATTCTGTCACTAATACATCAGGAGATTGATCTAGTGTTGAATATCTCCAAGACTGGCCCTTTCAGAATATTTCATGGTAGTTTGTTCTGCTACACCTACCACTCCTATTCATGAATATTTGAACACCTGATTTATTCATGGACTGATAGCTGTACCATCACTGTAGGCTGGAGAAGTACTGAGAACTACATAGGGAAAGGAGTAGGGAAGAAGCAGGCCAGTGTGTTGTGGACATTGAGGGCCAGAAGTTACAGTTGTACACCTCTGAGATGTGTTACCTCATCAGTCAGAAAAGTTGAGAGGACTCTAATCAGAATCAAGGTTGTACCTTCCCTCATTTCCCACAAGAGTGATTGCCCTCTGGAACAGACAAGTATAGAATAAACTGAGCAGGACTCTTCCTGTCATTGGAGATTGTCTATCGAAAGGGTTGGGGAATCATTGATGAAGGAATAGTTTATGCCAAGCCAAACCTGCTATGAGGCAGGGCGTAGACAGAACTACTTTCCCAGGATGTTTCCAGCCTTCTCTCCTGTTACTCTCACCTATCAGCTAGCACATGATAGATGTTAATGGTCTGTGAGAGTATTTCACTTCAGTGCTCCTACTACTTTCTTTTACTGGCACTAGGAAATGAGGTGCTAGTTTGGAAGCCCAAAAATGCTGTCCTTTATTTAGCCCAGCAGAAAAAAAAATTATTTTAAATATTTGTTACATAAAGCTCTCTTTCTCCCTTCACTTAAGGAATTTATTAATATTTTTATTTATGGAAACATTTAAGATTTAAAAGTTTTGGTGGTTGAATTACCAAAAAACATTTTTTCATTAATTACCTTGTCATTAAACTCCTTCACAGGTCCTGGAAGCCCATGGTCTGAGACCAATTACCTTGAAACCAAAAGAGGTAATAAAGTATAATGATGCCAGCCGATGAAAACAAGCATAGTCAATCACTAGTTGCTTTATACGTAACAATTTAAGCCTGAAATGAATGAACAGTCATTTTAAATCAAGCTCCAGAATTATATCAATGAAGTATTATCAGGAGCGGGATTCACCTCTCCTAGTGTCACCCTACTTGACTTGAAATGTCAGACCCAAGCTTGATGTTTAGATTGGCTCTGTGGTTGGTGGAAAGAGATGGGCATCTTCAGAAAACACTTTACATCATCCTGAAACAGCTGTCTAAGAAGCCCTCTCAAGATGCCTATCTACTCTTTGACCATAACAGGAACTCAGATGACTGACTTGAACCAGGTATCTGACTTCTAGATCGTTAAAACTAGGTGAGATGAATCTCACTCTGAGCATTAAAATTTACATGGGAACACAACAGATTCGAGGGCTGTGGAGCTCTCTGATAAGGGGCCTCAGTACCTGTAAAACAGCACCGGGAGCAAGAAGCCAAATCCAGTGTCTCCTAAAGGCAAATGGAAGGCTCCCATGGGCCTCGTGTTTGTTTAGAACAAATCTGAAGCTGGATTTAACTGAACTTGACAAATCTTTTAAAGCAGTTATAGCTTCTAATTTTGTTTTAATTCTCCACTTTACCATTATGATTGGGTCTTGCACCTCCCCGTGCTCATAACTTCTTTGGTTTAACTAATAACTTAAGAAGAAATGAATTTAAAAAGCATTCCACTTCCAAAGAACTGGAAAATAATAGAGATTTCACGTGCTTTTCTTGCTTAATCTTGAAATAACATGAGATAAACCTCTTGCTTGGAACTACTGGAACTCCAAAAGTGTATATAATGACTTAGTAGGGTCATGACCATTGACAATTTATGTAGCAAAGGTGCCCAGTCAAGCTGTGCATTCTGTGATTTCAGGATGATCCGGGAAGCTGAGCAAAGGTCTTTAACTCATTCATATGAGGAGAATTATCACAGAGAGGAGAAATTATCACAGCGTGTGGAATAGCTGCAATGAATTTGCTTAACATCTGCTCTCTCTTTGAAGGGTTTGGCCCTCATCAATGGGACACAAATGATCACCTCGCTGGGATGCGAAGCGGTTGAAAGAGCCGGTGCTATCGCTAGACAAGCTGACATCATCGCTGCCCTTACACTTGAAGTCTTGAAGGGTACAACAAGGGCCTTTGACACTGGTGGGTACTGGGCCTTTCCTGTCTGCTTAACAGCCGTTGACAAGAGAAGCAAAACCTGACAGTCTGACTTGTTTTGCCAGATATCCACGCAGTGCGCCCACATCGAGGGCAGGCTGAAGTGGCATTTCGATTCAGATCCCTTCTAGATTCTGACCATCATCCATCAGAAATAGCAGGTGAACCATCTTAACCTTCACCCTCTTGGGTTATCAGGACAGGCCGAGTCTTTCAGCAGTAGCCCACATGCTTTTGTGTGAGGAATATTTGGTTTTTTCCTCCCTTTTTCTTTCTAGAGAGCCATAGATTCTGTGACCGAGTTCAGGACGCATACACGATGCGCTGCTGCCCTCAGGTATAAACTGACTTTTATTTTATTTCATAGCACTCGAAAAATGACGATGAAGTTCCCACATCACAAATACTGTCAACTATGCCCTGTCTGACTCCATTAGAGGAAGCGGTTTTATCTTGCTTCTCTCTCACTTTGAAGTTAGTATTAATGGAGACATGTAATCCACTGATCCCATGCACGCACCCATCAGGCAGCATCTAACAAAGCTGTGTTCAGATCCGAAAGAGGCCAAGTGTCGGAAGCAGGAGGAAGGTGCTGGTTTTTACTCTTGCAGGATTTGTAGGGCATTTATTCTACACTGATGCTGAGACGATGAACTGGGGAAAGGTATTTCCAGAAGCCAGAGTGATAGGTTGGTCATCTACCTGTAGTATATCTAACGCACTGGAAGAACTCGACCCTGTGAGTTTTAACATGAGCAAACCTATTAAACCAGTGGAATTAATGAGAGTTAATTAATGAGAGTTTCTGTTTTCTGTGGGTGCTTTGTAAGGTTACTCCTCTCGTAATAACACTTCTTCCGCTCAATAAGTATTTTATCTTCCATTTAGGGTAAACCTACCCAAACAAGTAAAGAATGACATACTTGGATTATTCTTTTAACCATACTGTCATAATAATAGCAAATACAGTCTTCTGGGAGTCTAGGATGGGCAGTGCATCTCAGTGATGCTCCTGATTTTCAGAGCAAATACAAGACCACCTTCCCATGTGGATGTAGAGACAGGGATGATGGCAAAGAGGGTGCTTGCAGCTCAGTCAGCATCCTGAAGATGAACTAAGTGTACATACTAAGCTCAGGTGTTAATGTATTTTTTTTCTAGGTCCACGGAGTTGTAAATGATACAATTGCTTTTGTGAAGGACATCATGATGACTGAAATCAACAGTGCCACAGACAACCCTGTATCTTTTTGAGAAGTTTATTTCTATGTAAAAATTTTGCATGGCCTTTTTGCCTTTTTATAATTTTCTTCTCTATAATAATTTGCATAGGACCTTGCATCCCTCCCCACCCTCAATCAAACACTTCATTTTATGTAGTCTATCTGAAAAAATAGGAGACCTGAGGTTGGGTTGGGTCTTCATTTTCTGAAAAGTGAAAATGCAGATGTAACATAATGTGCTTGCAAATAAAAGCCTACAAGCACAAACATTCCTTCAGTTAAGATATTCTGATTACTGACAGATATCTCTCATATAAACTGTATTTCACTCATGTTTGTGTCTTAACTTCTCCTTAAAGATGGTGTTTGCTGAAAGAGCAGAGACCATTTCTGGAGGCAATTTTCACGGTGAATATCCTGCAAAGGTAATTAAGAACTTGGAGAAATAAAAAAAAAAAAAAAGTTTCTGGTTTGGGGGTTTTGTTTGTTTGTTTCTGTCATCTGGTTTAATGCGATCTTTTATAGGCTTTAGACTATTTGGCAATTGGTGTGCACGAACTCGCTGCAATTAGCGAAAGAAGAATTGAGAGGCTCTGCAACCCCTCGCTCAGCGAGCTGCCTGCATTTTTGGTCACCGAAGGAGGTCTGAACTCGGGCTTCATGATTGCACACTGCACAGCAGCTGCCCTGGGTGAGTGCTTGAGCGATCTCATCACGAGAGCAAGCTGGGAAGACCAACTTATATCGAGGCAGTTATAATTTGATAGTAGATACAAAGGGATCTCGCTCCTGTTTTCCATCTCTACTCCATGTGCTTTGTGCTGTCTGGGTGCAAAGTTTGAGCGTTGGGTGTGGCTACAGTTATTTCAGCTCCGGATTCTTTATTCTGCGCTGATCCATGGACATGTTTAGCTCTCTGAGCACGCAAACCCTTAGGTGGACTTTGGTGAGAACGCTTGCCTGCTTGCATCTTTATGGGTTTGGCAGGGAGCGCTCTGATTTACGGTCACCAACATAAGAGCTCTGGTTGAAATCAGTGACAGCTGTGTACCCAGGACTCTGCAAATCAGCTCAGATAGGGCTGTAATTAACAGCAAACACTGCAGGCAACAAATACACATGTCTGAGCCACTCTGCTGAACCTCTGCTTGAATAGTTACAGTCTGTAAGCAGGGGATACCTCTATTCCACACTTCTCATTAGCACAGGGACACCACTTGTCTCCAAGCTGGGCCTGATACCCTTAGTACTCGGTGTCTCCATTTGACGGCCAGGTCTGTACATCAATACCAGATTTCACAGTCCTCACGAGATTGGAGTTCCCAGGGCCGGTTATCGGAGGAGCACACTAGAAACAAGCATTAGTATGTTTTTCCTCTAGTACTCATGACTAAGGCAACAAGAAGCCTGCTGGCTGCTGGGATATTACAGCTCAAAGGTTCGGGAAAGCACGAGCCAATATAAAAACAAACATGCTATGAGTAGAGGGTAAATTACAAGAGATGTAAACAGAGAAAGGAACTGAGGATGTCAGACAAATGTGTAGATAAACATCCTGCAGAGAAAAAAGAGGTCAATTGAACTAAATCAATGTAATAAAAGGACCCTGCCTAAAGGCTGCTTTGGGAAGTGGGGCTGGAAAAGGAGCTGAAGTGCTCATCCCCTTGTTCAAAGGCTGGAAACTTTTCCTTTTGGCTGGGCAGGGTTTAGGATGACTCCAGGTCTTAGCTGTTGCTTGGCTTCAGGTTTTGCAGCTCACTTCTGCAATCTGGAACGAGACATTCTGGGGTGTGCATGGTCTCTGCTGTGGGGAACGAAAACGACAGCTCTGCCTCCTAACTTATTGCTGTGCTGACACCAGGAGTCCGTGGGTTAAAACCATCCTTCCCTGGACAAAATAGCCAGGAATTTGTCTAAAAGTGAAGTTTGAGCTCTTTTTCTTTAACACAGTATTACTAATATTTTTAAAGTTACTCTACCAGTTTCTAAGGTGTTTGTGTACCAGCTGATGTTGTTCACTCCCAGGGTTAATAGATAAAGCTTAAAAAAAAAATCAACAATGCAGATGTTTTGCAATGCTGCTGGATGCATCTCTCCCTTCTTCTCTGGTAGAACTGTGCCTGCCAGACCTAACTGTTTGCCGTAACCCCGTGCAGCCTCTCTGGGACCTGTTGTTGCCTCCCTGAATGCGCCAGCTGGGCTCTGGCCCTGGACTCTGTCACTCCAGCCTATTTGTCACCGCCTCTCTGTTGCTCTTGTTGCTTTTCTGAAAACCCTAATTTGGCGAGGGCGTCATGCAGCATCCTGCTGGGCTTCAGAAAGAAAAGGTCTGCCTGCAGCCAGAGCCCTGTGAATGCAGGCTTCATTTCTTCTCTTCCAAAGAGCAATTCTCAACCTCGTATTGTCGGTGGATGGTGCCTAGGGCCCTGCCTGCAGCCAAATTCTCCTTGCTTTTGGGTGCAGCTTGAGAGGTTTACCCCAAGTCTGGCACCCGGCTTTCAAAACTGGAGCGCTCCCACCCTCAGGAGTGTGTGTGCCTGGAGGAGGGACACGGGCAGCCTGGTAGTAAGGCGAGGAGGGTGGCAGAGGATCCATACCATGCTCCTGCAGCATCTTCCTAGAGCAACTTCTGCAAGTGCTTCAGGTCTGATGAGAAGAGACCAGACGCTGATCTCCAGCTCTCTTCTTGAAACCAGGGTAGGGGCACTGAAAACAGAAGGAACCAATGGTCTTTACAAAGAGTTGCCCTGAAGCAACAAGCAAGACCAGGCTTGTATTTCACTTATGCTGTCCACTCTTTTTCTTCGGTTTCCATCAGGCCAGAGCAACCCAACACCAGAGATGGGGAAGGAGTGAGCAGTCTCGCTGTATTTGGTTAATATTTGCATCTGAAGACTGAAATTTGCTACAGTTTTCAGAGGCAACTGTAGTTTTCAAGGTGTTTATTACAAATTACTCAATCCAGATAAAACATCAATGCATTCTTGGAAAAGGAGAGAGAGTTGGATTCTCTGCTGTGACCTGAGGTCACCTTTGCTCCAGGTTGGCCATTGCTTCTGGTACCTCTTGCCCATTCTGTCTTATATTCCTTGTACTGGATTTTTGCAGTTTCTGAGAACAAAGCCTTGTGCCACCCCTCTTCTGTGGATTCTCTCTCAACCAGTGCTGCTACGGAGGATCACGTGTCCATGGGAGGATGGGCTGCGAGAAAGGCTTTGAGAGTTATTGAACACGTGGAACAAGGTAAAATTAAAATGCTGATTTCCAGACAGATCTTGTGTATATAACTAGATGAAGATATTAGTGCCATTCTTTTCAGATACATTTTAAGAAAAAAGGAGTTAATGCACCTGAAAGAACTGTCTAAAAAAATATTATATTAAGTACATACTTTTACAAGCATTTGGATATTTCTAAAAGAAATTAGATAGAAGTAGCACTAAGTGTTTCTTGTGAAACAAAACTGCTTGCTGCAGGACACTCAGCAAAACTTTCTTGCTTACAAGGACAAATCGCTCTCTTGCTTTTTATTTATTTATTTGGCAGACAGTGTGCTTAGATATAGATGTCAGCTGTTAGTGGAAGAGCAGAGTGATACACAGCACACAAATACTGAACTCACTTGCACACTTAAACTTCTACATTTGAGTGCTCTGAAGACTTCATTCTATAGAAATACATTTTTCGTGTGCAGAGAAATATGTTTGGGAAACTGTGTGTTTCAATAATGTGCTGAGAAACGGTGTGTCCTACATCCAGTTGGTTCACTCAGTTCCTTGGGTGAATTGGCTTGTGAAAATGAGGAACTAATGCTAATAATGATCAGGTGTGAGGTGGGCAGATACGGTGCAAACTTCTCCAAGTAGAAGACATTATTCCAAAGCTCTGTAATTTTACTGGTGCTTTCACGTGGGCTCTTGCAAGCTTCATAGGCAGAACTTTCTTTTATAGCTCAGGCCCCTTTCTTCTCAATCCTAAAGAGGCTTTCTGATTTATGATGGCCATTAATTTGAGTATTCAAGATACCCTGGAAGAGATTCCTATGGATTTAAGACTGTGGTGACCAGGAGTTCCTGGCACACTGAAAGGTCTGTATGGCAAAGCACCCAAAATCTGCTTGCTAAAATGCTGGATACTACCCCAGCACCATCCATAAAATGATTCTGCTGCTGGGGTGCCTTGCTGTGGCGTGTGGATCCACTTATCTTTTCACATTGCCTGAAATCACATTGGTGTATGTTCTGGTCAGGGATAGCTTGATAAGGGAAACCTCACCTTGAGCTGCTAAAAATCCCGGTCACTGTTCTGATTTCCCAGTTCTGGCTATCGAGCTGCTCGCAGCCTGCCAGGGCATTGAATTCCTACGCCCTCTGAGAACGACA
Organism: Anarhynchus alexandrinus; assembly: GCA_008711295.1. Classification (NCBI taxonomy): domain Eukaryota; kingdom Metazoa; phylum Chordata; class Aves; order Charadriiformes; family Charadriidae; genus Anarhynchus; species Anarhynchus alexandrinus. The sequence goes on from VUYV01000041.1 coordinate 2,524,675, forward strand.
ACCCCATTGGAGAAGGTCTACGACCTTGTGCGCTCCGTTGTGAGGTAAGATCAGATAGACACCTCCCCCAGAGGTTACCTGCCTGGAGACCGGCTGCCAGTGGTGGTGGTTAATGTTTGGCCAATGTTCGCAATGTGTCTCGTTATAGGCCTTGGATGAAGGATCGCTTCATGGCCCCAGACATCGAAGCAGCTCACAGGCTGCTTGTGGAGCAGAAGGCGAGTGTTGACTTTCGGCACGTGCCGTAGGACTGTCCTGAGGAGCACGCTGCAGCTCTGCTTTGGAAACACCCCTCCACGCGTTCACTGGATGGCCTGGCTAAAAGCGCTCCTCTGCCTGGCATGAACCCACCAGATTTTCTGAGATTTGGTTTTCCTTAGTTTTAGTGGGATAGATTTAGAAATCAGTTCTTAAACCTGCTCTGGGTAACAAATAGCTTACATTATTAAATCTAGCAGGGTCCAGACACAGGTCCAACTTCGAATCGTTTGAGGGCAGGGTCACCCCACAGATGTCTAGAGAAACGGGCAGTCTCCCCACACAGTGATCCTCATTCCTGGGGCAGTGAGGGTTTCCCACCTTTGAGGCCCTTGGGCATGGTCTGGAAGAAATAGGGGGACATGGATGAGGGAATAGCAGTGGTGAAATGCATTAACCTTGCCCAAGTATTTGTACAGCTATGGGATCTATCGATTTTATTTGCAAAATATACGTAACAGAAGAATTTAGAGTAAGCAAATGGTAAAAGGAAATCCTCCCCCCCCCCATTATTTTTTTTTGCCTTGCAGCCCTTATAGGAAGAGAGACAAAGGAGACTAGAACATTTTCCTCTTCTTCCTTTAAGTCCCAGCCACTGTCCCTTCCCTTTTCCTTTGTCCATGCCAGCTGCCATTGTGCTTCCCTGTCACCTTCATGACCAAGTGATTTTGTAGCAAGTGACAGCAGTCCTCTCCCAACTATTGCACAGAGAGCATCAACCTGCTAACAAGACAAGACGCAACATTTTACCTTGTGTCCTTTCACCTTGTGTCTTTTCCCATCCCCTGTCAACTCCATCCAGATGCTCTTCCCTGCTCCTCACTCTGGCTGCCTCTCTGGTTCTGCTGATCGCATACATCCTATCTACAGAGATCTGTAATTCTCACCTCCATCCCAACAACTTTTCTGCAGGGTTTCATGAACTTGTGGGCTGATGTCTGACCTGACCTTTTGTTTTGCCTCTGACTCTGCTGTTTCACTTTCTTGTTTTGCAGGTGTGGGAAGTGGCTAAACCTTACATTGAAAAGTACAGGAGGGAACACATTCCTGAGTCAAGACCCATTTCACCAACAGCCTTTTCCCTGGGATTACTGGAAATGCATTCGGGTGTTGGTCACGACCACAGGCACCAGGATGAACTTTAAGATCTACGGTCCTCTGGTAGAGAGCAGATCCTTTCAAGGACTTTGCCTGAGGGTGGCCGTTCTACTTGACCTCAATGTGCTTTCTCCAGGTGACCCAAAGGACCTGACTGTCCAGCTCAGGTGCACATACAGATAGTAGAGAAATAGCTCACTTCTTTCCTCACACGTTAAAGACAGCTTTGTCATGATAGTGTGGTTTTGACTGAATTTCCTGAGCTTCCAAACACAAAACGTTCTGACTCCTGCTGAAAACCAGTGGATGTTTTATACAGGACCTCCTGTCTTTGTATTGTCAGCTCTTCACTTGTTTTGTCTTCATTTGTGCCAATGACACCAAACAGCCTAGGTTTGATATTCTCACTTTTTTGTTTTTGTTTTTGTTTCTTTTTCCCCTTTGGGTAATTGCTGTAGTCCGCTCCATTCTGCCACAAGCTAAATTATCTTTATACTTAATTCTCCTCTCTTTTGCAGATCATATGTGAGGTACAGGTTCTTGTACAACAAGAGCATTTTTAGAGCAGGTGCTTCACAAATCAGAAAAACTATGCGCATAAAAATCTGCTGTGGAGATCATTGCTCCAGAACAAATACATTGTATTCTGGTGATGGACTACACTTAATGCAGCTTTCCAAGAGCTATGGGCTCACATCTGCAATAAATAAACTGAGGCTTCACATAACAGCTGTAGCAATCTATTTTCCTGTCATGTGTGATGATGAAAATGTAAAGCAAAAGCTTTACATAAGGAAATAAGGAGGACAGGTGGAACAGGGGCCAGGAAAGGGGGAGGAGGAGGAGCTGTAGGAGTGGTGGATGTGACCCAGGGCTGAAGCAATAGCACCAAGCCCACCAGGTATCTGCCTGGCTGCCGAGGGCCCCGTCCCCACAAAAGGGGCTCATGTCATCGCGTGCTCCATGTTACAACGCTGACCTCTGGCACAGGCTTTATTTTGCAAGGGAAGAGTCGGGACTTAGACTTCACATCGTGAAGCAGTGACAACGTGTTAAGGATGGTTAACCACCATCAGCGTTGGCACTACTGGTCTGATGCCCACGGCTGTGGGGGGTTCCGTATGGGCTGGAAATCTTCCCAGGCTACTGGCTATGCTGCAAGGGGCACCCAAGTGCTAGTGTGGGGCTTCCCTCGCGTGTCTGAGACCTGCTGTGTTAAATGTGCCCTGAGGAGAGAACTCGTGCCTGTTGGCAAGCTGGCAGGGAGACACTTACCCTGGCCAGAAGACCTGGGAACTGGAGTATCCACCCATGGCACATGAGCTTCCAGTTCAGCTCCTTCCTTCTGTGCCTGATCTGCAGCCTCCATCTCTCCCTCGTGTGCCGAATAAGTTCCTACCCTTTCATCTAAAGGCTCTCTGTAGCAGGTGTATCTCAATCCCCCCCAAAGCTGTTCCACTTTGCATAAAATCAGGTATTAATTAAAATCAAGCATGAGAGCGAACAGCCAGGCTCGCATTTTGTAGGGTCAACCATTTTCCTTCAGCCTTGCATTATGGCTAAACAATACGGTTCCTTCAGCAGCAAAGCCAGCAGAAGTTCCTACCCACCGTGCTGTTACCTACCTCCCGCTCCCAACCACCGCAGGAGCCAGCACGGTGAATGTCATCACTGAAGTGAGCCACGTTAAAAACAAACGAACAAAAATCTTCCTACAAGGCAAGGAGCGCGTAGCTGGCCATCAGGAACCACTTAAGCCAGCTGTGCCACTGAAGTATAACCACATCCTCTAACTGCCAACGTGCCACTAATTATAGCCCTGGGGTATACTCCCAAATGGCTACTGGATTTGGCAGAGCTGGTTGGGCAAGCATGTGGTTTGACATTCAGGTCAGAGCTCATGGGTGAGAGCAGAATCCCCTCGGATCAGTAGTTTCAGGCCATGAATACCTATTCCTGTCCAGCAAGAGAGTATTTGAGGTTTTCCATATGCAATCTTGGGCTCCCAAATGCCTTAGGCGCTTCAGAGAGAAAATCCTGGGCATCGCTTCCCACTCACCTCCGCTTTTGGCTGCCTGGGAGCAAGGGACCACCAGCACACGCTGCAGCATGGTGGCCCCAGCTTTGCCCCACACCTATGCAAAGCCAAGAGGCACCGGGCCGGCCTCACGCTGCATTTCAGAAATGCCTGTGCTCGTACCCTGACAGCTTTCCCCAACTGCCTGCATAAATGTTATTTATGAAGGTTGTCTTGGGCAGAATGGACCGTGCGATCACATACTTCAGATGTTCTTCCAAGCTCTATAAAAACAAAGGTCCACACCCACATCTGGTGCAACATCTGCTTGCAGGAAAATGCGTCTAGTGGCAGGAATGCCATTAAATTGTTTTAAAAACTGATTTAGTTGGCTAGCCTGGCTCAAATGAAACATGAACAAAGATACTCTATGGGATGGCTTACGTATTTTGGATGTTAACCAAGGCTCAGGTCATAATAAAGCTCATACATGTTTGTGGTGGCTTTCAAGTATCTGTTAATCAGAATGAGACTGTTGTCCTTCCTCAGGGGTCTGGTTCACTACAGCACTCTGCTCTGTGCCACAGGTTGTATCACCTGCTTATATCAGTAATTATTTTTGAAGTTAAGTTTTTCATGCTTGTCAGGTGTAGTTTTATGATTTCACCTTCAGAAAGTTCAGCCCTGTTGTTTCTGCAGCCACCATCCATTTGAAAAGTTGAAGGAAAGCCTCTGTCAGTGTGTATTCAGAGACCCTCCCTACCCGAGACCCTCTGCTTAAACACTGCAGCAGCTTGAATTCTCCAGAGCTGTACCATCCTTTTATCTACACACCACATCCACAAGTGATTGTACAAGCCCCAGAAAAAAATAGTAGCTGAAAGAAAGAAATATTTAAAAAAAACAGGATCTTAAGTTTTGACATTGCTGTGAGTAGTTGTCGTACTCAACTTATCATCAGAAGCACGTTCAAACTACCAAAACAGACATGCCTCCTGTTATTTCAGATTCAGCCTAGAATAAATGAAATCAGGACTTTTTTTTTTTAACATCTGTATGCTACTGCATGTGATCTTTTAAATTTCAAGATAATTGAAATTTTGAGAGGTTGGCAGTACTCACCAGACCTCCCTGGGCTAACTGCCTCTAAGAGTCAACTGTACGGTTTTGGCATCGTTAATTTCCAACAGTTCCTGATTCAACCTCTAACTTAACCATGCCCGCCAACTTTCAGCAGCCCACTGAGTGATGTACCTGATTACATTTTCCTCTCCTCCTCCTTCTTGTGCCCCTACAGCCTTGAAGGAGCTGCGAGATCCTCAGCAAGGGAAGATGTTGCAGGTCAGCTGATAAGCAGCACCTTGCTGGGCTCCCAGGTGCTGGCTGAGTCTCAAGGCTGCAGAAACCAGGAGCCTTGGTATTTTGGAGAGGTAACATACTGTGCTTCCCACCATGACTGCGGTTCCTGGTATCTGCTGTGTTCAAGACTGAGCAGACCTGGGAGCTATGAATGGTTCCTCGGGATGCTGTGGCCTCCCAGCACCACCAAGGGCCATTCCACATGTGCGTGCCTGAGCCCCTGGCCCTTAACATCATTCTTCCCAATAAATCTTACCTGGATCCAAACTTCTTCATTCATTGGTAGTTTTTTGTTTGGGTTTTGGTTTTGTTTTTTTTTCAAGTATAATAATTTTATAGATTAAAATTGCATAGGAAAACATTTTTGGGAATTGTCTTATTTCAAAGGGATACAATTTGAAGTTATTTTTATGCAGTGGAGGGAAGGACAACAGACATGAAGATGCACTGGATGGGTAATGCTTAGTCAAGTTTATTTGAATAAGAGGGCTGGTAAGGTGAGCAGGCAAGCAATTTACCAGTAAATACAAATCTGATTTGTCTGTTCCTTTGTAATATTCCGTGCTAATTTGATTATAGTAGCTTCCTAAATCACTGTCTTCCCTCAGTAACTGCTCATTGTCCCGCACCTCTCATTTTGATAGACGACTTTTCCTTTAACTATAACATAGTCGATCAATGCTTCGTGTCCCCCAAACTGGTAAATCAAGTGCTCCCACCTAAAAAGACAACAAGATGTTTCAGAATATCCACACTTGCATAAAAGCAGGTCACGTACCTTTTATACCTGGCAATTACAAAAGATTTGCTTGAACCATCAGAAAATACTATTCCGTGTTTACATGTTGATCTCTTGCTGCATGAATACAGTGAGTTAATGTGCAAATCAGTAGAGAATTCCTTCCACAAAATAAAGAGGTATTACCTCTAGCTAATTTGTAATTAGGCATGGATTATTTGTAATATTAGCCCCAAAAGTTTTAGGATTTTTTTTCCACTGGAATGATTAAGGTGAATGAAGGTGGGTCTAAAATGTGAGCAATGTCCCCTTTTTTAGAGGAAAATAATTTCTAAAGCACGAGGAATTCACTAACCCCTCCACTATCCTCAATATGGTGAAAAACAGAGTCCCTTATGCTAAATCACATTTCAAATAGCAATGGATGAACAAACCTTGACGAATTTATGATAACAAGATCCCCCTGCTTGCCAGTCTCTATGGAACCATGCGTGTCCGATTTTCCCAGAGCATAAGCTGCATTAATGGTGGCGGCTGCTAGTGCTTCGTTCATTGACATCTTCATGTTTACACAGGCCAGATGCATCACCATTGGCTAGTAGGCAAGTTAAGTGGAAAATGGGAGTTACCAGTAACACAAATAAAGCTGTTCATGCCTCAAATCCCTAAGCGCTTCCCTCCTTGTGCAGCAGAAGGAGTTGTCCTGCACAGTGTAAATCTTGCCAACTCCAAAATGAGAACTCTAAAATCAGGAACGTTGAGAGCCTTTTTTATAAGCCTTTCAGTGCATATGAAGAATAGAAGCCCTTCTGGTTTCAAGAATTTCTGGCGAAAACTACCAACCCACATAAATAAGCATGAGCAACTGTCTAGGCTGGGCATACAGCTCTCTTTGCAGACACGAAGACTGTTTTAAGTGTGCAATACCGATACACAAGTTGTACAAGTAAGACATTTCATAATTTTATGTTGACATAAGTATGAAGAATAGCTTACCATTGAAAAACAGTACGCATTAGGATTAAAGTCACTGCCAAGAGCAACTATAACTCCTTCTTCTAACATTTTTCTAGCCTGAGGTTGCTTCAGTCTAGTGGGAAAAAAACACTTGTCAGTACAATACGCCTAGTTATTACGTGATTAACTACAATAGCAAAAGTCATCTTTTTTTGGCTACATTCATGCCTTCAGTTACACTAATCCTTTTGGAGGCAAAAGGCCAAATTCTCCTCTTAGCTCCCTACCTATCACCTTATGGACAGCATAAATGGGAACTGAGATCCACTGTTTTTGCAGTAACAGCACGTGGCAGCAGCCAGTATCAAGCATCAGGCTCCAGGCCACTGAAATTCTGCTATTTATCCAGACCTCAGCCACTTAAGGATTTACAAGGTGAAAATCTCCATTTCTCAAAAAAGTAATTTTCTAGTCCTTATAGCTTCAAAGACAATTTCCCAAATATGAGCAGTGGCATAAGCAATGCAATAGTCCCTTCCTGATTCTGCTGGCAATTCAAAATAGTAAGTTGAGGCTGTGAATTTCATTTGTGTACATTAGAGGATTTTTTTTACTTAGCAATGTTAACGCAAAAGATATCTTCAATAGCCAAAAAGTAGTGTTAAAAGCACTACAGTTAACAGAAAAGAAAAATAAACGAGATCTCGATGAAGTGCTTACATTAGGTATAAGACAATCCTCTCCCTATATCTCACTTTATCAGGGAGTGTAACAATAGCACAAGGGGTAATGATTTCAAACTGAAAGTGGGTAGATTTAGATTGGATATTAGGAAGAAATTCTTTACTCTGAGGTTGGTGAGACACTGGAACAGGTTGCCCAGAGAAGCTGTGGATGCCCCATTCCTGGAAAGTGTTCAAGCCCAGGTGGGATGGGGTTTTGAGCAACCTGGTCTAGTGGAAGGTGTCCCTGCCCATGGCAGGGGGATTGGAACTAGATGATCTTTAGGGTCCCTTCCAACCCAAACCATTCTATGATTCTATACAAGCTTCTTAGCAGATTTATGAGAAAATATCGCCTGTCCATGCACAACACAATGCTTCAGGAGCTAACTGTGTTAAAAAGATTTCTCTGAAGAGACGTTCCTCATCCTCACGTGTCCTTCCAGCCTCTGCATCCCCTGCTGCGCTTTGCTGCCAGACTCCTTAGGAGTGCTGCAGGAAATGGTTAGCAAAGGCCAAAATGAGAGTGGGCTTACCACGAAGCAACTCTCCAGCTGCACTCTTTGGCATGCTTCTGGCCGATAGGTGATGTCCTGACCACTACTGCTTTTCTTAAAACCAGGGGACAGAATAGGTGCAGGACCTCTCAAGGTCTGAACTCTCACCATAGGTGCTGAGGGAGCTGAGGGAGGTCAGCAAAGGATGTACCCCATCGCCTCACAGCAACTTCTTCTATGCATCACACAGCTTTTGGCCCTCTGCTGCTCTTTTAACCAGTATTTCAAATGCAGCTTCTTCATTTTTAGAGTGTATGAGACTGGGAGGCCTGTATTCAGTAAATAGTGCACCAGACACTGGAACAAACGAGGCCTCATTTCCTACGGCTCATTATTATCCCTATCTTAGACTCATCATGAGGTTATAAACTTTCCACTGCATGGAGTCTCTGGAGTAACACGTGAGTTGTAGCTGCAGCCGTTTCCACAGGTGGCTGCGTCTCTGTTGTCTCCTTTACCTCCCTGCCTGGGGTCAGTGTGCAGGACCACAGGTCCTCCCTGAGATCTGTATTCTGGTGGTGGATGTAGTTGCAGTCAGACAGTGGTTCAAAAGCACTGCTGCAGGACACAGACAGCCAACCACAAATAGAAACACAAGCACAGACATAGACATGAACAAGGGTGGAAATGGCACAAGCCTTGATCCCTCAGAAAGCGGGCTGCTGAAAATAAATGAAAATTAGCTTAAGGATCTTCTCTTCATAGAGGGGAAGGTATTAATGGTTGTGGTCCTTATTATCTAGCTGGCTTTTTTTTAGCATTAGGGGTAAGTGGGTGATCCATCTATGCTTATCTGCATACGGAAAATAGTGTTCTTAAGGTGATTCTCCTCAGTATTGCCTGAGTAAAATCAGATGAGATTTTAAAAATGCTACCCACGGTCTCTCAGCACTTTAGATACCCAAAGGATTCATTTCTCAGCAAAACCTTCTGCAAGAGAGCCAATGAATACACTGCAGATATAATTTGCCTGAAAAGAAGCCAACTCAGTTTTCCAAGTCTAAATGGATTAAAGAAAACTTGTCCAGTTTTCTTCTGAAATGAATGCCTGTCCTAGCCTGTCATAAGTGTTAAATTCCGGTGTTGACTGAACCACTCAAAATCTACCATGACACTTCTCAGAAGTAGGCTGTTGCTTCATTTTTGAGGATCTCCACCAAAACCAAGACATGAGTAGGCTCATTCAGCTCTTTGTATTTGTGATTGTCTTCACTGACCTAGCCTGATCCTTAAAGCACAGATACAAGCCCACGCTTTTACATTAAAAGACCCTAAAACCACAAACATGGTTTCGTTGTTACAAAAGTTTTTCTCCAATCTACTGGCCTTACCTTAGCATGTAGGCAGTTGTTGGTAAAAGGACAGCGGCGCACTTAGCTCTTGCCATCGCTGTGATACCTTCATCACTAACTTCTTCCAGGTGGCTGATAGCCCGGGCTCCTAGTTCAGCTCCAAGCTAAGCAAATTTTCAAGAAAATTACTTACTGTTATTCAGTAAAGCAGTGTTGTTATCAAATGATTGGAGGAGACAATTCACTATTTATATGAAATTAACTAAACTAAAAAAAAAAAGAACAAATGCTTGATAGAACAAAATGCAGAGACAAATTATTTGCTAATTTACAGCAGGAAAGGTTGATCACAAAAAGGTATTAACTATCCACTGAGTGGAAGCGCACCTTCAGTGGTGTTTTTAACAGACTAACATGGAAACTATGGGACAGCTATGGATAAAACCGTTATCCACTCCTATTCACAAAGTATCCAGCAGAAAAGGGTTGACAAAACTTACACTGGTTGCAGAACTAGTAGTGCACCTGCTGCCTTCGATGGTAAAGCACCAAAAAGGCTTTTATGATCAACCAAGTTTTTGTGTTTGGTTTTTGTTTTTTTTTTAAATACAGCAGAGAATAACTTGACCCCACAGGAAGGAAGCAATGTTTAAATGATGGTAAAACATGGTCTCAGAATGACTTTCTTTATCAATATATTTGGGAGCCTGTTCTTGACTAAACTATCCCTCTGAGTGTGCTTACTGCACATCTGCCTTGTTGCTGCTAACAGGGCATTTAAGGAAAAAAGATTTTTCAAGTTGCATAGAAACCATGGGTTTTTCATTCTTGGGTTCACGGATATCCACCTTCCCCATCCGTATCCCATGTGGAAGATAAGCAAAGTCAATGTTTGATTAGGCAGTGCGTGTTAGTCCCAGAGGTCAAGGCTTCCTCCCATGTCCTTAACTCCAAAGCCACACAAGGGGTGCACTTTCTATCGTCTGATAGAAATAGATGTCTACAAATGGTCTATTTTATAAAGTCTTAGAAAAGAATACCTTGGTTTTTAAAACTGCAGTTCTTTCAAAGGTTCAGCTCTCACAAAAGCAAAGCAAAAAGCAAAAATAGCTTAACTGAACATTAAGAAAGACGTACCTCAGCAGATTTCATTGGATGGAGTTCATCACCATGGAAGTTAATCTGTAACCCTATATCTTTTCCAGCTTGAAGAATTCTCCTAGTAGACTCCAGATCAAAGACTCCCTTCTCACAGAACACATCTATATTGTTAACATGTATTTCACCACTTAATTTGAGTTCTTTCAGTTTAGGGAGATGGTTATTGATAATGTCATCTGTGGCTTCAGTAGCAGTTTTCCCTCTAATGAAAAGAAAATGTTACAGACCCATAAGAATAACATCCTTGAAGTCTGGCAAATGTTCAAATTGAACATGCCATTACTAGATTATTTAGAAAATGATGCAAACACAAATCACTCAAAAACCCTTCAGATTAAAAAAACCTAAAGTGACCCTAGTTCATGTATTCTCAAACACTAATTACTTTCCATTCAAAGAATATTAGATTAGTATTACTAGATATTTTTTATAAGTTTAACTTCTTGGATGTGAACCAAGACACGGGCATTTTAAAATGAATTGTTCTGCTTTCCTATTCATATATTCTGACCTACTTATACTGTATTCTAAAACACATTTAAAATATGTAAAGGATTTTAAAATATTTTAAATGGTATTGATGCAATATTTTTATCCAAGTACCAAAGCTCAAAGGGGATGTGCAGCACAAATATTTCAAATTGACCTCTCCTCCTTCTATATCACACAGAGTGATAGCTAGGTAACTCTAGATCAGAGGGGCCTCCTGAGGTTCCTTTTGTGAAAGTCAGAACCATTTATGAACCCCCTATTACACAAAGATAACCCAGCAGAGATCAGTGAATGCCTTTGAAAGAGCAAACAATCCCAAAATATGCAGCTGAGTTAGTATTTTGCAATTTTAAGATCTAAAGATAAGTGACGTACTGCAGCTAAATATCTGTGACACCTTAATCCTTATTTCAGGCACTGCAGGGCATGCACAGACCAGCATTCTACCAGTGCCTATGTGGGAGAGTTGGGAGCTTTACAGTGGCAGTAAATTCAAGAAGCCACATTCGGCTCTGATTTACAAACAGGCTGTGCAGTTATAAAGCAGAGCAGAACCCAGCTCATGGCCCTTCTTTCGTGCACCTCTCACTGAAACCGTCATTGAGGTTGCTCGGGCTTTTACTGTGTCAAGCCTTCTCCCTTTTCTTCTTTCACTCTGCAGCCTTTGGAGGAATTTGAACTGAAAGATTAGGAACAGAGCAAAGACAAAACAGACAGAAACATAAGTCTTGGTTTCACTTTTTAGGGGGACATAATGCCCAAGAATTCAAAACTGTAATTTTTCTAATGCAAGAGACTTCTGCTCAGGAAATCACTTTGAAAATTTCTTCCTAAAGATGAAACCAGCCCAGTGAAGCTTTGCCAATTAAAAAAAAAAAAAAAAATTAGAATCAGACATCCTCAAAATCATGAATTTGATTCAAAATGATGACTGGAGGGATGACAGAGTAGTTGTTTCTTTGCCCCCCTGCTGTGAGTTTTTTAGGTTCATTTCCTAAAGAACTGGAAGTTCTGAGGCTGGAAACATTTTTAAAAGCGACGGATGGGAAGAAGGATCACTATAAACAGAGAAGGCTTATTTTTCTCTAGGATGGCTCACACTAAAGTAGCCTGCACCATTTGGCGCATACTTCAGTAAGTACTGCCTGTCACCAATGCACTGGATCAGTGTCCCACAGGATAACTGTGTTTGTAAGGACCTCTGGAGCCCATCTGATCCAGCCCCTGGTGCAGAGCAGGATCACTTTGAATCATGTGTCAATGGTGCCTTCCAGAAGCAGAAAATCAGACTGAACTACTGTACACCTAGAAATCATGAACAGATACACGCAGAAAGTTCTCAACATTGGCCCAAAGCTAATTTCCAGGTGGGAAAAAAGAATAACCATTGCTGGCAAGTCTAGAGGCAGGCTCCTCTTAAGAGTCCACATATTGAAGCTTTACAAGACATATTGCAAGACTTGGCAACATGGAAGCATTGGCACCTTTATCAGTTAAACTTTCTGGTGATGCTTCTGCTGTAAGAGGCCGGACTCGCAACAGTAAATTAAGCCAAGTGTAAGAAGCAAACAAGCAAATGGCTTAGCAAGAACTTCACAAAGCTCCTCGACAGCAGCCCTGAAGGGGTCTGAGCAGCATTTTTCATGAGCACACGTAACAGTGCTCTCTTGTTTCACATTAAATAGAATAATTTTAAATTCATTCAGTGTTAGCAGATTGGCAGTAACAGATTTGCACGACTATGATCATTCCAAAATAATCAGAAAACTGTTCGACTTTTAACGGCTATCTAGTCAAAAGTTGCCATTAAGTGCCTACAACAAAAAAGGGCACCACATTTTAAGACCTACATAAATCAAGAGGATTTAAATAAAAATAGTGAAATCAATCTTACTCTTTTGTTGGCATGATTTATGCATAACTGAACTACAGGGCAGTTCTATGGAATATAATGATGAAAGAAAACTGGCATGAGCTTAAGTGACTTGGAAGATGTCTGTTTAACAGCTTCTAGAATCCACAAGATCATCATGTCATTTGCATAAATAATATCAAAAAGCATTTCCCAGCCCCAAGCCTGCGGGCAATGTGTTCCCCTTGTGATCCTCCGCTGTTACTGAAGCTGCAGGAAATTCAGAGTTTAAAACTAGAGCTCAACAAAGCGGGATGCTTCCCTCAGCATGATACTGGCCCAGATGTTCAGGAGTCAGCCAAAGGCTGAGGACCACAGCTCTGAACATCTGGCCTTGGATCAGGGAAGAACTGCAGATTTCGTCGTGGTCAAAATAAATATCCGAGGCAGAGACTAGGCTTGAAGGGTCGCAAAAAATTCAAGCAAAATACTCTAGACATGAACATTTGAATGAAAAGGGAAGAGGATTTAAGAAGACCCAAACTGGAAAACGCAGATAATTCAGTATTTCCTTCAGGAAATTTCCACAAATCCCCAACTACCTTTTCTCCTTACTTACAATACAATATCCTCACTACCTATATTTTGTTATGCTTGACCTGCATCAGTGGGGACAGAACTGTGCAGAGAGTGAGACGGTACAGCTGTCTTTCTAACACATAAGATTTGATATACTTGTGAAAAGATTGGAATTTATTTCCTTAGTTTATAGAAATGCTTGAAATATTTTGGTGGGAAATACTATTTATCAGGATGTTGATTGAAATCCTCTCAATGCTTTTTAGGGGAGGAGGAAAGGAAGGGCTAAGAAATACATACATTTTGGGGTAAAACCTCAGTTACATTTTACTATTAAGTCCTCCAAATTTTAGTAGGCCTTCTTGAAAGAAATATTTGGTGTTTTCAGCAGATTTTAGTTACTTTATTCTCAACCATCTTCCAGTTACTGAAGATGATACAGGATTCCTTTTGAATAGTTACATTAACAAAAGATAATTTCCTGTCCCGCCCTGAATACACAGTAATTAGATTGCAAATACATTTTTCTAGGTCATGTTTTCTTGAATGTTGGAAGAGGTAGATTTTTTTGGGAGTATTGTTTTTTAATGAACCTCTCTTAAATATTGCCACAGCAGCCCTGTGATGCTAGGCCTGCCTCCATCTCACATGCCTTGTTTTGCGGCAGCCTACTGCTTAGTCTGTCAAAATATATGTTTCGCATACACCTACCTAGCTAAAACTCCTCATTAATTCTTTCATACAGTGAAATCTGGTAACTTGAAGATGTTATTTTCATCACAGGGAAAAAACTGTCAAAGTGAGAAAGGCTTGTTATGGTATGACTAGTTGAGCCATTAAAATAGTTGTGATTAAGCACGTTTAGTTTAATCTTCTACTCGTCTCATACCTATAAGATGTGTACAATGCTTCATTGCATGGAAGCATTATTAAGCTTTGTTTACTGAGGTACATAAAGATGAAAGACAAACTTTTTTTCTGTTAGCTCATCAAAATAAAACCTCATGGCAGAGAATAAGTTTGAAGGGTAGCTGCAAACCCTAGCAGAAGAACTCTCTCTACAGGAAACCCTGTAGTCTGCTTTATGTTCAGTGTGAGCATCACAGGGACTCCATGCTAACCTTATGTTGGCATTTAGTATCCACTAAATAATCCTTCCCCATCTTCCCTCAAATTAAAATTTAGGAGAGCCTTCTGCAAATACTGGTTATCGTTTCAAATGGTTTATATTTTAGGAGAGCTGGGCAGAAGAAACCTTTCTGAAAACAACAGCCAGTTTTCAGTGCAAAGCAGTAATACCTAACAAGAACAAGAAAAATCAAGTCACATTACTTCGGCACGGAATGAGCTCCACAGTACGTTGAAGAAATGCCAATATCCATGGATTGCTTAGCGCGTTCGATCACCCTGAGCATTTTAAGCTCTGTTTCTAAGTTTAAGCCATATCCACTCTTGCACTCAACCAACGTAGATCCTGCTCTGCGCATGCGTTCGAGTCGGTGTTTGAAAGTATTGAACAGCTCTTCTTCGGTGGCCTTCCGAGTGTGTTCCACAGTAAAATGTATTCCTCCCCCAGCCTGGTGGATCTCCATATAGGACGCACCTGCCAGCTTGGGGAAAAAAAGAAAACAAAAACCAACCCCCCACATACAATTAGCTATTAAATGTGCATTTTTCTGTCCAAGGGATTCTGGAAAATGCCTTGAGGTCTCTGCAGTGAGAGAGAAAAAGAGGGGGCAAGAAAATCCCCATTAATTCTTCCTCCCTTCCCCTCTTCTTCTCTCCCCCTCCACTTAAGTGAAGAAATGATGTAAGAAGTGACATAGAGAATTACTCTCAAGATTTGCTTCCCTCTGAGCCCAAGGAGAAAACCTAGCTCAAAAATTTGTTATGTGGAAAAAAGGGGAAAAAAAATCAAGATTTAGATGGTAATAGAAGGCGGAACTCCTGTATTGCTTCGCTTAATACAAAAATATATGAAGGTTGGCTGCAAGGGCTGCAGTTACACTCCACACTCAGCCTACCAGTATCACCCCTCCTCCCTCAGTTAGATTATCAGACAGAAATTATATATTTTTCTACAGATGAAAGATGGGAGTCACTAGAATGTAGAAATAGTCATGCATTAAAAAAAAAAAAAAAAAAAAAAAACAGGAAGAAAAATCCAGCTGTGCAATTTTATGCCATTACCTTCATTGCAAACTCATGAACCCTATCACCAGCCCACACTGGATGCGTATGTGCATCTACCAGGCCTAAAAAAAACAAAGTAAATGTACACTGGGGTTATTTCACTGTGTAAAAGAAAAGCTTACGAACATGCAACCAAACGAAATGGACAGCAGAAGCTCCCCTATAAAGCCTCTATTGGTTAGAGAAAAAGAAAAATCCAACCAGCCAAAAATATAGGATTTTCTTCAAAGGCTATCAACTTTCTTTCCATTTTTTTTTGGTGTGACACCTTACGCAAAATGTGTCTAGGTAAGTGCACCAGTAGCTGAGATTTTCATGTTGTTTTGATGATGTTTTCAAACTCTGGAAGAAATTATAAATGGCAAACTTTGGAAGAGTTCATTAGACTTCAAATCTGTGTTCTTTAAAAAAAAGCAAGTGCTTTGGCTGGGCTTAGTACGCCAGCACTTACTCTAGGAGAAGTCCACTTACTCCAGCGGGAGCTTTTTCTGCGATCTGTGGAACCACCACTACTGAATGCCCAAGGCCATTGCAAATGAAACAGCAGTCTAACAGCTCATGCACTAACACCACTTGCAAAGTTTAACATGCAATAGATTTGCCCAATTTTGGTTTTCTCTTTTTTTTTTTTTATCAGGTAAAGTTGCAGAGTATGTGACTTAAAATCCTGCACTGCCCTTTTGCCTCCCACCGGCTGCAGGCAGGATGGAGAAACTGAGCTCCCCGCTGAGCGGCTGATGGGTGGAAAGGGTGAAGGAGAGATGTGAAGCTGACAAGTCACTTGGTGGGCCAGCTGTGTTCCTGTTGTGGTCTATGAGGCAGAGGAACAGATGAAAAGCAAAACAAGGGGACAGAGCTCTACCGTGAAGCCAAAAAAAACCCCATCCAAAATGCTGCAATTTTCTCCTTGCGGCACTCCTGACGAGGAAGCTGCGATACTCTGCCCCTCAGCACAAGATATTATCAAACCAGTGCTCAATACAGAGGAAAAAGGATGAAGGGATGTTTAATAGACATTTACTTTGTCTCTAAGCCCTTGCCGCCATTCGGCATTGTATCATTATGAGAAAACACACCTACCTGGTAACACACACTTCCCGGTACAGTCAATTATTCTTTCAAATGTCGCTCCTGAAAACTGACTGCGAATAACATCTGCCTGGCCCACAGCTTTGATACAGCCATCTCTGCAAACAACAGACAATGAAGAAAGGGTGAGCCTCTTGGAAAGTCAAGTGCTCATTGACAGAGCTGCTGGAGCAGCAACGCTCTGAAAGCAGGGGTAGGGACCTCCAGCAAGACTGAAGATGCAGACAGGAGGTGGTTTGCTAATCTTACAGCTGCATGGAAAACGATGGGGAAACGCCATGGATTTCAAGTTGTTTGCCACGTCCTCTGCTTAGATCCCTCAGGACAATACCTTGGTACTCTTTCGTTCTACTTTCTGCTAGTCAACATTGTTTTTCTCTTGTGGGTCAGCAAATATACAGCATTCCTCCAGCAAGTATCTGCAGGGCACTCTTCTCATGGAAAGCAAACTGTCATTGCCAGCCTCCACTGCCTGGACGTGACTCATACCCTTGTGCCCTTGGAAGCCATGGGGATAAACCTCTTTAGGGCTGATCTTCAGTTAAATGGCAATTTTCTTCCAGTGGAGCTCAAGGATGGTACTGGGAACCCTATGCTGCACTGAAGGGATCCCCTCCAGCCGTGCATGGAGCTCCGTCCACCTGACTGACAGGAGAGGAGCTTCCTGGGGCACACATGCACCTCTGTCCTTTCAGCCTTGTCATTCTCCAGCTCTTTTCCATCCACTGGAATAGTGACCAGGAGTCATCAAGGGTACCTCACTGGAGGTATCTGTGTTACACAGCTGAATTTTTAAGAGGCAAATACCAGTTAGAGCATTTAGAAATGGGAGAGATGTAATTATATACAATGACTATTAACTATAATTTCATTAATGACACAAATTATTTATGGGATTGCTATTAGTTCATGCCAGTTCACCTGGAAACAAAGCAGAGGCAGAATAGGGTAGCAGTTGTGACCAACGCACCAGGCTGGAAGTTATCGTTATGAGGCTGGAAGTGTGAACGCAGCACGATAACGGAAGTTATCACCATACGGACCGAAACAACTGAAATGACGACAGCGCATTTCCACAGAGGCCGGTGGCTGCAGTCCCAGGGCCACCCCCTCCCGCCATCAGCCCCACTGACCCCCTCCCCACATCAGCCCCACCACTATCCCCACTCACAGCCCCACCACCAGGCTGGCCTCCGGCAGCACGGCCAGGCTGGCGGCAGCCTCCCGCCGCAGGTACTCCTCGCCACGGCTGCAGACCAGCACCAGCTGCTGGGCATTCTCCAGCAGGAGCCGGTGCCGGCCCGCCATGGCAGCGGGCAGCGCAGCAAATGGCGGGCAGGGGGGCGGCCCGCCGCTCGGCTCAAAGTCCTCCCTCATCCAAAGTCCTCCTGCCCCCGCCGCAGGCCGGGCCTGACACTCACACTGACCCTGCCCCGGGGTTGGTCTTTGCTAACCAACCTGCCGGCAGAGGGTAGCCACCATCATCCGTGCCACGGTCGACGCTTGGCAGAAATTTGGGCTAGAAAAGCTACAGGGCTTTAAGTGTGAATTTGGCAGCCACCTGCTGTGCTGCGGGAAGGATGCTGCTCTTGCTGTAATCTGGGGCGATGTGACAACTTCCACACATCGTGCTGGTTTATGATAAGCTCCGAAGTACCAGTTATGCCAGCTGGGGATTCCCGGAGCCCTCTGCCCCCATTGAACCACCTGGAGACTTCCCTTTGACAAGAAAACAGGAGCTTCTGAATTGGGAGCATTTGTCTGCCCACTTTCCCCCTCCCCGGCATCCATCACCTCCCCAGCATCCTTCTCCTTGCTGGTGTCCATCACCTCACCAGCATCTATCACCTCCCCAGTGTCTATTGCCTCACTGGTGACCATCACCTCGCCAGCATCCATCACCTCCCCAGTGTTGTCCATCACCTCCCCAGTGTTGTCTATCACCTCCCCAGTGTCCGTCACCTCCCCAGTGACCATTACCTCACCAGCATCCCAGCACCAGCCCCTGAGGGACCATAACACCTCTCGCTGCACCGGATATTCAGGCAGATACTAATTTATCCAGGAAGGTATTAATTTATCCAGTTCCATGATCGATAGGTTTGTGCGATTCTGCTGCCCCCTACAGTATTCGGGATGGGAGAGTGTGAGAACAAATATCTACTCTCGACGTGGATTTTTGGTTTTCTTCTGTCTTCAAACATTCATAGCGAGTGCAGGGCTCCAGTAATTCTCAGGTGGCAAATTCAGTGTATTTCTAAATGCGTGGTCCCTCAACCACCTTTCTGGTAGTAGTAATCCCCTTCAGACCTTCTTATCTTTTAGAAAGAGGACTGATTTTAAATGCTTATAACACACCTATGTGCATACACATATTCCTGTACAGCACAAACAGATGGATATGTTGGCTCTTTGAACAAACCTTTCTGGTGAAGTCTGGTTTGCAAATGAGGCGAGGTATGCAGCTAAAACACAGTACTTTGCATTTAATAACTCACTGAAAAGTGAGTAGAACTATGGTGGAGTCGGGTGTTATCTTGTGATACTGCTCCACTGGTTCAATACCACACCACCACATACTCTTCATCTTCCTCCTGAACATTCTCTCTTGCTAGGTGTGCAGAAGATGATTGATGGGAAAGGTGGTAGATGGTGCATTACTGCTTCCAGGAGTTCCTGCTGCTGACTCTGGCTCTCCCTGGCAGTATTGCAGTATGTCTGAAAGCAGAAATTAAAGAGGAATCTTGCAACAGAATCACACCAAAGGCAGAAGGATGCTCCATGGAGGGGAGATGCTTCAGCAGCAGTGGTGGGGCGAGAGCTGGTGCATCAGGAATGACATGCAGCATGCTGTGGTGGAGCCTGGCACTCGCCAGATCACTCCTGCCTGTAAGAGCAGTGGGGAGAAGATGATTCAGCCAGAGCAGAAGGGAGCACCCCCCCATCTGCAAGCAGCTCATGTCTCTGTGAGCAGTGGGGTGGCAGGCAAATGAAGATATCTAGAACCAACAGCCTCACTGCGGCGCTGTCTTATGGCAGCGCAAGTGCTGCAAAATCATCTTCTGCATATTCAAATATTTCAGGGCATAAGTTCAATGAGCTGCTCTTTCTGCCCTTGGGAGGACCACCAGCAAACATTAAATTCCCACCCGTGTTTGCACATCCCCATGTTTAATTGCATGCCTGGCTGTCCAGTGCTTCTGTGAGCAAGCGCTAGAAGTCAAACAGAACCTGGCCTGGATGCTTCTTACGTTTCTCACATCTACACTTTTTTTTTTTTTAGCTTTAGTCTCGTTGAGCAATTCCAGAGAGAATGTCAAAGAGCAAAGGTGACATCTGCAGCTCTATTTCTGGATATCCAGTCTCCGATTCCAGCCACTCATAATATTAGTTATTAAGGCCAAGGTTTTTCTTTAGAACGCTGTCCCACCACAGAAAGCTACTGATTTTACTCGGCCTTTTAGAAACACAGCAGTCTGCCCAGATTTCTTTCTTTCCACGGCTTGTCCTTCAGGGGATAGTGAAAAAAAATTTGGAACTGTATCCACCTTTAAATGGACTGCTAGACTTTGTGATAAACTATAATTTTTCTTCCTATCTGTACACTACAGCTACTACAGTCTGCTTCTAAAGAAACATAGAATTTTAGTATGAAAATGAATGAATGAAAGGCAGAGCGCCTGCAGGGTTCTACTGCATTTGGTGGCCGGGTAGCAGAGATGAGATCTGCACGCAGCGATTTCTGTGGGGTCATTTACCGGTAAACGACCAGCCCTAGCTGAGGTTTTTGTGGAATTGCGCTCATGACTGACTCGTCTCTGAGACTTCCACTTTAAATACCTCAGAACACTGTCACTATAGGTGACAAATAATAAATGTTTAACCTGAAAGATAAACTCATTTGTGAATATCCTGAGGTGTGAGGTTGACTTTATAGACGTCCTTCGTGTTGATGCCTTATTTCAGAATACTTTGCATCAAACTGCTCCTGGGGGCAATGCAGAGACAGGACTGGCGCAGAGCTGGTGCTGAGTCTCCTTGGTGCCCCCAGTACGCCGCTGGCAGGACCCCAGCCACCCTCCCCTTTCAGTGGTTTACTGAAAGCTCATACACAGCGCTCTGGAGGTGTTTAAACCCCAGATGGGAATCTGGTGATAATGCCGGGTTTTTTCCCTAATTATCTTGCCATCACATACCTCCTCTCCTTAGGCAAACCGAGTAAGCTAATGACTCAACCTGTGGCATGTTGAAGGCTTCTGGAAAACTTCATTTTTCCGCACCATCTCAGGCTTGTGTGCAACGTGCCTGTATGAATCCTGTCAGGGAAGGGGCTGGAGACTACAAAGAGCAGAAAAGGGTCCCTTCCTCTTCCTTTTCCACCCTTTGACCACATCTAAGGCAGGCCAGGACCACAGGAATTTTTTATCTTTTGTGAAGCTCCACAATTGAGATCACAGAGGGATAAAGGAGAAATTTTATTTTCCCCATGTGTAAAACAGGGATAATACTTCTGTATTTGACAACAGCACTGTTGTAAGCGATCACTGACGAGAAAAGGGTCAAAATAACAATGGTTGTAATCTACGTTCACGAAGTGTACCTCTAGCTGTCGGGGTTCTGGTTTGCAGCACGCCTCGCCAAACCACATCTTACAGGTAGCGATTCTTGGCTCCATCAGAGCCTCAAACAGGGAGTCTCAGACCAGCAGCATTGGCAAAGCAATGGCCTTTCATTAAGACGTGCCAACAGGTAAGGGACATTCAGTTAAACACAATGTTTAAGAATAAACATTTGAAAACATAGTTATTGTCTTCCTGCCAAAACTTTCAACACGTATGCCTGGTAACAAAGAGAGACTTTCTTTTTATGAGAGTCTGGGAAAGTGCAATCCCATTTTGCAATGTGTTGTTTTAACTCTATTAATGCCACTGAAGTCTATGGACCTTTATAGCTGTCAGGAGGCTTTTGTTTCTGTGGATATTGGCTACAAAGTCAATACAAATCCATCCTTCCTTAATAACAGTTGTACAGCCACACTTCAAGCTTCGTGACTCAAAGCAGAATATTTCTTAGAGATACAGGGGTATAACAGATCTCCACATCTCACTCACAGTTAAGTCTTCACAACTATTTCCAAGTAGTTTACAAACAGGTGTACAGCCTAAGTGTATTTAAGTAGTAACTATATACAGTCTGTGAACTCCACAGACTGCCATTTTCCTGTGTTTCAGATGGGA
Organism: Anarhynchus alexandrinus; assembly: GCA_008711295.1. Classification (NCBI taxonomy): domain Eukaryota; kingdom Metazoa; phylum Chordata; class Aves; order Charadriiformes; family Charadriidae; genus Anarhynchus; species Anarhynchus alexandrinus. Next base: position 2,546,277 of record VUYV01000041.1, read on the forward strand.
AGATAACTGCTATTTTGTCCAGAGCCTTTAGCCATTAAAGCAGAGAAGACAGTGAAGAATGAGGTTCCTGCAAAAACTGAAGATGACTTAGTTTTTCTACTTAGAGGTGAAACTTAGCTTCTACTGAAACAAGGCTACAAAGCGTTACAGCTGCATCCTCTTAATTAACTCATTCAGAGCTGAAGGAATCATTACCAAATCAGCAGCAGTCTGCAGTAAACACATCACGGTTATTTTTTAAAAACTTTTCTGTTGTTCATTCCACAGTCTATATTATCATCATTATAGAATCATAGAATGGTTTAGGTTGGAAAGGACCTTGAAGATCATAGAGTTCCAACCCCCCTGCCATAGGCAGGGACACCTCCCACTAGACCAGGTTGCCCAAGGCCATGTCCAATCTGGCCTTGAACACCTCCAGGGATGGGGCCTCAACAACCTCTCTGGGCAACCTGTTCCAGTGCCTTACAACCCTCAAAGTAAAAAAAAATTCTTCCTAATGTTTAATCTAAACCTGCCCTCTTCCAGTTTAAAGCCATTCCCCCTCGTCCTATCACTACATGCCCTAGTAAAAAGTCCTTCCCCAGCTCTCCTGCAGGCCCCCTTTAGGTACTGGAAGGCCACAATAAGATCTCCCTGGAGCCTTCTCTTCTCTGGAGAAGGAGAGAAAAAGCTATTCCTGCAGCTCCTTCAATCTGCTCCGGGATGCAGCTTAGAATGACACAAGAAACTCACATACAGGGCATGAAACGTTCTTCACTTTCTATTACATGCTAGTCTGTATTCAGTATGACTACCTGATGGCAAAGCACTGATACTGATGCTAAACTGAGCTGATATATGAATGAACCATCTATTTTCTTTTGGAGTACACAACTTGGAAGATTTAATTTATTCCAGGAATCACTTAAATTCAGCTATTTTCCTTGACAGTAACAGTATTTGTCGACACTGGTAATATTTAAAAGTTGGGTGGGGGTTGCTTGTTTGTTTTTAAATATTCACTTCTTATTCTGATATTTTCAGTTTAAATTGAAATAGTTGCCTATTCCTCCAGCATTAGTTTTTTGGACGCCAATAAAAGATTAAAGACCTTTTCAAGAGTTAACTTCTCCATATTAAAATACAATGGAAAAAAAAGTAAACACATTATTACAAAATTATGAAAAAAGAAAAAGAAAAAGTTTATTTCCAGATATACAAAACACCTATTCTCTCATTTCTCCATCTTCTTCTTCTTCTTCCACACCTCTGATGTACAAAACATTATTGCACCTGTAAATAGAAACAAAGAGTTCCCTTAAACGTGGTTTAATTTTCCACCCCTCACATGCACTATTTAAAGCATATTCCTGCTTGAGTGTAGCCTGACAACAGCCAAATTCCACATAACAAATTGCTGCTGTTAAGCTTGTGCAGCTTTCCACGAAGTTAATAACAACTGCAAACCCCCCAAATTTATAAGAGCAGTTGCTGGTCAACAACGCAGTACAATAAATTTTTACTCTTAGTTTAAGTTACGCTCAAGTTTAATTTCCAAGCATGCAAAATGTTTTCAGTAGCGACACACTAATATACTCTATTAATGCCAAGAGATTAATAGATATAGAATAATATAGAAAGTTAAAGTATTTAGTTACCTGAAATAGGGATTGTAAATACTGCTCTAGAAATATTTCAAAATTAATTTTTTCTCCCCTCAAAAGGGATCTCATAGCATTCACGTAGGAGTTACGTTAATGTTTAGCATCTTAGACAAGAAACACAGCATCTAGCAATACAAGTTCTAGTGCAAGTAATAAGACGATTTAAAACAACCCTACCTCTGCCATAAATGTCTTAATTACCTTATCAAAACTTCACCCAGGTGTCCAGACAACGCACCGTCTATATACTCCTCTGTGTTTGCAAGCTTGAGAAGAAAACCAACAAAACTCAGAACGATTATGACAGAAGCAGCTTCCCAAAGCGCATGGCGGTTCTGCCCCGCAGCCCACCGCCCGCCTGCGGCGACCGGGGGAGGCCGAGCAGCCCCGCTCCCACCGGCGAGGCACCACTGAACCTTCAGAAGCGCCCCGCTTTGGCCCCCGCCCCCCCGGGGCCGAGGCCCGGCGCCAGCCCCGCCCCAGACGCCTCACCAGGAACCCCGCGGCGGTTCCTGCCCCTCCGCCGCCACCGCCGCCGACCCTCACCTGCATGTTCATGGCGCCGTCGACGGAGACGAGGTAGCCCTTGTACTCCATCCCCCACTTCAGCTTCACCATCACCGGCTTCCCCGTCAGCCCGTTCAGGAAGGGCTTGGGGTTGAGGGGCAGGCTCTGCCGGGGAGAGCACCGGGTCAGCGTCAGCGCCGCCGCCCGGCCTGCCTGCCGGCCTGCCCGCCCCCTCCCGCTCCGCCCCGCCCCGCTGCCTCGGGACCGTTAACGGCCGCGGGACCGGTAACGGCCACGGCTGCCGCGGGTCCCGCTGCCCGGGTGACCCCGCCGCCCCCCGCCCCTTTCCCTCACCATGGCGGCGCGGCGCGCGGCGGCGCGAGGAACGCAGGCCCAGGCGGGAACCCCTCGTGCGCGTCGCGGGCAGCGAGAGAATGGGAGGCAGCGCCGCTCCGGCTTCCACTTCCGGGGGCGCCGCTCTCACCTCTGACCCCTCAACCCCACCGAGCCGCACTTTCAATAGGCTGGGGCGCCCCAACGCGCCAGGCGAAAAGCTGGGCTACCCATTGGCTGGGTGGTGCCGAGGGGGCCTTCTCTCATTGGCCGGACTGGCCGCCCTCCCCCCTTTCCCAGCCAATCACTGGTTCAGCGGGGCTGGGGTAGTGCCGCTGCCGCCGGGTGCTTGGGGCCGCCATGGCGGCGGGGGACCGGTTTCATGAGCACCTCAAGGCCGTAGGCCTTTCCCTCCCTCCCGGCTTGCGACCTCCTCGCCACCCCGTAGCCCCGCAGGCCCCACGGGGCCGGTTTCGCTCCCCTCAGGCCGGCAGCCAGCTTATTTTGCCTTGAAAGCCGGACGGGCAGAGCAGCAGCTGCCCTCCCGGCCCGGAGCGGACGCCCCACTTCGGAGCGATCCTGTGTGTGTGCGCTTCGCAGCCGGGTGTTGCTTGCCTTTCACCTCGGGATTTACCAGCTTTGAGGGCCGTGTTCCGCTCAGCAGCCGTTAGCATGTCGGTGTTTCCGTCTCTCTCTATGCAGGTAGATCTCCACGGGGTGGCAGTGCTGAACGCGTACGGCGGCTGTGGCGCGTAACGGGAGGCCTCTGACAAACTCTTCGGATGTTACCTGCGAGCCTTGCAGGCGGTGACAGTGTGGCGACACCGATTCGTGTTTAAGAATGGATTTGCGGACCAGTACGTTTTCATTACTCCACACGGATGGATAGAAAACCCCAGAGTTTATAAGACACATAAGCGATGTCCTTGCCAATGCGCGATTGCTCTACTCAGTCTCATTTGAATCCCAGGCAAAGAAGTTGCCAGAGCTTTTCTTGACTGTAGAGAGCATCAGTCTGTTCACACTCATGAAACGTCGGTCCTGCTGTAGCTGTAATTTGTGACACTTAACGTTTGACAGGCAAATGTGTTGAACCAATGTTTGTACTATTTACTAATTTCTCAACTCTACACTGTCTTCTACTACTCTATGTGTATAGTCATCAAATGCCACAATGTGTGTATATTTCACGGAATTTTCAGAGTTGGAAGGGATCTCTAGAGATTATCTAGTCCAACTCCCCTGCTAAAGCAGGATTGCCTGGAGCACATTACTCAGGACTGCATCCAGGCGGGTCTTGAAAATCTCCAGAGAAGGGGACTCCACAACCTCCCTGGGCAGCCTGTTCCAGTGCTCTGTCACCCGAACCGTAAAGAGGTTTTTCCATGTATTTGAACAAAACTTCCTATGTTCTAACTTGTGCCCATTGCCCCTTGTCCTGTCACAGGGAACCACTGAAAAGAGTCTGTGTTCCTGCATACGGCATATTCCTTTCATCTTTAATGCATTGGATGCTGAATGTGGAAAACATACATTCAGGGGCTAACCTTTCTGTAACAGAACTGTTAATTTTTTTGTGCACTTTACCTTCCAAAGGTCAGTCTACTGCCCTAGTGTTGAAAACACAGCCATCGTCACCAGCTTAAATCTGAATGTTTAATGCTGTTGACTCAAAAACCTATCTTCTCCAGATCAGACTGTCCTCATGCACAGTGGTTGCGGTACCTTTATGGATGGATAGGAGTGAATGAGAGTTGGAACTGTAATTCTTTTCAACTAGCATATATCAAAAGTGCACTCATACTTGTTTCCATGATCATCAGAAATGAGTGTGGTTTTCTTTTAGGGTGTATTGGATGGGCAGCAAAGACAATATAAAAATTATGCTAATAGTATTTCTGATAGCAAGACTCACTATGGGCCAACTGAAAGAGTAACTAAGTTACAAGATTTCTGTAAGGAAGTCTGTGTTGAGCCTATATAGGAAAAGCATGAATACAATGGGAAATGGTATATATAACAAAATTTTTTCATGCCATTTGGAGTAAATAATAGCTGCTTTCAAGTGATAATATGTACAGTGTGGCAGAACACAGACACAGCTTAGAGTGAGTGTCTTGGATAAAATCATACTGTGGGAGTAATTTTTGCACTTTTCTGATAATTGCCAAGGATAAATATGTATATCTGTGAATGGCAATGTAACAGGTTTGGTATGTTATCTGTAAACAGTACTTCTTATTTTTACATATTGAACCACTTTTGATCACAGTGTCTCCTACTCATGTTGGGAAAACTTTTTGTGTACCAAGAAATACAGGAGCATTTACATTCAGCTTTTAATACACTCTGTTGCTCTGGCAGATGAGTAAATACTCCAGCCCTGTTGTTATAAAATTATCAAAAAACAGAAGAATTTCCCAGGGTCATAGATATCAGCACAGAAGTTAGAGAGGGGGAGTGCTTAAATTCTAGTTTCATAATCAGTGCATGAATTCACGCGTCAGTAATCTCATCAGCTGTAGACTGGGTCTGCAGCAATTTTGTGTGGCGGTAGGGTAGGAAGGAGTGAAAGCACAGAATGCGTGACTACATCTGATGTAGTTAACTGGATAACTTGGTTAATCTGGAAATGAATTAGCTTTTGCGCTTTTTTCCCCCTCTGAGGAATCTGGTGTTTACCTTGTTGACTGAATCATTCTGACTCAGAGACAGTTTGCTTACGCAGGTCTTCTCCTGACCTCCAGCACAGGGGTGAAGTTCACCTTTTGTCCTCTTTGTATTTCCCCATGTAATAGGGGAAGTAATCGTTTGCATTCTTTTCTGCCTTTGGGTCAGGGTATTTAGGCTGCTGCTCAACAGGAAATGAACAGGAAAGAGTTTTTGTCATAGATTAATCCAAACCTTAGATCTTGGGTGGATGAATAGGATTTTCTCTTACGGCTCAGGGGTGGGAATTTAACATGACTGCCTGCACTCTCTTCCTGAGGGAAGACATTAAGTAGCTGGACATCCGATGCCAGCAGCATTTCTGGTGGAGGGACTCATTAGATGGCGTTATCTGTGTAAGTGCAAATGCTCACTGACATCATTAACACGCCATGTCACCATAATGCCAGGCAGAGAGGGCTAGTGCCTGTACCCTCACATTGCTGAGAGAAAGCTGAGCTGCCCAAAAATACCTCCTGATTGAGCCGAGTTTGCTGAGACAGGAACTCCCTGGAATAACCCCCCTTCTGCCTGCCGTAAACACATTTCTTAAGGAAACTTTTGGAGCTGCCCCATGTTCCAGCTTCTGGGTTGCACGTTTAGTGACTATCCCGTGCCTCTTCCTAGCGATATCCCACTGTAAACGGGGTTTTGATCTGCCGCACTCTTCTCCCACATCAAGCAAGTTACTTCTGATACCATGCAGTTCATCTCCACCAGAGTAGTAGCAGCATCAACTTTGCCATCACACCAAAGACACCATGAGGTGGGCACCAGTTGCAATCAGAGAACTTAAAGCAGCCGTAGAGGCACAGCCCTGAATTAAGAGTGGGGAGAGCTGAGTTAACAAAAAGGAAGTTCCACCAGGAGACAGTACCTTCAAAGGACAGGTTTGCATCAAAACAAATCCAGTGTAGCAGCACAGAGTTAGCCCTGCTATGCGATGGATAAACCTCTGTTGGGTTCATAATTGACAAAGCCATGGAAGAACCTGTTGCTCTCCCTGTATGAACCTTTCCCAGGTGAAGAGATACCACCCTCCTTCCTCCCCCTTGCCAGAGTCCCAGACCGCAGTGTCTGGTTCTTGAAAGTATTAGGTGATATGATGGCTCGGTCTAAGCTAGACAGTTGTTAAGTAGCTTTGTGCAGACCAGGAGTTGGTTTTAACAAGCTGTCTATTCTAACTACTTGGGGATGCAGTGGTTTATGACTCTCACGGGCCTAGAAGGATTTTGAGGCTGTGTGTACCCTTGGAGACTTTTGCTGCTCTAGCAATACTGCTAAAACGTGAAGAGGATCTAGGACTCAGGCCAAATTTTGCCATGAAATAAACTTATTTTTCCTTCAGCAATAGGCATAATGGAAGATTTGCCATTATAAATCGTACTGTAATGGAAAATTTGCTCACACCCACAAATTTTCTGTAGAAAGTATCTGATGAAAATTCATCTACAAATCTTTTCCAATAAGAAATACAAATTTTTTTGTATGTCCAAAAAATCTGTATCAGTTATCGGCTCTTGGTGACTTGAGAACTGCTGTGGCAGTATGTGTGGATTGTCAATAGTCCTCACACGAGGTATAATCCTGACCACCTGAGACTTTGCCAGAATAAACCAGTTTCTCTTCAGACAGTATTTTCATAGAGATCTCTACCAGTAAAACATCTTTCCTCTCTCTATTGATGATTTGTCATTTTAATAACACCATCTTTGATCAAATCTCCATGAATGAGGTAATAACCATCCACCACAGGCCTTCACCGTGGATAAGAACTGGAATCCCTGGAGGTATTTAAAGGACATGTAGATATGGCGCTTAGGGACATGGTTCAGTGGTGGACTTGGTAGTGTTAGGTTAATGGCTGGACTTGATGATCTTAAGGGTCTTTTCCAACCTAAATGATTCTGATTCTATGGTTTTATGATCCAGTAGGTAGTAACATCAGGCTCCAGAAGAAGAGAGGTCTTTAATTTCTCTCTGACATCCTAGGATCATCAACCGAACCAAAGCCAAGCTGTTCTGTAGAGGTGGGTATAGAGAATCCAAGTGCATGGGGCCACAAAACTGGTCAACCTGTTTCAGGTTTGATCCAGCTAACATGCCTCTTTCTGCATGCAGCCACATTCACATTTTGGTGCATTTCTGTAGCCTAGAATAGATGTTTGGTCTTGCTGAACGACACTTGGAGCCAGCTGAATGGAAGGACACAGGGGAACCATAAAACCCAAGAGAGACTTACCGTCAGCCCTGCGTGCCCAACAGTGACTGGCCTACCAATGTGAGGAAACACAAGCGAGATGCAAAAGTCTGTTTGGGGTAGACTTGCCCAGTGAGCAGAGATGGTGCTGTGAAGGACTCCCAGTGCAGGAGGCAGGGGTGAGCCTGGGAAGAAGGGAACGCAGTGTTTCTTCTCAAGTGGAGGATTTGTGTGCAGTTTCAGATCAACGCAATGCCTTTTGCCTGCAGAGTGGTGTTGGTATGAAATGAGATTTGGGGGGTGGTAGGTAGATGCTATCAAAAGCCCAGGTCTTGATGGAGTCACAAAAATTTTTTGTGCCCCACCCCCCACCCCAAGGTTTGCCGGAGTGGCCCTGCTGTGAACCTGTCACCAGGCTGGGCTGTGCCAGCGAGAAGGGGCATGGGATGGGTATTGTACAGAAATTACAGGAACATTAAAGCCTCCCTTTATGAATATTGAAAACCTTTATTTGTTTGTGCAAATAGTATTCATGCAAATTATGCAGCTACACTAATGGGAGGCCCTTTAAGAATGTGTCTCTGAAAACACGGGCTCCTTTGCCAAGAAATAATGGGACTTCCTTAATTATCAGCTCTTATCTTCTGGTTTTGGCAAACTTTTGTTGCTTTATGTTGTTTCTTTTATGCTTTGACATTAATGAATTGGAATTGAAATTTTGTGCTGAGGAAAACAAAGTGATCTGTATAAATAATAAAATGGCATTTTGTGTGTGTCAAAAAGAGGGGGGATCAAGCACTGTACAGAAGGAATTTGGAAACTGTGCTTTCACACAAACATCTTAATGGAAACTAATAGCTGGCTCCAAAACACAGAAGTGGTTCAAGAGTTGGTGTTTTGAGAAATCTGTCTGAGCAGAGCTCAGAAAGTCTGGCTGGTGGTGGAGGCTCTCCATGTTAGGTGGCAAGCTGTATTTTAACAGAGGAGCTTGTCTGCTTCTTCTCTTGTCCCTCTGCTTCCAGCCATAGCTGACATCCCAGTGGCAGTGGTACAAACCTAACAACAGTTTCTAAACCTTAATAGTTCTTTATTCGTGCTGAAGCCCTCTTGGACAAACGGTTACCCTGACAAACAGAGGAAAGTAATTTTTAACAGTGAATCTTACGGGTCAAAAAGAGAAGAAGGAGTGTTTAGGCAATGGCACCTAAACACCCTACACAGGTCACCAGGGCATCGCTGGTAAAGAGAGACTACGCATTGTACAAGAGATTCCCTCACTGTTTCAGAGAAAGAGCAGAAGGAAACTAGCTGTTGAGGAGAAAGTAAGAGAGAGAAACTCCGCTGGGTTAAAAGAAGGAGCTAAATCCAGGACTCCTGAACTCCTTAGAAAACTCTGTCTGAGCCCAAGCAATATTCTGGAGAGATGAGGCACAGAAATAGGACCCCAGGCCCCAAAGAAACCAGTGACTCATAAAGGCTGACTGGCAGCTGTAGGGACAAATATGTCCTGAACTCCCTCCATTACACTGTGAGGCACTGAATGTGCTGTGGTTTTATTAATTTGGCCAGATACATGTATTTTTGTGATAGCCAAAGGGGAGAGCAACTTGAGGTTGGAGCCTCTGCAAAATCTGCTGGGCTATTTGCTGTTTACACCTCTCCCAGGGGAGCCACAGCTGATCTTGGGGCAGCTGGGCCAGAAAGTCTCATTTCCAGGAAGGGGCTGCAGACAGAAAAAATCCCCAACCCCCCATACTCTGAAAGTGTTCCAGAGGCGATGTCTGCATTTCGTGTTTGACTTGAACCTGAGCCCAGGGCCCACATCTCAGCTGGGAGGCAGCGATCACTGCCCTGCATCTGAGACCAGTGACTTCTGCCTCTCCGCTAAACTTGTGGTCCTTTTGTGGGGACCTCTCCAGGGCCAGGGAGTGGCAAAGGTCTGCTGAAAGTCAAACCTATGTGTACAAACCTTCCCCATGGAGGAGAGTGGAGAAGAAGCTTTTGTGCAGCCTGATCCTGGTCAGCTACCAGAACCTCTGAGCGTCTTATTGCATGCCTGAAACAGGCAGGAGTCCAAGCTTGTGTAGGTGGGCAAGCTTTTCTCAGACACCACAAACCCCATAGGGTTAGCCTGCCCGAAATAGGAAGGGTTACAGGGACCAGGAATTACCTGTGGGGGTGGTCAGTGGATTAGGAGCAGACACACAAAAGACTGCAGCGTGCTCAAGGCAAAAGTAACTGGAAATCCCATGGTTCAACAAGCATCATCTGATACAAATCCAGGAGAGAAAGAGAGCATGGCTGTAGCTGTTTATGCTGGTTTTCTGCCAACCGTTCCCGAATTACCAGTGCCCTGACTTTCATACTTCTTGGGGCAGTGCCCAGCTGTATGTGCTGGACGCAGTGTGTCGCCACAGAAATGCCTGTCTTCAAAATGCTTTAAGACTTCAGTAAGTTGGAGTTTTGGCCAGACAGGTTCCCACTGCATTGCGTCAATGGCAACGGTGCTCGCTGGGAGCAGCTCTACCTGCTTCATTTCTAACCAGGAGGCCATTGATGTGCTGGTGTTCCCTTGGCACAAGTGCTTTCTGTAACGTTTTAGATTGCTATTTAGTTTGCTGTTTCTGCCTTCATTTTGCTGAGTACTCTGTTAGATCGGTTATACAACTGTTACTTTTTTTCCCAAAGAGCACAGAGGATGGGAGCTGACCCCTCTTTTTGCCCAGCAGATGGTTCTGAGGAGGCGCCTGAGGTACCATGGGCTTCCCTGCTTGGGCACCAAGAGCCTGGAGAGCCACAACAAGCAGTTTCAGTGCTCCCAATGGTGCACTGACAATATCTGATGCTCCTCACACATCCTAGGTGACCTGGCCCTACTGCCACACCACTCCCTTCAGGTCCTTTTCCGTTCTTTACAGTCTTATGGCAGCCACTATCGCCTGTCTATCCCGGGGCATGGGTGGCCTCAGCAGCGTAGTGTGGGTGTTTGTCTCCATTTGGTGCCTTGCTTCTCCAGACCAATGTCTTCTCTGTGGCAATTTACACCACAGGTAATGGGAAGGGTCGAGTGGGTAAGCAGAGGGTGTTCTTGTAGCAGACCCCAGAGGTGGTCAATAGAGGAACCCGTCTTCTCCCCAGGAATGCAGTGACAAAACACACTTGCAAGGTCAGGTACTGACCAGGGGAGTGAAGAGAAGATCAGGCCCTGACCGCATTGTTTACAGTAATGCAGGATAGAGATACTTAAGCTAGTTTGGGTAATAAAAACAATTGAAAAAAAGCCTGCATCTCTGCCAACAAACATATTCTGATGTCTGAGCTGGCTTGCTCTGGCCAGCACGTGCAACTACAATAATTTGGAGGATTAGGGTATGTTCAAGGGTTAGACTGTGGCCACATCTCCACAGATTTTCACAAGCATAGCAAAAGGTGTACCCTTAACAAAGACCATCTATTGCAACACTCAAGTCTTTGCTCCAAAGCTCATTACCTTTTTTTTTTTCCAGAAAGAGCATGGTTTTGTTTTGGTTTGGTTTGGTTTTTTTAAATAAGGGAAAAGGAACCTATTTTTTTTTTCCAAGCGCCATTCTTGGAAATTACCTTCTTGGCTGAAATTTTCTTGAAAAATATCAGCTTGGTGCAGATATTTCCTGCTTCCAGGAAAGCTTTTCTAGAGATCTGCCTCCTGTAAATGTTTATACAAACAGTTAAAGGCTGCCAAAGTTATAAGCCACTAAGAAAGAGGAGCTTAGAGTGGACAACAGTGAAACCTTAATAATAGCATTGCCAACTTCACTTAATAAGCAGATGCATTCAATATGGATTTATATAATAAATGCTAGCTTAGATATTAAACCATTGTACCATTTTTTTGCTACACAATAAACAAAGATTTAGCATATCCATGCACAATGCAGAGTATTTTCTGGCAAATGTTGTATATCTAAAATTATCGTTAAGGTTGTTTATCAGTTGTAGGTTGCAATGGACTGATATTGATGTTCCTTTCATGTGATGCTTCACATAAGGCAAGTGGCTACTTGTCTTGACAGATTGTAAAAGATATGTAATTAGAAGGGGAAAGGGGCTAGTTCATGCCTGTGACACTTTATGGTTTTACATGCTTCTGTGAATTGGACATAAAACACGTCAGCTCATCTGTGGTTTTGTGGGTTCTTGCTTTAAACACTCAAGAAGAAGCTCTTATCATTTTTTATCTCTGGGAAATGAGATCTAGAGGATTAAATGATACAATTAAGGATTTATTTAACAACTGATATCAAATCCACAGCTAAACAGTCTTGTCTAAGTTTAATTCACAATCCTATCATGTTGAAACCCCAAGAATTTTAATGGAGGTATGACTTTACGTTAAGTAGTTGATGAGATGATTCACGATAGAGTCAAGTGGATGGCAATGCCTGTGTCCCTCTGAACTTGGCTGTCCGAGGAGCAGCTGAGGAGCGGCAGCAGGTGACAGTGCTTCTGTCCCAGCACTGGGACACCAGCTCCCACTGGAAGACCCTGGGAGACACTTTACCCATCCAGAAGATAAGAGTGGCTGGAAACCTGACTGCCGTGATACTTGTTCACCATTTAATAATTCACTGAATTTAGGTCTGCGGAGAAACTTTCCCACAGGCCATGTTGACAATGACCTTTAAAATACGGCTCTGCTTTTTGTGGTGTTTGGGGAGCAGCACTTACCGGACTTAAGAACCTGTATTTTGTGGGGTATCTTTGAGGCTATGTATAACTGATCTCCATTCCTCTAATACGCTATTCATACAATAGGTTTTCTTTATGGGTCCATTACTTGCAGTGCTAAACTTGACAGAATTTCAGGGAGTGTATTCTGAAAATAAAAAGTTCATCTGCATGAAACTGAATTTTTTTTTTTCCCTGAATAGTCAACACCAGTAAATTAAGTATAGATGGAAAATACTGCAGAGCAGTGTTTCTGATGCTGAGCAAATATATGAGTATATAATAGCTTATACAAATGAAAAATACAACCTTTTTGATGTTGCCAAGTTTACTCCAGCCTCAGCTAATGGGCTAAAAGGTGCAAGCTAAGCACATTGATTGGAGCTGTAATGTCTTTAGCAAATGAGGGAAATTGAATACCCTTTGCCTGCATAACCTTTGCCTTCACTGGTTTTGCTTTATTCACATTTGGAAGTACACATCATCTCCAAGTGTGTTTAAATAGCAGCAGGATGGAAGTAATGACTGTGCTTTCAAGGGCAGAATGCCCCCGAGTTCCATGGGAACTGGATGCTAAATTATACTAAAAATTCATAGAGCGCACATGACTCAGACTTGAGTCGTGCATCTGAAATGTTGTTGTAATGAAAAGCATCACTTTATTGTGGTTTTTTTTTACTTATAGACAAGGCAAATCCATTTTATATCTTTTTAAAATATGGTTTACTTCCCATATTTTCTCTGGTTTAATATTCATATGTGTATTTCATATATATGTGATACCACAAAACAGTGTAGACAATACTATGCATATTAATCTATATTTCTGTGCTACATATGTATATATGCTCTATTTTATTTACTAACAACCATTTTATTTCAGACATCAGAAAAATGCGGGATTCCGCTGTGTCTGAGAGCACTGATTACGTTCACAATGGTGAACAGATTAACCATTTAGTTGCAGGTATCAAGGTTGTCACTCAAACTGGCAGCACCTCAGAATAGCTAAAGCTTATCAAAAATTGTCTGGATTGGAAATGACAGCCATACATGCATGAATGCGTCTGTATGGCTGGATGATTGTTGAAGTGTGAAGTGAAGAAGTTCACTTCAGTTTATTTTTTATCATAATTACTGTATTTCATGAGGGAACGTTGACTTGCCACTTGGTAAATACAAGGGGAAACAGAAAGAAACTTCATTCTCTTATCATCTTTGTCTCCCAAAGGTCACCACATTTGAACAAAGCGTATTTATTTCATTCCTTATGCATTTACGTAGCCATTTACTGTACTCTGTATAAGTGAAGCAGAATAATTTTTTGCGAGACTAATTAAAAGTTGCATGGTAGAAAATGTTTTTGTGATCACACCACCGTAACGAAATCGAGCTGTCTTTACTGACGTGTGCTCCATTTACTGTTTTTTTTTAAAACATATTTCCCACACTTCCAGCAGATCGTTGTTTTTTAAGAGCAAAAACATGGTAAAGTTTTTCATCCTAGGCAAAGTAATATCCTCAATGAACATATTTAGGAAAAAAATTGTGGCGATTTATCTCATCTTTGTTCTATTTGTTGTGCGGCTTTATACTGCTTCCTAGCTCTAGAATGTCTTAGAAAACTTCCACGTCAAATCAAGAACAGCCAACTTGCCCCCGACTCGATAGGATCGGTGCATAAAGTTTATTTGTCTCCATCCAAGTGGCGTTAAAGTCTCCTTCAGTTCCAGCATAAAGTAACAACCTGGTCATTTTACCGTGTTCTACAATTCGGATCCCATGTGGAGTAAACATTTAGTGAATGGAAGAAGCCATTAATTTAGTTCTGTGATTTAATTGTAGACTGTTAATGGAGTTGAGTGTTGCACTGAGAAAGCCTGGAGGTTTTTGCATGACAGATGGACAAACCCAAGCTTTTATTAAAAAAAAAAAAAAATTAAATTCCCCCAAGTTAGCTCAAACCACAGTTAATTTTTCCCAAAGACTGCCATAGGCGGGGACAGGACTTAGTTCTGTGGCTGATGTTTTTGAGGACAAAATGGTCTACCGAAAGGGGAAGGTCCAGTTTTAACTGGCACAGCTCCTCAAAGTGCCCATTTGGCTTCCACAGAGAATTTGGGAGGTTTTGTTTTTCAGGTGTTATGCACCTAATTAAAATGGAAGAATTAATACTGGCTGGGTGTATATGCAAAGGCAACTGCTGTATCTGAACTGGCCAGTGGATAAAGCATTGATAAGAGCAGAAGTTCATACTATGCCCTGAAAGACTAAAACATGTGACAGCTTTGATGCACTCTGTCGTTATAAGTGTGGGGTCAGGGAATGGTCTTACCGCTGCTACTGGTCCAGCAAGTGGCCTTCAGCAAGTTCTGAAACTCCCGTTTGCAAAGCAGGGACATTTTTTGCTGTTCTGACCATCATCGCATGATTTTATTGGTGTTATGATGGCACCTAGAAGGCTTATGCAAGATTGAGGCTCTGCTGTGTGGGGCACCCGACAACCGTGAAGAGGGTGCCCTGCAGAGATACCAAACCGTGGGTGGGAAAAGGAAGCATCACTGAAAATGTGAAGAATGCAGGCAAGAAAGGTAAAACTTAATGCTCTACCTGCCATTCAGGAAGTGAAAAAGACATTGCCAGGATCTATCAGTTTTTGTTGCAAAGCTGTGACTGTCTAACGCGCAAACCCATACATATATTTTTCCCTTCTCGGTGGCTGACCACAAGAGGGAGGGCAAAACGCCTCCCTTTCCAAATGCGTGCAAATGGCTCTGAGATATGGATAGATATGGGATTGTCAACTCCAATTAGTTGGTGAAATGACCTACTGTACTTCTCTTCTATAGGTATTACAAAAGCCGTTCCGCCCATGAATTAGGCGTCGGTGAGAAGCTGAATTTAAGCCCACTATTGTATGGGAATGTCCACTCCGCTTTGCCACACTAAAGACATTCAGGCAGGCAGAACACCCTCCGCCGACTCATTAGGGCATACATTAGAGGCAAACTCGCTGCGCTCGCCATGAACCCACAGCGCTCTCGTGAATGGTAGCCCTTGGTGGACGCTTGCAGGGCAGGCCGGTTCCCACAGCACCCCGCTGATCCCCTGTGAACAGATTCGCAGCTCCCCGCTGGCTGCAGAAATGGATTGCTTGCCCCATCCTCACCCGCCACTGACAGCCCTCATAATAATAACCTGCCCAGGAGGCGAGGGACGGGGACGGGTTTCTGACAACTCATTAGCCTGAGATGCGGTCGGTTCCTGCCAGGGATCACCACCAACACCGCAGAGGGAGCGGGACGATGCCGGGCAACACCGGTCGGACCCTTTTCGGGGCCATCCTTTCCCGAAACAGTTACTTTTGTCCTCGGAAAGGAGCGCCGGCGGAGGGTGGTGCTGCGAAGAATCCCGAGGGGGGAAAAAACCAGAAAAATTGGCAGTGCAAGAAGTGCTGATGAGAAAAATGAGGCCAGCAGGGGGTCGTATGATACTACAATGAAACCACAGCTGCTCAGAGGGATGGGAGGCCGCCCTCGGCTTAGGCACACACGCACACATCCTCCGACCTCGAGGCAGCAGTTCAGTTCTGAGGTCCTGGGTCGGATCTCTGTAGTGCTCTCTGTCTTCTTCCTGTGGCTTCACCAGGACATCGCGATGAAGGTATCAGTCTGGGAAAAGAAATCAAGAAAAGAACTGGGAAGACTCTCTTAAATATTGCTTTTCGCTGTTCTCTGCAGTTTGTCTTTTAAAATCCAGGTGCACTGAACTACCCTGTGATTTTTTGGCCCAGTCGAAGACCGCGCATGATATTCTGCCTACTCCCCTGTGTCTCTGAAGTGGTAGACAGGGCACTTCTGAGTCTGGCAGAAACGGTCGTGGGGCATAACTGGTCTATGAAAACCACCAACTAGAAGTTCCTCAGGCTGGTTCAGCAGGAGGGGATGTGGAAGGCTGTCCATGAAGAGCCATTTTTTTCTGGCTGTCATGGAATGTTGTTAGCTTACCTCCGTCTTGGAGACTGATCCTTGCAAAGGAGAGATCTTCACTCAAAGCACCCAACAAGAGCCATGTGGAGTAGATTGGTCACTACAGGCAAGAGATGCCCTTGCTTCTAATGGGATGGGAGCAAGACGTGGAATCTTAAAGGAGGACACATATTTCACCTTTTACTTTCTTTGCTTTGATATGTTGTGTGATATCAGAGGCAATTTTCTATGCAAACCGAAACCCTGGACTGCATGTCCTCTAACTGATGTTTTCAAGTTTAATCATTAGACTCATAAAGAGCAAACCAGTTGATTTATAAGGTCTTTGTCTGGCTGCATACTGGTAGACAATGAAAAATTAATGAGTTTGCTACACATTTTAGTGCAGAAACAAGAAACGGCTTCACTAAGAGAAGTAGTTTTCAGCACTACTGCAGAGAAATGCCGTCTGCGAGGAATGGAGACAGTCACGCTAAAGCAAATGCCAGCAACACCCAATTTGACAGCAAAGAAAGTAAAAACCAATTCAGGCCATAAATAAGTAAATAAATAAAAAGAATCATCACAGTGTGTTGTTCCCATAGCTCAGCTGCTTTGGAAATAAGAATGAAGACTTTCTGAACCACAGCTCTCAAAGTACTTGAGTATTGTGGTCAGGGAAGGCTCACGGCTATTGCTAAAGTTTCGGGGGATGTAAAATCACAAAGAAACAACTTCTGTTTCAGAAGGGAGGGAAATGGGAAGGAGTGAATCCACACGCAGTGGTCTAAAACTGTGTTATTTTCTTGTTTCTGCCTTCTACGCAGCCCGTCTTGTAGGCAGGACTTAAACTACGGAGATGCAGAGATATTCCAGGCACACTGGAGACATTCCAGACCTGCAAATAGTCCCCCTTAGTCATGGAAGCAATAACATAAAGTAAATCATATTGAAGCTTTTTAACAACTTTATTAATGAACTGGAAAGGGAGGAGCATGTCAATGAGATTAGTAGAAAATGTTAAATTTGAATGTGCTGCAGGCAGAAAAATTTCTCAAAGACAAATGTGGGGATTAAAATGACCAAGTAAAATTGATATGGAGTCATTCAGTTTTGGGAACTATAATTGTTGAAAAGGAAGTCAAAAATATAGATGTAGGTTTTACATTGGTCCTCACAGCACATGCAGTCTGTCCAGGCAGCCAAAGGAACTGACCTCCTGTAAAAATAGAGGCCCAGCAGATGTACATCACGGTGACATCACCTGCTGGCAAGTGACAGCTGGTACTATCCCGCTGGCCTAAAACGTAGCTATTGATGGAAAAAGGTGAAAAGAGAGAAAAAGAAATTAAATTAATCCAAATGAAAAGGCTGGCTGACATGGTCTAAGGCTGTGGTGAGATACAGCTAAGTAAACAAGGCACGTGTTGTTCCCAGACTGTCTTGAGAAAGACATGGAAAAACCTGTAGAAGCTGTCCTTCATGGGAGACTCAAACAGGAGAGCAAAGAAATGGCTGTGGATGTGGATGTGTGCTTTGTCAAAGGCAGGGTAAGTCAGGCTCTGCTATTGGGATAAACCACAGAAGTATCTTGTCCTTCCCACCAGGAAGGCTCAGCTGCTAGAGGGAGAAACTCTGATTTTGTGAAGAAGGAACTATGATCAGCGGGGTAGGCAGGAGTGCAGCTGGGGGTTTGTACACAGTAAAATGGTCTTGGGAGGGAGGCAGCCACGGACAGCTGAGACACTTTCCTCTGGAAACCTTCCTCCAGGGGATTCGCCAATGACACCAGTGTCCAGTTTTCTGGAGCAGATTCATATTCCTGAATTACCTTTAAGCACACAGTACAAAGCAGAGAACAAGCTTTATTATCTATTTCCAAGGATCTCTGGCTTACCAAACTAATATCAAAGAAGCTTTCTTCAAGTACTAAAAACTCGCTTGGGCAGAAGAAAATTGCGTGACTGAAAATGCACATTCTTTTGGATTTATTTTTTTCAAAGTGTTTTGTAAATAATGATCTTCTTGGGTGTGGAAATTTCCTCTAGGATGGAAAATAGTGATCTTCCTGGAGATGACTATGTGTTTTTGAATTGCCTTCAAATTTGAAAGTGGTTGCACTCTTGCTAAAGGCTGTTGTTTGAAGTGGTTGCTGCACTTGCGCATGGATGGACTCCAGCTGATGGTGCCACATCTTCCAACAGTACATCGATAACTAGAAAAAACGTGCTTTGCTTCCATGTTCATTTTCAGCACTGAATTTAAAATGGGCTCAAAAAGACCAACAAAGAAGGAAAGACAAAACTTGACTGACTGAGCCAAAAGAGACATAGTCCAAAGGAACAAAGATTTCAGCGTTGCATCTCAGAGCCACTAACAGAGCTGTGCTGGTTGCAGCCCCCCATCTTAAAATCTCAAATAAAATATCTGCAATAATGTTCTCCTCACTGTGATCCAGTCCACAAATTTGCAAGTGAGGTGCAGCCCAATGTTTGAAGCCAAAAGTGCCTGGTGAAATGCAGGAGTCTGGAGGGAAGCGAGTCAGCAGGAATCCACAGAGGAGAAGGAGCCTTTAGAGGAGACTGATGCTAAGGGCCACCACCTCTGTGAATGCAACAATCAGCAGCTCATCTGATATTCCTCCAGGCAGAGGAAGGAGCTGATGTTACTTTTCCTAGTGCGTGAACAGCTCCACTTTCTGGGTGTGCATTCATATGGAAGTGTATCAGACAAGGAAAAAATGGTTTCACATGAATCTTCCCACTTTATGATATGGAGGCTATATATAAAATGTGTTTTAATAATGTTTGGAAAGGCTTCACAGCAAGCCATTTTGATACGTTCCACTGAAACTACTTTTCAATGGGAAAACAAACATGTAAAGAAAAAAAGAGGATGTTTTTCAAACTCTCCAGGAGATTTTTTTGGCTTTTGTACATTTCCTTCCAAGCCCATTAAACACTCTTTCCCAAAGTCAAAGCACTTCTTTCACTGCAGCAGGCTGAATGAGTTCAGAAAAGTGGCCAGCCCCAAGTTGTCAGTGCCATTTCTGACCTCCCTTATAATATTTTAGATACCTCAGATATTTCTCCGTCAAGCTCTCTGAAGGCAAGAACTGTTAAATCACATCTGTAAACTGAAGCATGGAGAATTCTTTACGTGTGTAAAATTCCTTCTCATTATATAGAGAGAAATAGTTTACAGACTGCTCTAAGTACAAGGCAAATAACTCACCAGAACAATAGGAATAATATATACAAGCCTCTTAGCCTTGATGATCTTGTTTGGCAACACATGTCTGAATGGCTTGACTGGATTACTTGAAAGTAACTAAATTAAATACTGTCTTTTGTTCATCAGCTGAGAGATTTCTTCTAAGCACTCTACTCCAGTCCTGAAACATCTGCAGATAAATGAGAAAAAGAAAAGAAGGCAAAATAGCACATAAAGGGGATTTAACTCTCTCTTAAACAGAAATGCAAATGAAGGGATTCCGGCTAGCTTGGGAGATCCCCGCTCAGGGAGATCGATGCTGGAGACTGGACAGGAATTATATGAACATACATTTCTAGGAGCATCCATGTCACCCAGAGCTGCAAAACTGGGGGGGTGGGGGGGGTGGAATCCATGGTCATATTCAGAAGACACGATAAATTATCATTTAGTACTTATACAGGAAAATGTCAAAAGATCAGATCAGAATCGGATTCTCATGTGCAAGGCTGAATTTACACATGTGAAGACACTCTCCTGGAAAGCTCCTCCCCTCCTGAAAGCTTGAATTTCTCTCATGAAACTATACTTGAGATATATGGGACATACTGAGCTGTTCACATACATTGGTGCATGGGTTTGAGTGGTGACTGACATATTTTCAAACATATCAAGCTCCATGTATTCTTTGTGCACTCCTGCTGAGACAGCAAATCCCTGGATAAATGCTTGCACCACATCCCTGAGTGGAAGGCTCCCGCATTTTATTTCCTCCAGTGCTCCCTGCATCGTGTCTGTACCTCGGTCAGAGGCAGCGCTGCTCCAAGCCCTGTGGTTGCCCAGCCCATGATCTCTCAGGTCCGGCAACAGAAGATCTGGATCCAGGAGAACAGCCAGAGTGCTGTGTCACAGCCATGGGGTAAACCTCACAAGGTCTTTTTCCTGGACACTTCCTTTGTTTTCCACCTGGAAGTTTTGCGCGGGTGGATTTTGCCAGCTCCCTGCACGGGCCCTGGATTTCCTGACCTCCCTCTCAAGCAGGAAGGTTGGACCATGCTGCACCTTCCCAGGCTGCTCCATAGCACTGACTGCTCCAGTCACTGCAAACGTGCAATGCCATCCCACTGGCACGTGTTTCTGAACGGGACGGCCAGGCCTGTGCTCCCTCCCCGCTGCAGCTGAGTGCCGCTGCCCTCCCGGGCACTGCATCCCACCTGCAAGTGCTGACGCCCATCGCAGGACCCCAGGCACGCCATGTTCTTACATGCTCAGAGGTAGATGTTGAAAGGTGTGTTTTTTTAGAGTTACTAGCCATTTTTTGTCTGAAGCATCTGCTCTGCTGTGTGCTTTCTTGCTGTCTCTTATTCCCTCAAACAAGGAGGAAGCCAAGGTTTTGTGAGCCAAGTCTAATCCTGTTTACATGATGCTTTTAACTCCTGTATTACTAGTTCAAAGCACGTGTCCAAATTTAGAAGCAAGAATAACACAACCTCAGGCTTTGCACTCATCAGATCTCACTAATTAAGCATGTTCAGGCCTGGTCAGTGGAAAGTTATCAAAAAATTGTCTGCCTTAGATAGGAGTGGTCTCAGAGACTGCAGGTGATGTACTTCTCTCAGTAATCAACTACTGTCATGACCACGCTTAGCTTGGCAGTTTTGAACATCTGGAGCAGAGTTTGATTTAATTGCATGCACAGCAGTTCACACTCATTTTTCCATGCAGAAAGGGAAAACCAGCCTGATTTTGAAGACCAGCACAGGGCTACTTGGCATTTAAATCCCCAAATTCCTGTCCGGAGGACAGAGAAGGATTTTGATGCTGCAGAACGTGTGTGCTGGCCATCTGCACAGTGCCATCTCCTCATGCCAACCCCTGAATACATAATGAAAATGCTGACGATTCAGGCTGGGCTGGTGCTGATGCTCATTTATCATCAGTAAAATACTGAAATATTTTTTGCCAGAGGAAGGATGTTGATTGAGGTATCAAGCTCCAAAGAGAACGATTCTCTTCTTTGTCCTGCTTATCTGTCTGATCCCTACACTCATCTCGCCATGTTGTTGTTAACACACTTCTCACGTTTGAGTGAAACTCAGCTTCTGTTAAAATGGCATAAACAACCTGTATAAGACTTCAGTATTAACCAGATTTATCACTTCATAGCGGATAGCTGAGTTTAGCCCTAAAAAAAGTTTTGCAAACAGCTTAGGGATGGTCATTACAACACAAGTGGTTGTAATAAACTACTTTATGTAGAAGACGCTATTTTGCCAATGACAAATGCTCTACAACTGGAGAAAGATTAGTACATATATGCAAAACTTCACAGCAGACTTTCTGCTACAAAGTTTTAACAACCCCGTAACTCCCTAGCTATGTTGCAAACACGAAGCTTCATCAGGTGACAGAAATGCCCACAAGGTCCATCATCTTTGCCACAGAATCGATGTCTGGTCCAAAGCAAGCCAGGGTCAATGCCTTGAAGTCATGAAGTGCTTCTGATTTCACCTGAATTATACCAAAGTTAAAAAGAGACAGAAGGTAAAGGGACAATTTACAGATCTAAACTAAAGAAGATTCCTGCCTACGACAGGGTACTATCTTTTAACTCTTTATTAAGAAACTTTGTCACATTCATCACACCTTTTGAGAGTGTCAACCAGTTTGGCTTTTCAATAGCCAGTAAACAGCAACAGTCATTTTTTTAAAATACAAAGTGAAAATCAAGGTGGTTTTTGCAAACAGTGTCTAATTCTTTTTGTATAATGCTGTCAGATTGAGAAATATCATTGTTCCCCTTGCAGCTAATTTCTAATTCTAGGTAGGCAGAAATTATCAGTATATTTTAATTTGAACATAAAAAAAGCTCTCTCTTCTTTGTTAGTTGTCTGCATAATCAGCACAGCTTTGGTCATGTTTCTCATCATTTTCTGTGAGTTCTAGGACATCTGATAGAACAAGATGGTGTGCTAGCAGTGGAGTGTAATGACAGATCCACCTGCAATCCGGTAGCCTGATATTAATCCATTATTTCCATTTCTACTTTTCTCCAGTAAGAAAGTACTCATCCAAAACCTGAGTGCCTTTGCAATTGTCAATGACTAATTAACAATTTAAATGCCCAACCTTTCTCAAGGCTCATAGCTTTGAGCCATTTTAGCATCTAAGGTGAGTAATTCTATGGCCCTGGTGGGAAGGCAAGAAAAGGAAGAAGAAGGTCTTAGTGGTATTGGGAGTTTGCCACTGCAGTTGTAAACTAGCTTTGCTATTTCCCTGGCATACCAGGATTTCAGCAACAACCCCATACAAAGCAGGTATGGAAACATCTTCACTGCTACAGGAGAAGAAAGTCTCGGTGGGGGCAGGTACCATCCACCTTCATTCTTTCCAAACAGAGACATCATCATGTTTCTTGTAAGGTACCAAACTATCACCTTTAAAGGGGGTTGGGCTTGGGGGTAACCTTTCCGGTGTGGGTCCCTCCTTCTCCTCTGCTCTGTCTGTACGCCCTTCGGTAGAAACTGCTTAATCTGACAAGCCTTGCTGTGAATCCTTGCTCTGAATCCTTGCTGTGAATCCTTGCTGCGCCGGGGAAGCAGGACCCTGTCACCATGGGATGCCACCAGCACTGTGGGATGCCCCAGCACGTTTCCAACCCACAGGAGGGAGGTGCGCACACCGGAGGACTCCCGCGCCCTGGTCCCCACTCCATCGCCTCAGGTGGACTCCCCCAGCCTCTCAGCCCACCACACATGCCGTCTCCTTTTGTAGACCTGTCAGTCAGGATAACGTCCTTGACCAGGCAAATCACAGCCACTTTTCAGCTGGAAACAATGCTCGAGCCACAACACGGCATTGTGCTCAAAGCGGATTACACAAGCAGGGCTGTCTGCCTGGCATGATATTATTATATCAATAAGACTTTTCTTTCTCCCGGAAAACGTAAGCTCTGTCATCTTTTAACAAAGAAACCCAATGCCAACCTGCTGCCAGCCGGCACTTTTAGCAAAACACTGCTGCTTTTCTTGGAAAGCGCTAACAACTATGGCTTGTTCGTGACAAAAGCATCAGGGGCTCTGGCGGGGAGAGAGGGGAGAACTTCGTCACTGGTCCAGATTCCTCTTTCCAAATCCAGTGGTGAGCAAATGAAAAAAAGGGTTCATGTGAGCAAAACCCTGCCCTGAAGCAAAGCCCCTGCGTGTCGGTAGAAAGCCCCAGCCGGTGGGTGCGTGCGGTGGAGATGGCCCGTGGACGGGGGGGTTACATCCCTGCGGCATCAGCGGGGTCCGTGTCTGGCGCTGATGGTGAGGCAGGAGGAAGAGGAGGAGGTCAGCAGTTGTAGCAGCAGAAAAATAGCACTTGCCAAGAAATATCTTTTGCTATTTCAGGGCTGTGTTTCTTGCCACTCCCAAATGCTGTGGAGACCTTCACGGCTGGCTGATGGGGGGTCAGCGACAGCCAAAATATCCCCCCGGGTCAGCTTATTCCTCTCAGTCCTTGGGTTTGTTACATTCAATGACTTCTAGACGCATTTTTCTCCCTGAAGAAATGTTGTACCACCATTGCCTTGCACCCTCTGTTATCTCTGGCTCAATCTGGGCTATTTATTTCTCATGACATAATTCCAATCAAGTTTCAGAGGCCTTGATTCCTGTAAAGCGGCATGAAAAGGCTGTAGCTGCTGTGCCTACTGATTGTGGATTAAAACAAACATGATTCCATCTGGTTACATCAATCTGTCATGTTCGCCCATCTGTGGTTTTGCCTGCCAGTTCAATTCATTTATCATTAGAGTAAATCCCTTTCAAAAAAAGGGAAAGGGAAAGTGAGGCCATTTGTTGGGTTGAGTTTAGTTTAATTTGAGATGCCTGCCTGAATCTACCCAAGGAAATTCGTGAGCAGCATTCCCAGCCCATGCTGGGAAATGTGCCTGTCTTCACAGATATTGGATGTGTCTGTCTGCTTGCACAGGAGAGCTGGAAGACAAACCAGATACGTGCCCAGGAGGTATTGCAGGAAGATAGTCCAAGGGATGGTCTGGTCATATTCGTCTTTGTGCACGTCAGGAGAAACCCTATTGAAATCAGTGCATGGCATTGATATGAATCTAGCATATGCCTCATCAGGAGGCAGTGTGTTCAAAAACGCTAAGTCACCCTAGGTCCCATTTTCAAAAGTGACCCAGTAGAAGAGCCAAGATTTACTGGTGCCTATCAGCATCTGTAAAGACATATGTACACAGTGTAGAATCTATGCTCTTTAGTGTAGGTTTTTCCTGTCTTTCTCTGTGGTTCATCTATGGGTTGTATTTCCAGAGAATAATCCTCTCCCCATTTGAAACGATCTAATACTAAATCTTACAGTCCATACTGGCCTGGCAGTCTCTCCATCTCCTTCATCAACTTTAGTCTTCTCTGTACTGCTCCTTGTACAAGGTGAGGCCACTGGCATTTCCTACGTGCTTAATTTGTTGCCACCTTCTGTGTGGTACCTACTCTCCTTGGGTCAGTGGTTGCCATTTGCACACCTTCCCTCGCAGACAGAAAGGGGGTTGGAGCCTTCACACAAGCCAGAAGTCCTCGTTGCCTTGAGATGGAGCGTGTGCATGATGCAGATGAGCACTGCTTCTCCTGTGTGTCCCCCTCTGGCAGCAATGATTGTAGCATCCCCAGGCACCCACTACCTTCCAGACATGAAGAGGTGACCTAGAACTGGGCCAGAAATGCTGGATGTAGTGCTGGAATAAATTGCTGATCCTCTAAACATGAATAAGACAGTCAGCTGTAGTTCATTACCACCTTAGTCATTACTTTGCAAATATTTGGACTTCTGCCAGAATTCATCAACATATTTCTGGATTCCAGGAGTGTCAAGAATTCATACCAGCTGTTCATTAGTCACTGCTCACCACTCAACTTGCTCATGCTAGGAAATGCCGATGTTTGCTTAGGGAATCAGAAACCACACTGGCTCACCCGTCAGGCACCCCGGTCACAAAGGTTCATTAGTGGAACATGGTCGCCAACATTTTGTAGGACACCCATAGCTGGAAAATTATTTGCCCAGATAGTCAGCTAATGTTTAAAAAAAACCCTCAAATGCTTCAGACTCCTTTCCCAAAACAACATACTCTCTGCTGCGTGACTGCCCTGAGTGGCTCTGACCAGGGGATCTGCAGAGGGCTGGTACTAGGCTCCTGCCTGTCACTTAATTGCTGCTCAAAGCCTTTTTGAGTGACTACATGGTATTTCAGGGTCTAAAGTCCACATTGAACAAGGCTCTGGAGCAGAGCCCCGGAATCAGCTCCTGCTTCATTGCATTGCTGCTTCTGGCTCTGTCTCATGAGGTGACCTGACAGCCTCACCCCAGTTCATTTGTCCCTCCTTGAAGATGAGGCTCATATGCTCAGGTGGCTCTGAGCAGGAGCCAGCTGCTTCTCGGCAAGGACTCTCATTTGATCAGACCAGCCTCAAAGCTTACCATCAAGCAGTGATGGGGCCAGTGCTCTTTGAAATGAGAAGGGAGAAGAGGTGAAGCAACATGATCAAAACACGGTTCTCAGTCCACTGCAGAAGTACATCAAAGTCCTCGTTATGGGACTCGATGTGCAAGCCTTGCACTGACATATTCCCCAAGGACTTGCACACTCCTGTGAGGCTTTTCTTGAAACTTAAGAGGCTGCAGCAGCTTCTCCTTTCATGTTCTGATCCAAAACAAGTAAATGGCCATCTCCCAGGAACTCTGCTGTGTGCAGCTTAGCCACAGCTGCTGCCCGCCTTGAGTCACCGCAGAGTGGTAACATCAGCTGGGACATGGCCTCTCCCGTCAGGTGGTTCTGGATGAGTTCCATCCTCAAAGACAGCCCTTCGCTGGCTTTGTTTAATGCCAGTGTCTCCTTTCTCCTGTTTCACATGCTCCTTCAGTGTCACGGACCAAAGAGCATGGCCCTGGCTTAACACTGAGCACTGCCCAGGGGAATAAACCATGGCAAAGGGGCACGTGGCCCAGCTCAGCTTCCTTACCTTTGCTTTGGGCATCCGAGGGCCAGTGGGATGGCACCTTCTGCTCTAGGCCTCCCAAGGTTGTACAAGAGGGAGGGTGACTTCTAGGAGATCTCTTTATGTTAGGAGAATCTGCTGCAACAGGCAGCATTACCCAGTTCTGGTATTTTGGATTGGATGTTTGTAGATGTTTGTCGTTCACAAGAGGTGGATTTGGCTCTGGACCGAATGTCCCCAGCATCTAGAAATCTTTTCCATAAGCTTGTTCATGCCCATATTTGCTAAAAGATCTCAAGTGGGAAATTACTGAGGAGAAACTAAATGGTAAATGTGGAGTCTGGTGTACTAAATATTTGTGCAGATGAAAGGAAATTGCCTCTATTACAGGGAGATAAAGAAGATACAAACATAGAATTTAACTAAATGGTTGATTTTCTCCAGTCAGTCAAAAGGGAAGCTTTAATTTCCATAGAAAGGACAAAAGAAAGAAAAAAGCACAGCCCAAGGGAAGGGAGGAAAGAAAGACATTAAAAAACATAAGACAGTATTTCCCATTATGAAAGGGGCTTTTTGGAGGCATAATACTCAGAACTACATTATTACAAGATTTCTTGTGATTTATGACAAATCTTATAGCTGACAGAAAATACTTGACATAATTCAGTTAATATTACAAAAGGTCTTTGGAACAAGCTAGCACAAGCTTTAAACTTTTAACTTAAGATAAATTAAAATTCTTACACCAAGAGCCCGTAAAGACAGCGCATGTCCCAGCAACATCATGAATGTTACGGTTGTTATGTGGATATACATAAAGCGGTTGCTGGGTTTTGGGGACTGTGCTTTAGTATTCATTTTTAGAATAATCTTGAAAATGAACTAGGGAAAAGAAACCCAAACTGTGTCTCATATGCACTCTTGCTTTCAAAAACACCAGCAATCATTGCTGCTCACTGAACACTGAAGTCTGCCGTCAGACAGTTCACTGTCAATCCCACCGGACATTGCTTTTCACAAAACACAGAGCTTCTGTGTGTAGGAGGCCACAGATAAACCCACATAATTACTTACTGAAAAAAACATTGTCCCAAGATAGAAAATATAAATCACTGCACTGAAGATGAAGACGGGGGACTAACCCTTCACAACTGCAATCTAATGAGTCACTGTTGACTTTTCTCCAGGCTCTGTTTTGAACCTGTGCTCTTAGTTCTGCCTCTGCCTTCCTTTGCAGACTGGGATAATTTGATTACTTTCATTGTGTCTGCATTCCTGTTCATAAAATATATAAAAAATAGTCTGTCACACATCTCTCTTGCCTTTCAAATTTTGCTCAGATTTAGTGATGTATTGCTGCAGCAACGGGGAACATGCTGTATGTTAAATAAAGCAGCAGATCAAAATTAGTAGTACTTTCTGTTGGAACACTTTAGAACAGAATTTTTAGTGAAATGGCTTAAAAACACATTGTTTCAGACAAGTGTAATTTTTTTTTTGTTATTTAAGCCCTTATAGAAAAAAACAAATTACTTTCATTTTGGCTTCTTCCTTCTCTCTGGCCTTTCTACACTAGAAAGGAGAAATAAAGACTACAGGATAAGGGAGATACTTCAGTTTAGATCAGCAAATGTGAAGGCAATATTGCTTTATACACTGGAGGATGGGAGGGGAGAGAAAAATGGCCCCTTTAATTCCTTTTAAACCATATCAAACTCCCAAACTTGTTCTGCTTCCATCCAATCTGGAAAGGGAATTCATGGCTTGACACGTGTTTGGAAATTAGAAATTACTTTATTATTAAAATCAGGGACCTTCCAAACACATCAACATGTTTTTATCAAATGAACAATCCTTTTTCATCCGACCTCATTAGACACCAGTGTGACATGGCAGTCCTCTGCTAGATACATGTGTTGAGCTGGTGGCTTCATGCTTTTTTCCATTCTCCCTTTCATCTCCTTCTTCTCTCCTTTGTTCTTCGGTGGGTTTCTGAACAGCAGCTTGTTTTTCTTGGCTGCCTCTCAGGAACGTCGGTCGACATTGGATCACTGGATCTCATCTTCTTTGATTTCAAACCTATTTTAAACCCATTAAAAATCTGAACCATTTGTCCTGTGGTGTTCCCACTCCTGCCTGGTTTCCAGAAGCTCAGACATATTTAGGCAGGGGCAGTAAGGTGCCAAAATACCTCCCACTTGGTGGTCTAAGGTTTGTCCTGGCTGTCCCTTCCCTTGCAGGGTGCAGTGCTGCGAGTCCTGCAGTTACACAAGGTTGCCAGAGCCCATGGCTAAACCCCAGCATGAAAAAGGGACCTGGGGACACCCCGTGCCCCTGCCAGGGTTGTTAGAAACCCCCTCTCCAAAGCAGCAGGTTTCCAGGAGGGGGCAGTTTGGGGACAGATAGGGTTCAAAGCTGTTATTTCAGTCTATAGACTCCTGTAGACATTTCTGTCCGGGTACCTACAGGGGTGTTAACATATCACTGTCCTACAGGAGCTATGGGAACTCGTTCCCACCACCCGATCTGCAGTGGTCCGTGAGGGACATGGGGAGAATTTGGTTACCCACTTGCACTTGGGAAATTCTCCCCTTGCCCATGGCGAGGTAAAGCCCTGGCCTCCAGCCTGGCTGTCAGGCTGTTTCCCTGCTGAACTTCTGACAGCTTGCGTCCGCGGCTCTGCCCAAGTCTCACAGGCACTCCAGCTGTTAGAAATGTCTAAATTTATCCTTTATGAAATGTGAATAAGTGGCTTCTTATCGGCTTGTATCTTTCCAGATGTTTGGGGATCTCATCTGTCAGGAATGTATTTAGAATTTTGTCTGAAGCCAAAATTGCAAAGCTATAAAAAATATTCCCAGCCTTACTAACTCCTGGATCATTCTGAATTTTCCTCTTAAGCATTGCTTATCTCTCTTCACGCTTTTCCGGTGCTTTCTGTTTTTAAACCAAGGAAGAACATTATCTCAGTCATAATTCAGTCATTCAGTGTCCCATCTCTGAGAATGGCCAAGACCTGGTGAAGAGCCAAGTAAGCCCAGAATGGAAAACTATGAAATGATTTGACCATAGTTAGAGATATTCCCCAGCGTTTAGTGTCTGCTCTGTGTCTTAAAAAAGTTTTTGATCCTGCCTCTTGCTACAGACTCTTCATTCATATGCAACTATGTATGTGTTTATTTGCCTCCCTTAAAAATCTTAGCTCTGCAGGTCAGCACATTCTGTTTTGTGGTCTGTAAAGATACAGAAACTGGAGATGTAAAAAGGAGTCTCTCATCTGTCTCACTCTCTGAGTGCTGTGATATTGCTGTATTATCCATGATTATGTTTTTTAACGGAGCTGTAAAACCCCTAAACTTCTCTCATTTCTTCTTTCATTTAATTTTTCCTGGCATTCGGTCATGATTTTCCTTTGCTCACTGTACTGCCTCGAACAACCATACAATGACTCATATACCATCAGTATACCATCAGTATTTCTCTCCAGCTGTCGATCAGCCAGATCAGACTTAGTTCTCTGTCCGCCTAGCAGAGGTCTGTCCTCCCCCTTTCATTCCTCCTGCTCTCATACAGATTCCATTCAGCATGTCAGCGTCTTTCCGACCTTCCCAAGGTGATGAACAGCTGTCTAGGTCCTGTCTAAGGAGTTTTTCTAGTACAGAAGAGGTCTTAGGGCATAAAGAACATTAATTCATTGCCTGTGTTGTCAGTGGGCAGTGAGCCCAGTCCCCCTGGCATCATAAAACTCAAGCTGACGGACTAGGATTGAAAGGCTTAGTGAGTAGGAATGCAGTTTCCACTGGGACCGGGGCCACAAATAGACAGAAGTGTTGCAAATCTGAGCGTCCTATCATCTGCTTTTTAGGCATCTTGCCATCTTCTTGTCTGTATTGCCCTGAGTGAGCTGTCTATGCTCCCTGTAAGGGGATGGAGAGCACTGGGTGCCTGGCAATGGGACTACAGGGTCAGGGCATTAGAGATCCAGGACACGAGCAGGTCATGCTAGATGGATCAGTAGATCGAAGCAGCATCTACCCTATGCACGTCCAAGGGTTTTCCTTTGCACTGTAATGTCCCTGTCATGCATGTGGCTTATAGCTGCCCAAAGGAATGGTCGTTTGTGTGATCCCATATGTGCCCCTGGGTGCTGGACTGCTGCTGATGCTCACCTGGAGCAGAGCCTCCGGTTTAGTAGCTTTCGAAGAAAATCTCGTTCTTGTGTGCCAGAACTGCTCTGCAAATCCAACCAGTGAGCAATAAGTGGAAATTATCAGAGAATTTGTTTACAAACTGCACTACTACTCCTGCAGTGCCAAGACTACTCCCATCTTTGTCTTTCAGAGATTTTACGGGCATAACGGTGGAAACGTGCCACTGCATAGCTGGACTTCGTTGTTTTCAGATGCTAAGCACAACAGTTACTTTGTCACTGCGGTACTGTCCTGTGAAGGAGGGATTACAAGGCTATCAATGGACACTTTCCAAGAGGTCTCGACTTGTTTTATAAAGACAGAAAGCACAAAGAGTGATTGTCTCACATTTTTTAGTTCCGCAGATCACTTGGCTTTTGGACTCGTGCTTTGTAGCACGAAGTAAGGAATGCTATAATGACCCTGAAAAGTATGGTCTGCCATGCTTGAACATTTCCTTTATTACTTGATTGTCTGATATTCTTTAGGGGTAATTTCTTACACTAATTTGGTAGAAAAGATACCAGCAGAAGGGGAATGAGGGAAGAGAAAGAGATGGGGATGCAGAGGGCAGGGATGAATGATCAGATCACGGATGAGAAGACAGATCTCAGGTGTAAGCTACAGGGGTAGGATTGGTTTTGTGAACTGGAGGGAATTAAAGATCATGATGACAGGAAGTAAAGGATGGATCTAGGCTGCAACAGGGAAAAGCAGAGAAAGTTTGAGACTCAAGAAGAGCTGATAGTAAGGAAAAAAACAAGAAGAGGAGATCAAGAAGAGACACAATAGAAATGAAAGCTCATTTATTTTTATTCTCCAACCCAGACAGACCAATTTTTTTTCTCCTTATAGTATATGATATGTGTTTCAGCTGATCAGTTTAGGACAAAGAGAAAAAAAATCCCTGTCAAAGCTTTCATTCACTGAAAGATGCAATTTGGAGTAGCTGAAAAATTTTGTCAATTAAGCACATAGATTCGGCTATAACAAGAAACAATGATTTGGAAATGCTGGAATAAACCTTTTCATAGTATCCACAGCAACTTTTATTACTCATTTGTGATAAAGGCAAAAGTTTACAGTCAAGCAGTAATAGTATCAACACTGACTGCTACTGGTGTCATCCCAGTTGAAATAGCAGTGCATCCAGGATGTGTCCTTCAGGATGCGGGAGACCTTGGTTCAGACCCTTTCTCTACCTGCAGAGATTTGCACCCATATCTCCTACCACACTGCTCTGGGTTATGGTGGGTGTTTTGGGGTGTGCTGCTTTTGCTTGCTTCTACTGACACTGTGCCTCTTTGCGTATACTTTTACTTTGCACTTGGATATATATCATTGTAGAGATGGACTGTTCTTCCTAGTGTGGTACCCAAAGCACCAGGTGATGAAGCCATCCTCTCATGCACAATCTCTCTGCTGCAGCAGGCTGTGAAATTTGCTGAGGAAATCTAAATGAGCAAGAAAAACACTGAGAACTATTCAGCCTACAACAGCTGGTTGGTTAGGATGTTTTCCTGAGAAGGAGGTTTAATTCTGCCCAGGACTCAAACCAATACTTTACTGTTCATGGGTGAGAACACCTTTCAGCCCTTCAGCAGCTATGGGTGGATACTTGACGTTTCAGTATGCTGAAAACAGCAAATAGCAAAACCTTCAGGGACCACAGCCAGTAACAATATCTAAGGATATGAAGAAAGGTGCTCCAAAAATCAATGATGTTCAGATTTTCATTTCAGGAATAAGAAACTGGTATGGTTAGCGTTCTTTTTAACATGTGGTTATCCAAGAAGAAAACAACTACATTTCTGATCAGATGATGAACGGAAAAAGCAGCTACTGACCCAGTCCTAGGTAGTGGTTTTGATTTTCTTGAAAATGATGTTTCCGTGGCCTTCAAGTGCTACAGAAGCACCCCTGACCTTCAGTGATTTCAGGGGCCCGCCATTTAAATGGCTTGGAAATCCATGAGGATTGACAGTGTAATGTCTGCCAAGGACCTTCAGCAGCCTCAGTAAATGAATGAGCTGGATCTCCCCAAGCTAAGCATCAAAAGCAATCACACCTTAAAGGGCAGCTGTGCCAGCTGACCCCAAGCAGAGATCTCACCTAAAGCTTAACAGCAAACCTGGCAGGGAACCAAGAGCAACAGCAAAAAGATAGCAACCTCCACCCGCCATTTTTGGCATGTCTCACTCTAAGTGTACATAGCAACTCAAACTCCTTCTTCAAAAATACTGCAAAAATGTCCCAGTTCCCCATGGAATTAACATACCCTTATGAGCAAGAGTGTCAGGCCTGTTTATAAAATGGTCTCATTCGTACAAACTAAGTAACGTCTGGCTGGTATCTGTCCCTTTTGGTGTGCTTTTTCCTCCCCTTCCAAGCAGTCACAGCATCAATGGTACTTGAAGGAGGAGCCAGTTGCCCAGCAAAAGTGGTCTTCAGCCACCAGCTATCAAAATTACTCTGAAGATTTCAGGCAGAGTTTAAAGCAATGACTTAAAGAAGGCTTGCCTATTGAAATGTCTTCGTTTGAGTCCACAGGTCCTTGCTGAAAGACCTAGACGAACTATTGCACCTGGCTGCATTCAGATCTGGTGGTACCTTCTGCCCTTACGTAGGACCCAGGCAAAATGGGTGATGTCTCAGTAGTGCCCAAAGCCCATTTGCAGAAGTAAATTGGGCATTTAAGGCCTCCCTACCCTATAGCAGCTATACCCTCTGTTCTTTCTTTTAATTTATCAGATCAGCCTCTGTCTATGCTGGGTGAGAAGAGGCTGCGCAGATTGAAGCTGGCTCAACTTCACTTTCTCCTCTGGGAGCTCCTCCTAAACCTCTTGGGTAAAGGCACGTGGCCAGCATGTCCTCTGGTAACAATCTCTCATTTTACTGGTATGTACTTCAAAATGTCTCCAGATCCCCATGTTCCCGCTGGATGTTGTGGAATCAGAGGCACGCACACCAGGGCCTGGAAATCTGAGCTGCTTTGAGGCGGATGGAGATCCCCCAGAGGACTCTCTCTGAGGAGACTGGGCTTCTTTCTGGCCATGCTGATATTTCATGTCTTCACTGCTGCCCGCAGCATGGTTTAGAGGTACCAAAACTAGCTGTAAGCAAGAGCTTAATACAGGCTAATTTAGCTTAATTGCTCAATTTTCAATCAGAGCAAAAGTCATGAGGCCCCTGGCATCTTTAACATATACTGGAATAAGGCAGCTGGGAATAGTGTTACTTAGGCTGGTTCCCTGGCTGTCTTCCCACTCTGTACGTGTCCTACATCCACGGACACACTGAACAACCAGGGCTGTCATATTTAACTACCTATAAAAAATGACGTTTAAAAGCTCCCTAGTGATCCAAGCTTGGAAGCAGCCAAAGGGTGACTAGACTAAATGCAGACTCACATGCACGGGCTATGTGACTCCGTAGCTCTGCTACATTATGCTGCCACAACAGTACAGACACAGCACATTCCACATTTATGGAGTTCTTTTCATTTAAAGAGCTATGTGGTCTTCCATTTCCACTTATAATCCATTTGACTCCATGATGTACTCCAGATAATTTGCTAGATGCATGTTAGATGTACAGAAGAAGGAATCCCCCTTTTAAGGTGTATTTTCCACTATAAATTATGCCAGCATTCAGTGGATACTCACACCCAGTAACCTGTAGCGTGAACTACAACTGTGATGAGTGCACAAGGTTTTTCTGGCACTGAGTCTTTTTACTACATCCCAATGTGATGAATCTTACTGTACACATTTTCCTGCACATCAGTCTCATATGGGTCAAGGAATCATAAATATGAAGTGGTTTTGTCCTCTGACTATGAAAAGAGAAGAGATTATTGTCAGAGACCAGAAATAGCCATGATGTCACCCTGCGTGTACATCCAGCAGAAAGCAAAACAAAGTCTAGAGCGGGTGGAAGGGCTGCCAAGACCCCATAGCAAAAGCAACATTTTAGCTGAGATTTTGATGCTGAGAAAAGGGGCATGGGGATAGACAGACTTCTCTAACACACTGGAGTTCCAGATTTTAAAGACAGCCTTGTGGATTGATCAAGAGTGAAATTTCTTTACCCAATATATTATTCACAATCTCCTTAGTATATACAAACTATCTCAGATGTTTAATTTTCTGGTGGGGATGCTTAAGTCCCTTCAGATGTAAATACCATAGGAAGCACCAATGATACTACTGCATCACATGCAACTTACTTACACAAATGTTACTTGTTTTGTATAGGGAGAAATAGAAACGTAGCCAAATTCAGTCCCAGTCTGTAGCTCTCGGATACATAGCATGGCTTACCTGAGCCCAAAAAGAAGATTTCGCTGTGCCTATGTGCCTGCATGGGTGTCCTCCTCTGTGCCCAAGAGGTTCCAGTACATCTCCAGGCTGCATTTTTCTGGTTCCCAGTATGGCCACTCTGCCCTGCAAATCCATAAATGCTGGCGGTAAAAGTGGCATTTTGGACCCTGAGCTAACAGAGCAAAAGATGATGTTGACCCAGCAGGAAAAATTACACCTTTTTGTATCTTCCACCTGCACAAAAGGCATAGCCTGAGCCCACTGTCAGATCCAGTGCCTGGTGCTCCACCATATCCGGGCTGCCACATTCCTTTTCTCTTAGCAACACTATGTGACACTTTCATTCGCAAGTGGACAAAGGACCAAGCACACAACACTGAATTAAAACTTTGTGTGTCTGGGGATAATGCAGGGATTTTTCCTGAGTCTCACGGAAAGGAGCAGCATTAGCAGGAAGCCCTCTGGCAATGGGCACCTTCCACCATGCTGGGGCTCGCCAGACTGCACAGGTAACAAGACTGGGACTGGTAAAAGTGACTGTGTGACCAAGCTGATGCCCCAAAGAGAGATTCAAAAGCAAAGAAACCATAACACAATTCTCACTAGTGAAAAAGCAAAGCAGGCAAGGAGTGGACAAGGACAAAGGCCAAGGTTTTCCAGCTCAGCTTGACTTTCAGTGCCTGGCTTTTGAAGGCCCCACCAGAGACATGAAGAGGGTGCATGCAAATTGCGAGAATTCACACTGCATGTGCTCATTTTAGGTGCCTGAAAATGGGGACATTGCAGCATGACTGAAAGCCCTGGTGGCAAAGTACCACCATCAACCACCATCAAACCTTTCTGCTGTTTCTGGCATGCTGAGATCAGCAATTCATGGCCAATAATTGCTCTTACTGTCATGCCAGGGTTATGTTCAAAGGAGTAGTTTTTAGGCTGTTCTGTGTTGCGCCCAGCACATCCCCACTCCTCGCTGATACTGGGAGATGTGAGTGATGTGCACTGGTTGGGTTGACACTGTGAAGGATGGCCTGGAGGCTTCCTCTGAACCAGATTAACCTGAAATCCATGTTGTGAGCCTGCAAATAAGGCCTGAAAAACAGCCAGAGTGGGACACCTGTGGGGCCCAGCTTACCTAGCCATGTTCTGTATGCCCTGCGTCTCCCAGGCAGCCGCCCGGTGCATTCCCAGAGCACCCCTCCATGAGTCATTGGCAAAGACAGTGGCAGGGTGCAAAGTCCACAGTGCTTATGGCTACTTAGAAGCCAGACTTTCATGCCAGCACAGGTGCAATCGTTAGAAGAAAGGACCTTTGTGTTGACAGGGCTGGTGTCCTCCTCTGAGCCAGAGCTCTGGCTCCTTTGGGTTCTTCCTGATGTCCTAGCTGAAGATACTGTGTTTTCCAAATAAAGGAGGGAAAATAGACCTTCTCCAATACACTTATCTGTCAGGAGATCTTTCCTGCCAGCACGGGACAAACATAATTTCTGTCGTACTTTCATGGAGTCTGCTACGCAGAGGGGAAGGAGGAGGACAACCAGTCATGTCCCTGCCCCGTCTGGCCATGCTGTCCCCCTCAGGACCATGGCTCCTTCCGTCTTTGTTGCTGGTTCACAGGCACAAACTCCCCAGTGGTTCCATGCAGGGCTCTGCCCACCTTCGGAGGCTGCACCACATGCCCTGCAGCGAGTCTGCTGAGCCCCTGGGGCAGGAGCCCTTGCACTGGGGACGCAGGCTCAAGAGGGGACCAATGCTTACAGTACCTCTTAGGCCCAGGGAGGAGCTTTCTATTCCACCAGCTCATTCAATCAAAGTGCAATCATTTAGCCAATGTTTTTCCACATGTTTTCTGACAGTCATTTCTGTTTCTTTTTCAATGGAGTTCAATGAGATCACAAAACAATAACCTACTTTCTCTAAATGCTGCCTTCATCGCTATTTTTGATAAAATGTCATTATATAAATTAACCTGTGATGCCTGAAGGGGGTAATTTACAACCACCTAACCCTCCCCAAGTTTGCCGTGAAACCACTGCCAAATGGTTCTTTGAGCATTTCTAAACTCAGTTTGTCAGATTTTCATTGCTCATCCTGTTGATCAAGCGGACAGAGGCACATTTTTTCAGTCTTGCTTTCTACTAATACCATCTTTCCTCCGCATGAGTAGTGATTGTAACTGAAGGCTATTAAACCTCATTTAATTCACATGTAATGTGTTTCTCAAACAGTCCCACTGGGGAGGCAGGTTCAGCAGCGAGTCACTGTCCTGGAAGAAGCCCTGACCATCCAGTGCCTACTTCTGATTTAAAAAGCTACATTATAAGTCCGTTTTCTACATGCATTCTGTGTTTGCATCTCAGAGTCTGTGGGGCTGTCTCTGCTTAATTACCTTTCTGTAAAATGCGCTGCAATAGGCTTATGTGCACACTTTGGCACCAAATTCCCATCCATCAGGTCACCATTGAAGAGCTGGATGCTGTGACAGTCCCCAGGGCACCCCGCCTGCTCAGCAGCCTGGGGGTGAGGAGGACTATGGAAGGATGATGCTCAGGGACTGAACCAAAAGGCAAAAAGTGGATGCCAAAAGGGGCGGCACGGGTCCACCAACACCTGTATCCCCGTAAACCTGAGCTCCTGCAAGTGGGTCCTGCTGGCAGATGCTCTGGTTAAGAGGTGGGAGAAACACAACTGCCCTGCCCTCCCTTCCAGCTCTGGAGAAGACAAAGAGGGGAGCATGGCATGGTGGTTTCTGTCTCCACACAGTCCTGGCAGAGGACACCTCCCTCGGTCGCCCTAAACCCCAGCTTTCAAGGTTTGGCTCACCTTACATCAGTGGTGAGGCAGAGCAATGCTGAGAGTCATTCCCCCGCGAAGAACCGAGAAACAGGCTGTGGTACACCATGGCCAGCCAGGCATTTCTCAGAGGTGAAAGATGTGCTGACCCTGCTGCACTTGGTGGCTTTCCAGCACAAGGCAGTGTCCACACCAGCTCCCTGTAGGGCTCATAGGGGGGTGGAGAGGTGACAGCAGACGTCCTTGCCTAACCCCTCTCCCTCTGCCCCCCCAGCTCACTCCTCCCAGCCCCACATCCCACCGCTGCGGCTGCTGCTGGCTCCTGGGCTGCCCTCCGGCACCCCGCTCCCAGCTTTTGGGATGGGTGCCAGGGCTGAAACAAGAGCCAGCCAGCGCCCGGGAGGGATGTGCCCAGCCTCATCCCGCTGCCAGCCCCGACGCTGCCGGCCATGGACGGCTGCCTCACCACCCTGGCCGCTCTCCCTGGCTGCCGGCAGCGTTTCGGAGGCTTTCTGCCAGCTAGATGTCGAAGTTGGCAGAGGTGGCATTCAGGAAGCAGCCGGCAGGTTAATCCTCCTAATAATTTGTAGCATGCAGGATGGAGCGGAGAACTGACGTAGAAAGCCTCGGTGCCATGGGTTTCTATGGCATTTAAATTTCATCATTGTCTTGATATCTGCATATCAATTACCCAGGAAAGGAGGGAAGGAGGAGGGGCAGAGGTTACATGGCAGCTAAGAAAATAGAGACGGCAATAATCCGGCAAGTGCGGGTCCTATTGCAAAAAATTATGCCAGCTGCCTACCAATACTTTTCTTTCTTTAGTGAGTTCTCCCCATCCCTTTCTCTCTTTTGCTTTGCTGTTTCCCTCCTGAATCCCCTGTAAATGGAACACAGGCAGATTAGCTGGTTCCCCTTCATTCCTGCTTGTCCAAAATGGATGGTAAGAAGAGAGGGAGAGAGAGAGAGGGAAAAAAAAAACCTCAAAATGCCTGGAGCCATGGCTTGTGGATAAAAAACAGCTGCACGTGAAAAATAATTGATGCGGTTTTCGAGCTACTATGGTTTGGAGAGTAAAATGCCAGCTTCACCCCTTACTTCCAAAAGACAGCAGAAACTTTAAAAAGTATTGTTGAAAATAGGGGTTTGGGTGGGTTTTTTTTTAGCAGTGGACGCAGCGAATCCAATGCACCTGGGTCCAGCCCTGTGTGCTGCCAGGCAATCCCCTGCGGCTCTGGGCTCGGGGGCTCACCCTCCTTCCTAACACAAATCCCTGTCAGAAGGCATTTTGGTGCTGTTAATCAGAGGAGTGTAGCAGCTATCGGACCTCCTGGACGCCTGAATGAGCCTTAACCCTCTCATCCCTCCCATGAATCCCAAGAGAGGACTGTAAGTAGAAGTGATACCTGATTTCATGACCAGGTGGTGGAACCTTGCTAGAGCGCAGGGGTCCCTTTGACTGGTGCAGTGAGACCCTTCTGCACGCTAAAAGGATCAATGCTATAACCAGAGGAAGAAGGATTAAAATCTTTACCAGATTACATAGTAAATGGGTCTATCTGTGCTCAATAAAGGGATTTATCATTACATGTAATGAGCAGAAGCTTACCCAAAGACTGCAATGGTCTTAGCTTTGCCCTTATATACAATGAACCTCAGTGAGTAACTCCAGGGTTGCTTCTTCCTCTCTTTTTCAGGTTCCCTACTGACCTTTTTGCATTTTTCTCCATGGTGGGCAGAAATAGGGTCCTTTCCATCCTCATTATAGGCTTCTGAAGAGCAGTGCTGTCATTGCCGTAATGCTTCTGTGACTTGACTTCCAACTACTAAATCCCATGAAAGTGCTCTCATTCTTGTATGTGCGCTGGTCCAGCATGCAAAATACTTGGCTCCAAAAAGTCGATCACTGGGTACAGGGAAAAGTAAAGGCACTTTTTTCCCTCATTTTCTCCAGTTGTCTGTAGGGTGATGCCTTATATCAGAAATCAGCTTTAACGGGAGCTTAAACAAGGAAATATGAAGCTTGAATCAGTAATTATCGCTCTGGATTATCCTTGGGTTTATTTTCATGCAGAAAACAGGAATCAAGCTGTTTCAAAATACGATGAGTCAGTGAAATGTTTTCATTGCTCATTTGATGACGGTTGGAAGATTTTCAGTGATTTAAAAAAAAAAAAAATGGAAAAGTGCAAGGCTTAACAATAGGTTTTAATAGAAAGGATTGAAGATGTGATACCAAAACAGGCAAGAGGGACGTGGCTTCAGACCCCATCCAAAATCCACTGATCAAATGTCAGGTGCCATTGACTTCAGTGGACTTCAAATCAAGACGATATGTTTTCTTGAAACAAATTTCTATTCCTTTCAACAAAGCCCTTTTAACATGTTTAAATTTGTGTGTGGTACGTTAACCTCTGTTCATGGCTGGAAGAGTGGATCATCTCCTGAGAACAGCCACCAGATCTGGATCAGCCAAATTTCCTCTGAAGTCAAAAGGACACTTTCTGCTTTTACTGTCTTCTTTAGAGACAGTAGCATCACCATCTCCCATGCGATACCAGTGGGAGACCAGTACCATATTGCTTGATATTTTATGTTGGTCACCCAAAATATTGGGAAAAGGCAAACCAGGCCAGTGAAAACGATACGGAGTGAGGCATAGCTGCCATGGGGAAGGGCTCTGTACTAGAGTGTCATGGCTCTTCTTGCACAACACAACACACTTTGCACCATTGTGGAGGGGGGATCCTTTCGCCCCCGTCTCTCCCACCAGCAACCTACGGCTGAGCAGTGTGTGAGGTACATCCAGCCCTGCCCACAGGACACCTGAAAGTGCCTCTCAGTGAAAAATAACTAAAAAACTAAAATAAGCAACTCTAGAGCTAAAGCATGTAAGTAATTGTTCAGCCAGAATTGCTGCCCTGCAGTTACACTCCTCAGCTGAGAGCACTCCGATCCGGCCTCTCATCTTCCTGCTGAAGGTTGATGGTCCATTTGGGTATCACCTCTGCTCCCCACACAGAACCGAGCAGGCCATGCCCAGTCCATGGAGGAGCTGTGAGTAATAGGCAGGTGCAAGATGGCACATGTGACACCACTTAAAATAGTCAGGCGTGTCTGAAGGACTGCGTTGGCCCCAAGGGCCTCCGGTTAAACTGTAACAGGAGTCCTGCATACTTACATGGATGCCAATAGAGAAAATGGTGATCTTTGAACAAGCCTCTAGTTAAAAAGTAAATCTGATCTTTTGAGTTTTTGAGATTTTTATGAAAAAAGTCTAAGCCAGACAGCTCTGACTGGGCAGTAGGTGAGGTGTTCTCCTCATGGTTTGCTTCTAAAATTAGCTTCACACACTGACTTGAAAACATTAATCCAGGCCCATCCCTACCCTGGGCAGGGAGCTTGGGGGAAGAGATTCACAGAGGATCTGCTCTCATCGCCTGATTCGGGGGCCAGGATTTCACCTGACAGAAAAGGTCTGAAGGGCTTCTGCTGCCTTTCCCCAGGGACGGCATCACGCCCCTGGGGACCTCTGCCAAAGCACTGGGCTCTGCTCCTTCTTCCAGGTTACCTACCCAGCATCTCTGGGGAGGCAGAGACCATCCCACAGGCCTGTCACCCCTGCTTGTTCTGCTCTAACTTACTGGGACACATATACTCGGGGAATATCATCACTGATTAAAGACTTTTTCAGTGTAATTGAGAAATGCAGACACCAGACAAAGACAGGTAATTTCTGGGCCTTTCCACCTACCTGGCTACCATTGCAGGAATGGCAGCTGGAAACATCTCTTGGTCTTCCTTAACCAGTAGTACAGTATGAACCCAAAAGACTATGATCCTGAAGAAAGTTCAGGGCAAGGTGAACGCTCCGTCTTCATAATTATGGGATTTTCTCTTCCAGCACCTCAAGAGACAACACTGACAGACAAAGAAAATAAAACTGTGCTGAAACATCTCTGTGCACTTCCTACCATCTGCTGAAGTCCCACCAGCCCTGCGAAGCAGTAGGCAGTGATGCCTGCCCTGGGAAGATGCCCACAGCTTGTGGCCACGCACAGCTCCGCAGGGGGTATTCACTCAGCCACCAGGTTGGCTGCACTCATGGACACGTGTTTGTGCAGGTCCCATGAGGTGACCAGGAGTCACGAGGGGCTGTTGGGAGGATCCAAGTTGCCCGTGGCCAGAGTTGCAGACTGCGTGGCCTCCAACAAGTAAAGGAAATTCGTCTAGGAAGAGCAAACAGGATTTCTCAGGTTGCAGAGCTGCTAGGCAGGGAAGTGCGTGCAACCCAATTATTTGGCTTATGAGGACCAAGGCACGTGAGCCAGTGCCATCTCAGAGGAGCAGGCTTACACTATCAAGGAGAGGGCAGTTCAACAGCTCTTAATTTTTGCACACTCCAGCTGACTTTTGGATGTTCTACCTGGGGTTATCGGGAAATTGTCCTTTATTCTTATTGATGATCAAAGGACTTGGAAGCCTGCCATATGAGGAACGGCTGAGAGAACTGGGTTTGTTCAGCCTTGAGAAAAAAAGTCTTAGGGGAGACTTTATCATCACATTCCAGTATTTAAAGGGTGGTGACCAAGAAGATGGAGACTCCCTTTTTACAAGGAGTCACATGGAAAAGATGAGGGGTAATGGGTACAAGTTACTCCTGGGAAGATTCCGACTGGACACAAGAGGAAAATTTTTCACGATGAGAACAATCAGCCATTGGAATAATCTCCCCAGGGAAGTAGTGGCTTCCCCAACATTGGACACTTTTAAGACTCAGCTGGAAAGGGTGCTGGGCCATCTTGTCTAGACCATGCTTTTGCCAAGAAAGGTTGGACCAGATGATCTCTGAGGTCCCTTCCAACCTGAAATTCTATGATTCTCTCCAGTTTTCTATCTGTTTCAGCAATATCAAACCTCCTGCCCCTGCCACGGCTCTAAGCATGTCCTTACCACACACTCTTTCTCTCTCCTATGCCAGCAATTCCTTACCCACTGTGTAGCCTCTCTCCTCCCATTTTCTCTCGCTGGCCACTGCTCTTCCCTCTCATTTCTAACTCCAGCTGGAGCCTGATTGCTCTCTTTCTCTCCAGCCACTGATACCACCATCCATTTCCTCCCTCAGGATTTTGTTCCACAGTTTTTCAGTCTGAATCATCTCCTTCCCTCCTGTCCCAGGGATTTCTCCAGAGCCACCCTCTGCCCAAGCCAGACCTTTCTTCTCCTTTCCAGACAATAACTCCTCCTACTCATGGGCCTCAACCTGCCCTATGCTCCTGATGCCAAATGGGTTGACCTGAGCTCTTGCTCAGGTCCGCCCAGACTTATCACCCTACAACAGACTTGTCATCTGGCAATTTTGACGTAGGAAGAACTATGAGTGATGAGCTCCAATGGAGATAAATTCCTTGCCTGTGGCTTGCACTTTCACTTTCCTAGCCCTGCGTGATGTGACTGCTGCAACCTGGCTGTAGCCACACAAACCCCCATGTGATTCCTCAGCCACACATCACAGTTTTGCAAGGCATGAGGCAGAAATCCTCTGGAACATCTTTTTCTTCCGTGGCCACTGCTGTGAGGAGGCTCAGAAGTGTGGGTGCAGCCCTCACCGTGATGGGCATGCTGCAGGACAAGCAGCCCGCAAGCGGCCATGGTGGCTCAACAGGTGCCTGGGGGCTGGAAGTCCCTGTCTAGACACGCTCATCTGGAGGGCAGAGAAAATGACAGCGGCAAAGCGAGCAAAAATACTTCTCTGTGGTATGTCAGTCAGCACTGAAAAATTAAAAAGATGACAAAGATCAGCCTACCTGTACCCTTTAAGGTATAGAGATAACACCACCCCGTGAGTCAGATGTTCAACTGCTATCAGTAGATTATAGACTAAATACCTCTCAGGGAGCATTTCAGTGACCATATAACCGTGAGCAGCCCCAAATGTGTGGCATTTTTGAAATGTGTTGCAGGAGGTAGCACGGTGGCCTTAAGATACCACCACGCTGGGTTTTAAAACAGAGCCGTTCTTAAGTTATCCCACCTCAAAGTTCAGAGAAAGAAGTATGAAACATTTTGCAACACTTGCAACGCGCTCACCCCCCAGGTTAGATTCCGGTAAGTAAAAAAGTGACTGCTCATAAGCGCTCCACTCATGCTCTCCTAATGTTCCTCTGCTGAGATCCGCTGAGATAAAAAGGTAATGATGTAGCGGTGAAAAAATAGATGTAACTGTCTCTTCCTATTTTCAAAGCCCAAAACATTTGTTGAGGTACAATGACCAATGCTATTGAATTGATCAAGCTATATGGGGGC
This sequence comes from Anarhynchus alexandrinus, assembly GCA_008711295.1. Lineage (NCBI taxonomy): Eukaryota > Metazoa > Chordata > Aves > Charadriiformes > Charadriidae > Anarhynchus > Anarhynchus alexandrinus. The sequence goes on from VUYV01000041.1 coordinate 2,590,169, forward strand.
TAACCTGGTCTAGTGGGAGGTGTCCCTGCNTCTCTGTGCACTTCCTACCATCTGCTGAAGTCCCACCAGCCCTGCGAAGCAGTAGGCAGTGATGCCTGCCCTGGGAAGATGCCCACAGCTTGTGGCCACGCACAGCTCCGCAGGGGGTATTCACTCAGCCACCAGGTTGGCTGCACTCATGGACACGTGTTTGTGCAGGTCCCATGAGGTGACCAGGAGTCACGAGGGGCTGTTGGGAGGATCCAAGTTGCCCGNAATGGCCCTTAATATTGTGAGCTAAGCCACAGATTGCCAACTCCTGGGAAAGAAGGGAAAACCTTTTGCATTGACGTGGCTCCATCACTCAGTCCTTCCGTTACCAGAAAAGAGCTAATTAAACAAGAAAAGTCTTCAAAGTTTTGAGCGACTCGGGTTTGGCTAGCGGCTAGTTGGGTCGATCCGTCAAAGCCAGGCCGGGTCCAAGGAAGGCTGCGTTTCAAAGCAGGGACCTTCCACCCTCCCGGCCCCGACGGCGCGCCCGGGCTCGGCAGCCGGTGCCTCCCGGGGGGTTGCTGCGGGGGAGCCCCCTGCCCCGAAGCGCGGGGCTCTCTCCCGGGTACCGACCCGCCCGCCCCGGGGGCTGCCGCGGCGGAGCCGCTCGGTCTGCGAGGGTGGTGGGGGGGGGCGGTGTGGG